>OY783192.1:21766471-22125372 GCA_963678675.1 Xiphydria camelus | reverse complement strand
ACTTATCACTTTGTATACCCCGAAACAGAAACAAACCTGCAAAACCTCGATTATAATGAAATAATAATTGCAAACAAACACGATAACCATCATGTACCGCATCGTCTGCTAGCAGTAAGTTTATTTTTCGATTTCGTTTCTGTTGTATGGGGGTTATTATGTTGGGAAATAATTGCAATATTTAGGTACATATTTACGAAAAATGCATTCAGTTTATGATTTTCGCTCTAATTACAGAATGAGAGTGGATACAAATTCTAGTTCTTTTTTTAATTATCCAATTTAGTCTTAAGTTTCGATAGAAGGAGACGCTAGCTGTATTTTAGTGCCTCCAAGAGAGCGTTAAAATTATCAACTTATTCATCTACAAATGCTTTTGGCATGCCTCGAATTAGGAATACCGTACCTACACCATCGAGAATTTACAAGTACAAATGGGTAATATCGCGACGGCTCGACGACGCGACAACGATGGTAAGAGGCGTAATGGATTTTCGAGTAGGTGTGCGTATCCATTCCGGATGTCGTTAACCTCTCGCGCCTTTCCGTGTCCCGCCACTACCCCATCTCGCGTTTTCCCCCGGGTCAGTTCGACACGTCGATTAGATTCTAGTCCGTATCACGGGTAATTAGCTCCGTTGCTAGGAGTAACTAATCCCACATTGCCATGGGAAAAACTTCGTTGCTACGAGGAAAACCCCATTGCCACGGTAACGCACGCGATTTCGTTACCTACGACAATTGCTGGAATCACACTGGGTCCAAAATGTACGACGTTCATCATCCAATGGGTTCACACTGAACTCTATTACGGTTATGAGACTGTAGGTTTAATGATAAAGTAGATTCATAATTTTAGGGAGGAATGTAGGATTATTTTAAGGCTAGCAGTCATTACATTATTATTATTAGATTTGTTAGCAAGAATGGAACACGAATATTTTGTTCTCAAACAAATGTATTTAGTATCAACGTACCAACTAAACTTGCGTGCATAGAAATCGGCCCACTGTAAACTTTTGACTTTAACTGTATTTATTTTAGAAACTATTAATCAGATCAAAACAAGAAATATGCTGTTTGAAAGACAATTTAATATGCTTTATAATATGAGTTTAAATTTATTACAATTTATTTCAGCGTCTTAGGTTTTACATAGTGGAATTAATGCATGAAGCAAATTAACTTTTTTTTTAACTAAAAGAAATAGGGCTATTGGCAATTAACAACTTAAGACATAATTTTTAAAAATGGGTATGACCCCCCTTGCCCTAATAACATCTTTTATACGATTAGGTATAGATCTAATCAAGTTCGCTATTGTTTCTTATGGGATGTTATGCCACTCTTCTTCTACTGCAAGAATAATCTCTGGGATCGAGGTTGGGGCACGAAGTCTAGTGCGAATTCTTCGTTTTAGCTCATACCATAAATGTTCGATAGGATTTAGGTCGGGACTGCATGCTGGCCACTCCATAACCCGAAATTCGACTTCTGTAATGTAATCTTGCACGATTCTTTTGGTGTGCGGCTTCGCATTGTCATGCATAAAAATAAATTCGTCTCTAATGTAGTCGACGTAAGGTACCACATGAACTGCTAAAATCTCCTCGATATACCTAGCACCCGTTAAACCTTTTCTCCCGTGACCATGGTCGCCCGTACGGATGAAAACAGGGTCGGTTCGTGCTTCCATAGAATTTGCACCCCAGATCATGCAGGAACCACCTCCATAAGCACTCCGCTCTTCCATACAGCATTCTGCACAAATAGCTCTTTTGGTCTCCGGTACACTTTTCTTCTTCGGTCGCTACCATATAGAGGCATATTCTGGTCTCATCTGAGAACAAAACAGACCCCCATTGTTCCAATGTCCAATTCAGATGATCCCGTGCAAAACGCAGGCGTGTTTGACGATGAGCTGGGGTGAGTTTTAGACCAGTCGCAGGTGTTTTAGGGATCAGGTTACTTTCCTGCAGTCTTCGTCTTACTATCCACTGACTAATAGCCACTCTTCGTACTTCACGGAGCTGTTGTTGCACTTGAATCGCATTAAGGCGGCAATTTCTTAATGTTGTTGACACAATAAAGCGGGCATCACGAGCCGCTGTAAATCGCTTTCTGCCTTTTCCAGGTCGTCTATGAAAGGTTTCAGTCTCTTGATAACGTTGGCACACTCTTCGAACCGCTGCGCGTGTCATATCCAGTTGTCGAGCAACAGCTCGCTAGCTAAGTCCATTTTCGATTAAAGCAATAACTTGGGCGGCTTTTTGCGGTGTAGTATGCATTAAACTAACACACTTGAAAACTAATCAAATTATGAAAAACGAATAATGTACAAATTTTAATTGCAAAGGCAATAATTTCAATCTTTCACAAGTTTGTTATTCTCGTTATAACCACCACATAAACACGTTTCATTGGTTTACCGGTTGCTACGCATATAAACGATAAGCACTCTTGACACAAATTTAAACTCACATTAAAGCATATTAAATTGTCTTTCAAGCAGCACATTTCTTTTTTTGATCTGATGAATAGTTTCTAAAAAAAATATAGTTAAAGTCAAAAGTTTACAGTGGGCCGATTTCTATGCACGCAAGTTTATAATAACATTGATATTAGAGACTATATTTAACTATTTACTTATAAATTAATATTTTCCTTGATGTCAATACCTCAACCCGTGTAGACATTTCTTAAAGGCTGTGATCCGGACCCTCTTAGGTTCTCTAATATTGACGAGGCTCTGATCGGGAACCTTAGTAGGTGCCCGATAGGGTATGTCACACTTTGTTTGTCGGAGCCTTTAAAACACGTTGACGCCGGCGTGTACCACCCGTGGTACATACAATATTTATTTTATTATACCTACTGCTTGGACAACGCCGGCCCACTGCGGAGACACTAAATTCAGGCCCCATCGCGAATTCGTTAACGCGTTAAAAGCTATGCCATGGATGATGCATTACTTAGATGCCCGACTAGGTCCTGGTCAGGCCCTTGTCAGGCTACCGACAGAATAATTCTGATGTGGAAGCCCTGATAGTGCCAAATTAAAAATGCCCTGTAGGGGCTCGATCAAGCAATTTCTACACGAGAAACGAGCTGTCTTTACACTATAAAAAATTCTGCGTTGTGTATTTATAGACCACTTTTGATGTTAGATAACAATGGCATAAGACTGAATAACACCAGATTCGGTTTATATAGATCTACACCAGTGAAATGTTGTTAAAAATTAACACCACATTTTTACCGTGTACGAAATACCTCCACTTAGAGACATGTCGAGGATACTGCTCATAAGAAACGATCGAATGCGAGCAAGAACATTGAATAACCCCAATAAACACATAAGAGCTTCTTTGTGGCATATCACTTTGTCTTTTTCGAATTTGTTCAATTCTAATGTCCTATAGGCAGTTTCTTGGCCATGTCCTTGTAGTTTTATCTACACGAAAATATCCAAATGGACCCATACGATGCACCGTCGTAAAACGAGACAATGGAGAGTTCCGCTTTATGATTGGCTGCGGACCATCGTATTACAACGGGCGTCGGAGTCAATGTGAAACTAGCAATAGGAATGAAGTTCTCACGGCAACGTGGTCAGTTGACTATGGCAACAGGGTTAATTGCCCTTGACAATGAGCTTTGTTGTCCGTGGTAATGGATAAACAGTCGGTCGTACCGCAAGACTGAATAAATTAATATTTCATAGCAATAGGGCGTTTTGTGTACGGCGTGCGTTCCTCTTTCAGGTTATTCTTCGTCCTTTCTACCGCAATGAGAGACTCTCATTGTCTCTGCTTCGTTCGGTGGTAAAGGGTACTGCGGGGAAAAAGGAGAACCCGACTTTAATTTTCTCGACCGACCATCGCGCGGCTTGGCTCTAAAGATTTGTAAGGTCACGAGAAGGAAACGCGTCAACATTCGTTGAAGAGCCGTAATTATTCTTCCGTGTCGACGGGAGCTTCTCGCAATTAGTTTTTCGCTGACAATTAATCAATGTAATCGCGCGGACAGTTATAGATACCATGAGCCGATTGAGTGAATGTTCTACATTGATAGTATTTTTTCAACTCGATTAACACTAATCGATTACCATCGATGTATTGATACATTGGTATCAAGCGGTAATAGAAAAACGGAATCTACGTAAAGCCCTCCTTTCCCGACCAACCCCACGTCAATATTTTGGTAATTCGATTCCGTCAGTGTGTTTGTGCCTTTTGTTTGCCTATAATCCTCGGTGACTATTTCTTTCGTTCCTTTAAATCACCATTTCAGATATATCGAGTAGGAGTAAAAAACCTCATCGTTGTGACTTTCGGAAATACGATCGTATCGTTTCAAAAAGAAAACTTTTCTTCCGATTCTTTAACTTAGTATGGATCCGTCTTTTTTCTTTGTCCTTGGAGAGCCTACACAGTTGAAAATTTTGTGTTGGAATCGGTTCACCCATTTTTGTGTGTTACAATCAACGGATTCTACCCGAGTAGAAATCTGGACAAGGCGCTCATCGGATCCCGACGAGGCACGCCCGATCCGTGATAGGGCCCCGACAGGGCTGCCCGACCAGGGCCCGATGACTTTTGTAACGCGGTTTGGTGATGAGGGCCTTGTCGGGCAAACCCGATCGGGGCCCGACAGGGCTGCCCGATCAGAGCCCTAGCACGATTTTTGTCTGGCAGCTTCGTCGAAATTTTATTAACCACAAACTAATTTTAAATGGAAGGGTGCTAAATAAGAGCAATAATTCCGAGGAAATGTTATAAATTTATTTTATAATTAATATATTGCATTATAGAGTAATGCAAACATTTTCAGTCGGAGATTTAAACTATGAATATGCAACAAATACTTATTTCACTTTTTTTTCTAGGAAGGAAATTTGAATCGATATTATCTTGTCATTTATTATATAAACTTTTGTCTCGTGTCGAAATAGGACATTATTGTAGATAAAAATGGAATCTTAAAAAAAGTATTGTCCGAACATGGGCCAAAAGTAACATATAACAAAAGTTTGTAGTTAGTAAGGTAAAGCGATTCAATTTTTCATCCTCACAAAGAAGATTGAAATCATATATATTTAATATATCGATACCTTACTTTGAAAACCTCGTAAGTGCAATTTCCTTAAATGTGCAGTAGCAAAGAAAAACAGTTTTGTATCATTTGTACTCAACTTTTTTAACAAATTTTAATTGTATTATTAATATAAGCATATTAGGTTTTCAAAGACGAGGTTTTCAAAAGTAAGGTATCGATATGTAACACCTATATTAATATTACGTATTTTTAATTAGTAGGTATTTCTAGTGAAGTAGTGTTTATACACTATTAATATGCACTACCATGACTGCATTACTACTTGCACTAATAATATGTACTTTTCGCTTGAATTGCTGGTACAGTATTTATACTAAAATATTAAAACTAAAAACATAATACTTTCGTAATACTACTGTACACTAGGGCGATATATTCCCTCTTCTATACTATCACAAGTTCCAATTTATACACCGACATATCAAATGTGAAGTGTACATTAGACTGATTAAAAAAAAAAGCTTTTTTAATTCATTCTCTCTTGGCGGGCATTTAAAACATTAGTATTTAATGTAACTTTGAATATATCGCCGGGTGCACATTCTCACTCAATATTTAGTGTTGTCTCAATCGCTTTTTCTGATTTCCATTTGAATAACACGGTTCCATTATAGGGGAATCAATTGCACAATTTATTCCCCCGTGATTACCATTTAATTTTATTTAATAATTAAAAATAATATTTCTTCACGTCAATTACACCTAAAACTCAATTTCCCTAATTTTTCACGGGGAAATTTTTTTACCGTAGAAGGAATTAGCACTAAACCAATGATTCAACAATTTCATCCTGTTATTCAAATGGAAATCAGAAAAAACGATTGACACACCCCTAAATATTGAGTGATAATGTGCACCCGGCGACATATTCAAAGTTACATTAAATACTAACGTTTTAAGTGCCCGCCAAAAGAATTAATGAAAAAAGCTTTTTTTTAATCAATCTAGTGTACATGTACCTCACTTCTATTTCATTTCTTCTCCGTCTCTGGGCAGGCACATTATTACGGTAGTACAGCTGTACAGCCTTATTCAGCCTTATCTGTCTAATCGGTATCAGTGATTCCTCATTGACCGTTGTTCCACTAGAGACAAAGAAAAGATGAAATAGAAGTGAGGGGTACATGTACACTTCACATTTGAGAGGTCGGTGTAGAAATTGGAACTTGTAATAGTACGGAAGAGGGAATATATCGGTAAAGAGAGAAAAAGATAATAATAAAATAATTACTTCATTATTCTACCTAATTCAATTTCGTCGCATCTGCTATTCTTCTGCCACGAATTTCCCAGATAGAAAAGTATGCCACAGGATTAGTGCAGTACCGCCAATACAGTAGACTCGCGGTTATCCGAGTCCCATTTAACTGAGGCTCCGGATTAATCGAGGGCTCTCTCCTGACTCCCAGCGACTCCTGTGTCGACTCGTGTCGATGTTGCTGCAACATCGATGCTTCCAAGAGAGGCAAAAAATTAACTCAAAAATCCATCAAAGACTTCTTTGTAAGATAAAATACATATGTAAGTAAATATAAAACTGTATAATGCACCTTTTGGATTTTTCTTCGTCATCCACTAGCAATTTAAAAGAACTTCGGATTATCAGAGTTTTATTTTTAACCGAGGTACCCTCGGTCCCAATTACCTTGGATAATCGAGAATCTACTGCATACCGCCAAAGTTGATGCAGATCTTGTCGAAGCACGTCGTGTCGGTAGAACCTGACATTTCTACCGTGGCATTGTACAGCAATTCTAGAGATTTTAAATTAGAGGCAAACTGCATATATACTGTCAGTACAGGAAGACGGTTTATTACCAGAACGCTGTGCAGCTATACTACCGTAATAATGTGGAAAAGTGTGCCATAGGATTAGTGCAGTGCCGCCAAGACCGCCAATATATCGCCAAAGTTGATGCAGACCTTGTCGAAGCACGTCGTATCGGTAGAACCTGATATTTCTACGGTGGCATTGTACCGCAATTCTGGAGGAACTTTTCTATCTGGGTCTGTTAAAAGTGCCTCTGAAATATAATATAATATTATAAGGTAAAAAATACAGTGGAAAGAAACAATTATTAGCAAGTACTAATAACCAATAAACTTCATATACCTTCGATACAAGCATGTAGTGCTGTATTTTTTAAAACCTCTTTCCCAGGCACTTCTTTAGCAGTCGCGAATCCCTTTGCAGGGTCGTGAATCCCTGGGCAGGCACATTATTATGACGCTGAAAACAAAAATAGAATAATCACAAAGATATTTGTCCAAAGATTTTATCAAAATGAGGTTAAAACGGTCAATTAGGAATTACTTATCTGATGGCACTTCTTCTGAGATACGGATGTCTCCTTTCCTACTCTTGATGCACAATCAACCAGGGAAAAAGCACTGCTTCCGTTCACTATTTTGATTATTTAAAAAAGACGGCAAACGATTATTGAACTATACGGAGCATCTGTCACATTTATCACTATTGGGACCGCTATTTACCGATGGCGACGCTCGCGGCGCTGCGGAAACATGGCGGATATTGGGCGTGCAGCACGCCGCGTAATTCAAATTCCGGCAACCGGTAGTATACAGTTGATCCGAATGATTTCATTTAATTGTTTGTGAAAATAAATGTCTACCTATATCTCGTTCTAAAAATGCTCATTTTTTAAAAACTTGGAGCAAGTTAACACTTCAAGTACCTACGTACCAATCCGAAACGCCAATATCGGCCATGTTTTTTATATCGATAATTCATTAGCTTCGACTGTAATGTACACTTTGAAAATTATTTTTTACTTACTCCAGTATATATTTACAAAATTTAATAAAAAAAATGTTTAATTTAAATAGTACTATCAGAGTTATTGGGTCAATCCGTATTTTAATTTTACAAGACCGGCGAAAGTTGCTAAATAAGAATAGTACTAGTTAAAATTTATCACACAATCTATAATTATTTATTAGGGTCTTGTAACGGCCGAACCATTGTAATATATGTCAATATAATTTATAAATATTTCAGAATTACTTCCATGTTAAAATGCATGATTTTATCATTTTTATATACAACAGACAATTTGATAGGACATGCCTTAAGCCGGGTCTTCACTGCGCGAAATTCTACGCGAAACTGTTGCGCGAGTCATGTCCCCTCTTTTTCTCGCGCTCCCTCTTCTCACTCATTCTCTCTTTTTCGCGAAACAGTTTCGCGCAGTGAAGACCCGGCTTTAGAAACGCCCGTTGAAGCCCCGATCAGATATTAGAGACGCTTAAAATGAATGCGGTATACGGTGCTTGACTCTTTTACCTACCGGTCGACGGAATTTGAAGTTCGCGGCGTGCTGTACGCCAATATCCGCCATGTTTCCGCAGCGCCGCGAGCGCCACCATCGGTAATAAGCGGTCCCAATACGCTTTCAGGGCATGCCTAAGGGGCCTATTTCATGGATCCGACATGTCGGATTGTCGTATACGACAAGTCACTCCGATTGGTTGTGCAAAAATTGGGTGGGGGGTCCGTCACAGGTATTTTGTCGGATGCATGAAATATGGTCGATTGACGACACTTCTGTTTGTCGCTGCGACAGTCTGGAAATGGTGGTACCGCCAAGTGGTGAAATTTGGCAGTCCGGCTCCTCATTATAATACGTAAAATGAATTCACAAATACGTGTGACAAAAAAATCAAAAAACGCACGCATTGAACAATACGAGCTAAGACAAGACAAGTCGAAGGGAGCTTCTCGGCTTCGCTGTTCAGGATGTGTCAATATTTCTCAGATAGCCATCGGTGGCGTTGAACGTAACATACTGTCACGCCATCACCCAGCCATGCACGACTCTATATTTTGTCGTACGAAACCGTCGCTAGAAGTTCGACACTGCTCAACTTTCGTACGACGAAAAATACCGTCGGTCCGACAGATTTCCCCCACCACCACTTTCTGTCACAGCCAATCGGAGTGACTTGTCGTATACGACAATCCGACATGTCGGATCCGTGAAATAGGCCCCTTAGAAGCGCCCGGTCGGGCCCCGATAGGATACGCCCGGTAGGGCATGCCCTAGAAGAAGCGCCCGGTCGGGCCCCGATGCTACATCGGGCAAGCCTGATCGCATTTCTACTCGGGTACGCGTTAATTCAAAATTTTTTATGTTAAAATTGACACAAAGTATATTAAAATTAACACAAAGAATATGAAATTAATACAAAGCATCAGTTGATTTTAACATACAGAAATGGGTTTACCGATTCCAACCAAAAATCAAAAAATTTGTAGTCCCCAAAACTCCCTCTATCGTGAAATCAACTCTCCGGTCGTTGTCTTTTAAGCGATATATGAATAAACGAAACAAAGAAGCACGGAAAGTTGTGGGCAAATAAAAGGCAAGCGATTGCGTAGTTGGATTTTTTTAATGCGATTAGCGAGAGGCACGGCAACTTCACGTAGTTGGAAGCACTACTGTACGGTACTCCTCTTTCGGACTATCCTCGAACCTTCCTGCTGGCTGCGGGGTGGCTGCCTCCCATCGTAGAGCTGCTGCTTCTGCGGCGACGGAAAACCCAAGACTCGACTTTAATTTTCTCGCCTAGTTTGTAATTATTGTTACGAGTTTAGCTCGTTGAAGAGAGCTAGATGAGATGGTGGTACTTACGCATGCGATATAGGCGAAGGGGGATATCGAACGTGTCGCTTCGCTCCGCTCCGCCCGGATATCTTTTGCTCGCGTGCTTGCACGCGAGCAAATGTGAAATGAAAAATTGGGCACACTGGAATGCCCATACACGGTGAGGCAAAACTGTCACATTTGCACGAAGAGCCAATGCGTGCGTGCAAATGCGACCGTTTGTGACACAAAACTGATGGCTCTGTCAGGTCTAGGCATGGCGCGACGAGATCTGGCTGAGTTTGATTTTGCGTGTCGCGCCGCGCGCAACCTTACCAGTTTCTACAGTGAGTGTGGGGTTATGAGTGTAATTCAACAAAGTGATTTATATTTAATCGCCGTCGCCGCCGCTGCGCAAATTTCTTGACAGGATCGTCGCCGCGGCGACGGTAAATTTTCAGAACCACGCACGAAAGTGGTTAATCGCGTCATCGCCCGTCAAAATACTGACTGGATCAAAACCTTTCCTTCTCCTTTTTTATTTTATAATTATATAAAATAGTTTTTTAATAAATGCGTGGACAAAACCGTGTCGCCAAAAACCCCGGCGACCTTGGGATCCGATGCGCGGAGCCAGGTACTTACCCCCCGGGGGTTGGGGAGCAAAGCTAGTATATACAAATAAATGTACTACCGCCCACTTCCCGAGTCGAAATTTTAGTCATCAAACAGTCGTCGGAGTCGTCGATCGCGTCATTCTGGCCACCCGCATTCCATTGTTTTGGGGAGTCTTCAAACAGGCATCCTAGGCTTCCAAAAGTGCAAATTCTGTACTAGGATGACTGTTTGAAGACTCCCCCGAGTCGAAATTTTAGTCATCAAACGGTCGTCGGAGTCGTCGATCGCGTCGTTCTGGCCACCCGCATTCCATTGTTTTGGGGAGTCTTCAAACAGGCATCCTAGGCTTCCAAAAGTGCAAATTCTGTACTAGGATGACTGTTTGAAGACTCCCGTTGGATTACTTTAATCCGGTCATTAGACCATTTAACGACTCTTATTTCTCCGAAAATGGCAGTGGAGGGGATACAGGTAAGTTACAGGTATATATATACCCCGGCCGGGGGGGGGGGGGGGGGGATATATATATACACCCAGGGACTCGGATTCCGTCGCTGGTCAACGAGGGTAAACGCCACTGTAGCTAATGAGGGCGTCAGAATTAATTGTTCATTGGCTAGTATGTTTACAAATTACATTTTAGAAAGTCCCTAGCGACAGAATCCGTGACCCTGTGCGTATATTGAATAATACTGAAATGCAGATGAATATTAATGAAAAATAATATATATATTCTTGTATAACACATTAGTAATAATGTATTGCATAATATATTGTGATAATAATATATTGTAATAAAGTATATTGTTGTAATATGTGTTTATCTTTGTTAACATAACATTTGTTGCTCTAGTATCATAATTTCATTATATTATGTTATTTTAGTGCTTTTTGCAAACATCTTTTGCATAATATATCATTGTAATGTTTTTATCTTTATTATTGAATTTTGAAACGATAAGATACGCATGGAATAGTAAGCTAAACAGTCAGACATAAACATACCAGAACTAAACATATTTCGTTTATAAATGATAATGTACGCATAGAATAGTAAGCTAAACAGTCACAGACATAAACATACCAGAACTAAACATATTTCGTTTATAAACAATAAGGTCGTATGGAATAGTATGCTAAACAGTCAGGGTCCCCTTTCTTGAGTCACTCGCAAGAGAAACGTATACGCTTCTTAGCGAATAGACCAATCCGTAACCCCACCACAACGGAATACTTAATCCTGATTGGTCTATTCGCTAAGATGCGTATACGCAACTTTGCGAGCGGTTCAAGAAAGGGGCCGCAGACAGAAGCATACCAGAACTAAACATATTTCGTTTATAAACAATAAGGTCGCATGGAATAGTATGCTAAACAGTCAGACAGAAGCATACCAGAACTAAACATATTTTTTTTTGGATTTTGTCAAAAACTTATGTTATATTTAAATACTAGGGGGCTCCGCCCCCTACTTGCTTCGCTTGTCAACCCCTGTCGCGGCGCTCCCCCAAGCTTTTGCAGCAGCATCACGTCGTTACTTTCCTCTACGTTCAATACGTTGCGTCGTCGTCGTCGCCATCCTCGTAGTCGCCGTCCTCGTCGCCGTCATCCTCGTCATCGCCATCGCCATTCTCGTAGTCACCGTCCTCGTCGTCGCCGTCGCCATCCTCGTAGTCGCCCTCATCCTCGTCCTCGTTGTCCTCCTCCTCGCAGTCGCCATCCTCGTCGCCGTCGTCCTCGTCCTCGTTGTCGCTCTCCTCGTCGTCGCCGTCGTGGTTGCCATGGGAACAGCTGATTGCTTGGCGAAAAATGCTCAGAAATTACATTAAAAAAATATTATAAATTAACCGTGCATTTTGTCATGTCGGTTCTCGCATCAATTTTATAGTAAACTTTTCCCGCTACAAATTGGTAGCTGCATTTGTTTGATTGAGTAAATAATATAGGAGAAATGAATGATTAAAGTGGCTTAGGGCCAGAACTTCGATAGTTTTTAATTAATTATAAATTTTCCCGGGAATTGACAAATGATATATTTTGATATGTTAATATTGGAGCCTCCAGCTATCGATTGGTGTACTTTTCATGCCCTGAAACCCAACATCTTGTACCGTATGTCCGTGATCAAACAGACCATAGCAAAATTGCGAGTTTTGCATGAGCACCCCCGTGGGTCTCCACGTCCAATAGAATCACCGGAGAAGCGTGAATGAGCATGCGTAGTCATCCGCGGGTGTTGGCGTCGTCAGAAAGTTCACATCGGTTTCGGATGACTACGCATGCGCATTCACGTTTCTCCGGTGATTCTATTGGACGAGGAGACCCACAGGGGTGCTCATGCAAAACTCGCAATTTGGTATGGTCTGTTTGATCGCGGACATGCTGTACCGTATGTCCGCGATCATTTGAACCATAGGAAAATTGCGAGTTTTGCATGAGCACCCCTTTGGGTCTCCTCGTCCAATAGAATCACCGGAGAAGCGTGAATGCGCATGCGTAGTCATCCGCGAGTGTGGCGTCGTCAGCAAGTTCAGATCGGTTATCGAAATAATCGATCTGAACTTGCTGACGACGCCACACTCGCGGATGACTACGCATGCGCATTCACGCTTCTCCGGTGATTCTATTGGACGAGGAGACCCAAAGGGGTGCTCATGCAAAACTCGCAATTTTCCTATGGTTCAAATGATCGCGGACATACGGTACACCATATATGCAATGTCTAGATTAACTGCACTAGTTTGAGACTGTAGGAATATATTGCGAATAAAAAACTGTTCGAAACTTTTAAAGTTAGCGCTAGGCTTTTTAATTACACATGAGGAGCGCTAGTTACTTCCACTCAGAATGAAAAGGTCTATTCAAGAAAGCGTCAAATAATTTTAAGGTTATATTATCGGGGCAGAACATACATGATAGTGCAACATGTACCAGAATATTTATAAAAATAATATCAATATACGTAAAAATGATTCTACTTACTTTTCCAGTCCAGGTCGGCCGTAAATGGCGGGTTCGTGCCTGTGGAGCGCTAAACCACTCTGCTTCAAAGGTACGGAAACGTGTAACGAAAGATCATGTTCGAATAAACTGGACACTGCACTCACTATATAAAACTGATATAAATATATTCAAGTTGATGAGATACAAGACACGTTGATAGTTGATAATCACAAGACAAGCTAAGAAAAGACGACGCGAGCCCCTCGGCTTCTTTTATATATATAACTGTATAAGTTCGGAACGTGGCGACATTTGGTCGACGGAGGGGATAGCGTGGGTAACGCTATGCACCCTCATTGGCTAATTAGAGGAGGGTCGGTGGAACAGCCAATTACGCTGGAGCTGGCCGAGTCTGTGTCCAAAGGGCGAAGGTACCGTTGCTAACGGTTTCCCGAGCCCCACGCTCACGAATCAAAAATGACGCATCTTTGTTCTTGACCAAATTTTGAATCAAAATATAAAGTAGATTTGAAAGTATGCCATATACTTCTTCTTTTTCAGGGCGATTTTTCCACCCCACTATGCAATACGATTGTCTCGACTTCGGCATAACGAAAAACAACCTTTCTTTTATAGGATGTGTTACTAATTCTCACAAAATATTAACTTTCCCTATGTACACCCGGGGACACGGTATCTGTCGCTGGTGACTTTTTTAAACGTTATTTTTAAACGTACTAACCAATAATTAATAATCCTCATGCTTTCATTAACGAGAGTAGACGCCACCGTAGCTAATGAGCGCATGAGAAATAATTATTCATTGGTTAGTACGTTTAAAAATAACGTTTAAAAAAAGTCACCAGCGACAGATACCGTATCCCCGGGTGTACCGTGTAGAAAATGTAACGTTTTTAATGCTTACCCTTGCCACTAGAGTGCACAGCGTCTATGCGCGAACCGACTGGGACGCATGCGCAGCGGCATGCAGTCAAGCGGAAAAAATTTTCTAAGTCCACGATTGAGCTGTTAGAAATATTCTAAGTCCACGAGTGTGCCGTTGGAAAATTGTATGTCTTATTTCGGCTGGAGTGGGGATTCAGTACTAGTTACTTCTTGGATACTAGCATAAGCGGTTCTCGGAATTTCAACGTTACCCTTTTTGGCTGGAGTGGGGATTCAGTACTAGGACGCCTAAACGATTACCCTTACGATGCGATCGACGTCGGTTTCCTATTGTGTTTGGAAACACAATGGAATGACCGGCGCGATCGACGACTCCGATGACCGTTTGAAGACTAAAATTTCGACTCGGGTAGAGTATGTGTTTCATCGCACACCTTTTCCGGAAATGGTTAATTAACGGACGGATCGAAATAAGCCGTTGCCCGCAATACCTATTCTAATAAACAATGTTCCGTCTTCGAGCGACGAACTATACGCGCCAAATTAATCTTGCGTGGTGGGTTTAGGATGAATAAAATTACATCAATTTGTAAGGGAAAACAAACAAAATGCATTAACTTTATTTGCGAGCTGTCCCGGTCGCTCGGGGGTTTTCGAACGTACTGGTCGCTCTTCGACCCCGTGGCAATGAGGAACTTTCCCGGATCTAATTTATGGCTCAAAGGGCCCGAGGAGTGTCGAATTTCTCCCTCACACCGGTCTACGGCCCAAATGCGAAGAGCATTTGGGCGAATATGCGACAGACAATTTATTAATAATTTATTAATTCGTAGTGATCACACGGGGTCCAGTGGTCCCTGTGGTAATAAAATATACATTTCTCTCATAAAAAGTTTTTTTCACTTTATTTTACACGTTCAAAACCGACCTATTTGATTGTACGAGTTTCATGAAAATTAATCAAACTGTAAAATAAATATATTTTTTTCAAAACTCGTAATACTGTTTTTTTTCTTAAAAGTATATTATTTTGAGAGTGAAACGCAGGAAGTTCTTTACTCTATCTCAAAAATTGAAATTTTGATGAATCTTTTTGTGAAAAAAGATACGAGTTGATGTGTCCAACATATATGTTGCCAACATGTTCCACCTGTTGTCAACCTGTTGCCAACATGTTACCAACATATGAGTTGATATGTCCAACATATATGTTGCTAACATGTTACCAACACTTTGCTGGCCGGTTTGTACGTACTTTAACCCCTTCCTGCATGATTTTTGTAAATTCCATGAAAAAATATATATGACAGCTTAGCCCCTATTATTTATCAGAAAAATAATTTAAAAAATATTTATGAAAAAATAAACATTTATTTTAAAAGAAATTATTTATGCCATATATGGTACACCATCCAAGGGAACAATAAAGTACGTACAATTGGCTACTAATACATATAACTTTTTTATATATATTGCAGTCGAGAAGATGTACAACGATTTATAAAAGATACACAGCCACATCACACAGTTAGGTAACTATGTAGGTATGTACCATACATGGTATAAGATGCAGGAAGGGGTTAAATGACTCCAGCGGCACCTGAGCGGTTTGCCGACATAGGACATACGGTATACGTACTTCGAAAACAAAAAAACTGACAGGCTTGGAATGAATCATCTACACACGGGCAAGCTTGCGCGCGGCGCGACACGAAAAATCAAGCTCAGGCGCGCCATGCCTAGACCTGACGGAGCCATCAGTTTTGTGTCATAAACGGTCGCATTTGCACGCGCGCATTGGCTCTTCGTGCAAAAGTGACAGTTTTGCCTCACCGTGTATGGGCCGAAACGTTCGTTGGAACGAGACTGCGACCCCGTTGCCAGCGATAAAAGTATAATTACGTCACAGATACGATATTTTTTAGGGGTGCATATTTATCTTCGTACAGCCGCGCCCTTATAAGGGCGTAGGCGAGGAGCACTCCGCGCACGTTTAATCAACTCGCAGTTCTATACCGTGTGGCTATCACGATCATTCTTATAGAGCTAAAGTTGTAAAAGTAGAGAGGTGCTGCAGTTATATTACATATCGTCGCATTACTGCCCACACGGAACAAGATATATAATATACGTATATTTATTATCTATATATCTATAGTATATCTATATCTGCCATAGAGATGTGCTATATATCTTGAAGATATATATCACATGTTTATGATATAGACACGTACTATACGTATATCATACATATAATATCTGTATATTTATTATCTACAGTTTAACCTTGAATTTACGTCTAATATATGTATATTGTACGTCTAGCCTAAAGCAAAAATTTTATTTTCGTATAGATCTTCAGTAGATGTATATATTACGTATGTTTAAGGTACAGCATGGTCCCTTCTTTATACGTATAATATACGTACATTTTTATCTATTTCATGTTAAAAGTTATACGTTCCTGAGATAAAGTATAGGTCATCTATTACAAGTATACTGCATGTATAACTTGTATCCACGTATCACCCAGTCATTTATGTCTACTATATGTATCCTATACGTCTATTTCAAAGAAAATATTTGATTTTCATATAGATACCCGATAGATATTTACATTAATGTGTATTGAAGGTGCAACATTAATCCCTTGCATGTACAATATGTATATCAAATTATAAAAAATTGTATTTGTTTGTATTTGTGTTTGTATGTGTTTGTTTAGCAATATTTATACATATTTCATATGTATACATATTACGTACGCACATTGAAGGTGTAGCATAATAATAGTGAAGGGAGCCGGCAGATCGCAACGACGCGACGAGTTTGCATTAGTGATGGACCCGTGGCGCCACTAGTCAACGGATTGTTGAGTTTCATCGACTATGCCATCTCAGCCGCTATGCCGTCTCAGACCACATTCCCCTAAACATTGTGATTTGGTTCCTACAGTAAGCATCGCAACTGAGCAAAGGTACGTTTGATGAGCATTTTTTAGAATAATTTTCATGTTTATCCGTTCTGTGTGGAACAAACCAAATTTCCTACCGTGCAGTATATAACCTATTATTCTTTAATATTTTGGTTATTAAATATAAACGCTATCCTATTAAACGCTGGCGTTCGTGAATAATAGCTATTAAATTTAATTATTAAGTACCTTAAAAAGACATTACGTGCCATATATGTATACACGAGAATTCGTTTTTTCCTTACATATGCGTATTAACGCGCACATGTTTCGGTCCAATATATACGTATAACATACGTATAATATACGTATAACACGTATAATGCGCACTTCTTCCATACGTTTTTCTAAATTGAACTCTATTTTCTGATATTATTGTAGCCTACAATATTTTACGAAGCTACATCTTTTCAAGCTACTTATCGTGAGACCTTAAAGTTTGATTCGCCTACAACTACCGTAAAGATTTTGTGAACTGGTTTTATTCAATTTTTCGTTTAAAAAATTATTATTTCCCATCGTCAAAAATTATAAAAATCGTCTGTTTATTTCGTAATTATTTCAAATTACCGTACAATTAAAGTCAAACAATTAAATGAATTACAAGCAGAGTACCCTAGCAGCAGAAATATCTAATAGACGTCTGAAAGACATTTTCTAAACGTCTGTTAGATATGCATCTAGAAGATCTTCTAGGCATCAATTATTTAGATACTTCTGCTACTATAGGGCACATCAGAATTTTTTCTGCACAGGTTTACGCAAAATAAATATATGTATAGCAGGACCAGAGAAAACCCATGATCTTGAAATATGCATCGGAAGAGAAAAGAGCTAGAGGAAATATCCCAAAGGCATTTTCGTCGTCTTAAAAGAAAATTGACTATTGAAAAAGAAGACGTCCAAAATATACAAAAGGCAAATCCAAACACCAATGAACTCTACAATAATTCTCATTCCATTACTGCATGCGGAAGTGAAGCAGTATTGGATTACACCCACGATCTATCTACTATGGGAACATATGAGGATGATTTCAACGGCAATGAAGAAGCAGATCCATCTACACTTGTTTCACATAAAACTGTTGATATCAGTGTCGACTTAGAAATTGACAATGAGCGTCCTCGGTCCTTCTGCCTTGAACTTGAAAAAGCCATCGCTACTGACAATGAGAATGAAAATCTTGCGATATCTTCTGTAAATAACGTGCTATCTTTCCAACAACAAATAATTTCGTGGGCATTATCATATAAAATTCCGCATAATGCGTTAACACAGCTACTATCCATCTTGAAATCTCATACATGTTTCGAATCACTTCCAAAACATGCAAAGACCCTTCTGCGAACGCCGCGTAAATCAGAAATCCGAGATGTTCCACCAGGGCAATACTGCCACTTTGGAATTAAACCTGTATTACAAAAGTATCTCCGTGATCGAAAATATAGAAATGTTGATCATGTAATGTTACAAATTGGCGTCGATGGCCTCCCTATTTCGGAATCATCAAGTAATCAACTATGGCCTATACTTTGCTCCATCGTGCCTGAATCTGAAGTGTTCCTCATTGGCTGCTACTTTGGTCCGTCAAAACCGGAAGACCCTAATCTGTATGCGGAAGAATTTATCGAAGAATGCAAAGATTTAATTACAAATGGTTATCAGTATGACAGTAAAGTAATCACACTTTCTTTGCAAAGTATAGTTGGTGATGCCCCCGCCAAATCATTTTTAACGAATACAAAAGGCCACAGTGGCTACGACAGCTGCACAAAGTGCAAAATAAAGGGGCAATATGTGCAGAACCGAGTTTGTTTCCCAGGTACAACATTTGAGAAGAGAGAAGATCCTGATATAACTCAACTAACTGACAGTGATCACTATAAAGGATACTGCAAACTAGCAGAGTTGCCAAATTTTGGACTAGTCACAAACATACCGTTAGATTACATGCACTTAATCTGTGTGGGAGTCGTAAAGAAATTAATTCGCATGTGGTTATCTGGACCATTAAGTATTCGATTGCCTGCCACAGAAGTTCAGCAAATATCGTCAACACTGTTAAATTTCAAAAAGCATATTCCAAGAGAATTTTCACGAAAACCACGAGAACTTTCAACTATTGGTCAATGGAAAGCAACTGAATCGCGACAATTTTTATTGTACACTGGGCCATTTGCTTTGAAAAATCATTTACCGCCGGAGATATATACCAATTTTATTATGCTACATGCTGCAATTCGCATCCTAACGAGTCCAGATTTATATTTGGAAAAAGTCGATTTTGCTGAAAACTTGTTGTATAATTTTGTAAGAACTGCCCAAACATTATACGGAAAACATTTCATCGTGCACAACGTCCATAATTTGTTACATTTGGCTGATGATGTCAGAAAATTTGGAACATTGGATTCATTTAGCGCGTTTAAATACGAAAACTATATGAAGACATTAAAGAAGCTTCTTCGAAAATCTGAACGTCCGTTACAGCAGTTAAGAAATAGATACGCAGAATTTGAGACTTTTGCAGAAGAAAATTACAAATTTGTCCAATCTTCGAAAAACAATACATTGGAAGGAAATCATTTCGATGGACCGCTTTTTAACGATTGTAACAATCCGCAGTATTCGAAAGTCTTATTTGAAGCATTTACTTTGTCCCGAAAAACTCCAAATAACTGCTGCATTTTGAAAGACAATAACGTTATTTTAATATCAAATTTTGCCACGTCATCATCAGGAAATATTTGCGTTATCGGTAAACAATTTCGGAAAAAGAAAAGCCTGTATAAAGAACCTTGTGCATCAAGAATATTTGACTGCTTCAAAGTATCGCAGCTATCAAATCTGCAGAGCAGGCCATTGAGTGAAATAAAAAATAAAGCTATGATATTACCCTATGAACGATACAATGCAGTAATTTCTCTTCTTCACAATGAAAGCCAACATTGAAAATCATCAGTCACAGTACGGCCGTTTACTTGTCCTTCTGTTATAATCTAACCAATAGCTTGTTTATTTTGATATTAACAATTTCTGGCATTCTTCTATTCATTTATATTTTTTCCTTTAATTTCATTACAGATAAAAGGTCAACAACTAACAACATGAGTGCTTCCAGTGATTTAAGATTCTGCGTTTTGGAGTTTGAAGATGGTGTTGAAGTTGTGCCGAAGTCATGGTTCAGCGGAAATAAGCAATGTTTCTTTCCGACGAGTGGATCAAGACAGAAAATTGATAAATTAATTGCTTCTTGCGCAAACCCGAAGCCAACTTGGAATGTTTATGGCATTTTGAGAGTATTTGGAGAATACGGTATAATCAGAATGCTTAAATAGACGGGCCTGAAATGTACAGCGCTTTTAAAAAAAATGTAGTATTTTTTTCGAAAGAATCTTTCCATAATTTAGAAATTTTTAATATCATTATACGGGACAAAAGTTTGTAAGGTTTCGTCATTTTTCGAAATTTGAAATATTCCTGTAATGTTCAAAAAATTGAAAAATAATTTTAATATTTATTTAGAGTTGAAGAACGTTTTTTTCTTCAACTCCATGTAAATTCTCATAGGTTACGTGAATTGATTTTTTTTGTAACAAAACAATACACGATTTCTTTCCAGAAACCTTCTCAGAAGCATCAAAGAAAGCCGATCAAGCACTTTATTCATCCGATTTAAATACAGACACCGAAAACTGTACTTCGAAGCAGAAAAAGATAAAAAGGCGATTAATGAATGTTGCATCTGACAATGAACAAAATAAGGACCTATTAAAAAGTCCTAACGAAAGTAATTATTATATAAAAATAGATTCGGCTCAAAAACATACGCATGTCAATTTTTTGGTTGGAAAGTTACACTGAGAAAAAGCTACCCAACAAAATAATTTTGTCGAGCCAATTCGATAGCCAAAAAAAATTTGCTTGGATTATCCAAATATTTTGCTATGCCACCAAAGTTTTCGTGAAATCATCAAAAGAATTTTGCGATTCCAAAAAAAATATTTTGTTGGCTCGTATTCATCAAAAATATTTTATTAGCCTGACCAAGGGTTCTCTCAGTGTACTTTTAAACACGAGATATTTCATTTTATTACTAATGAGTTATTATCATACAAAAATACTTTTGCCGATAAAAGGGTATTGTATTAATATTAAATAATTATTTGAATATGTTGATCGAGAACCGTCGCAACTTTTTGCCGAGCAAGACGAAACGTCTCTTGCGAAACCAACATTGCCAATTAAACGTAACCGACCATTAGTTGCGTGTTCATTAAACGAAGGTTTGTCATATTTTTTCATTTCATTTATGCTTATTAAGACTGGAAAAAGTAACTATTCATTTAAAAAATTTATTTTTAATAAAAACCCATTGTTGAAAGTGCTGTTCATTTAGTGTTTCTTTCAATTTTTTGACTTTTATTTTTAGTGATCTTATTTAGATATTTATAATTTTTCTTCCACCCTGGAAAAAGTTAAAGAACATATTTTATATAAAACATTGTAAGGACTGATACTTCTAAAAGATATGTCTTAAAATTCTAAATCATTCGTACAGAGGAAAGCATTTAAAAAAGATGGGAAGTCAAAATAGCCCATAGCATATTGTTAAAACTCCAATATATAAGCCTTCATTTTTTATGTAGAACGTCTAAGTGCAATGGAAAACAATGTGGAGCGGATAAACAATAACATTTTGGGCATAAAAATGGATGTCCAGCGCATTCACGGGATAATTTCTAAATTAAAAAGTGTCGATAAAAACGAGGCTCCAAAAAGTAACGTAGCAGCAACAGCAGTTGTGCAACTTTATACTACGTTTCCATTAAAAACGGAAGAACAATTGAGCAATTTGGAGAAGGAGCTTGAAAAACCTGAAAAGGAGGAAGAATTGGTTAGCAATGATCTTCAAAAATTTGATTTTCATGCGTTAACTTCTGAAAACTTTGATACGTTTCGCATCCAGAAAAAACATCAATTTCATAAACTTTACTTCTATTTATTTGGTTTTCTTTTTATCTTTGAAACAGACAGCATTTTTTGATACAATTGGCGGAATTAATCCGGACGAAACAGTTCGAAGGACTCTCATGAAGACGTTTACGAATAAATTGGCTTTGGAGTATTCTTGGCTCGGACGAAAGGGTAAAAAGAAGCTCCACAAATTGAAAATTATCAGTATAATGTATCGTAAGTATATGAAGATCTTGCTATTCCAACCATCTTCCGATTAATTAGTGTATAACGCCAAATATTGCTTCAGGATCTCTTCTCGCACGATGCATTAACATGGACGAACATAAGTTCGAATTTCGGACAAAAGAATGGTTTCGACAAGCCAAAGCTCGTTTTGAGAACGAGAAGAAGGAAAAACAATTGCAACCTCTCGACGAAGAACACGTTGGAAATAAAGAAAATCAAAACGAGGACCAAAATGATGGGATTCGGCAAGTACTGGTCGATCATCATGACAACCAAAATAATAATTTCGATATAGATGAGGCAGCTGAATGAAATCCTCATCATTTTTCGCCTAGCAATAGTGCTACATTTTTTGTTACTGCTAATTTCTATTTTAAGATAAAACTCGACAAGTTCTTGGAATAACGATGCAACTCTGCTGGCATCTTTTTCTTCTTAATTTAGATTGATAACATTGTAATTGCTGCAGGAGCCAAAAAAGAATGGGCACAATTTTTTGAAATGAAAAAGAGTTACATCGTTATTCCTAGGACCAATTGCAATGTAATTGTCGGTAGCAGATTATGGGAAAAATTATTTTTTCCAAGTAAATATTTAGTTTATTTAGTTTTTACAAATGTTTTTCTTCCATGCAAAAATGAAGGCTGATTTATGAAACAAGAAGTACAAGAAAGACTTACTTACAGAGTAACACTATATAATAAATATAAAGAAGTATTAAAGAATTGCTTATTAACAAATAATTCATTTCAATTTGAAGCGTAATGTGAGAAAGTTCCCATATAGTTTAGCATTATTTCTCACAATATATATATTGTTATACGTAGTACGCCTATTATGAGGTAACAATTAGTTATTGTTAAAGAAGCTCGTGATAAATAGTAGCAAGTTAAAAGAAAAGAAATTTCTTTGAAATAAATATTTAGTTTTTGCTTTATTTTTTGCCAAATACTTACAAATTAGTTAAGACAACTTGTGTTCATTTTGTTCAAAAGAAAAAAAAAGAAATATTAAGAAGTTTTCTAGAAAACTTGTTAATAAATAGTTTATTTGATATTCAGCCAAAGCGTAACCTAACTAAGTTTCTATCTAGCTATAATGAGTTTATTATGTGAAAAAAATACCCATTATAACGAACAAATGTGATTCTAAGTATTTATAAGTTTCAAACTTAAAAAACATTACTGTATTTGGTACAATAAATCGAACGATTGAAAGATTAAATGATTTGTTGAATATGCGTTTAAACCACATTTATAGATATCTAATAGATATTTAATTATATAGAATAAATAGCTATTTTATATTTAATATATGTTTATACGTATATATATTTCGTCTACTTTTTCGTCTACTTTTCGTCTACAAAGTATCTAAAAGACGTAATATATACATCTATCAAACATGTAAAATACGTTCGCTATATGTGGAGAAAGCGGAAAATCGTCCTTAAATTTATGTTAAAAATATATCGATGAATATTTAATAGATATTCTGTCATGTTTATGAAATGTTCATTAAATGTACAATGAAAGTATATATTTTGTTCATGGTATATTTACTGGACGTAATGTATATATCTGCTGGATATATAAAATACGTATATTATACGTACATGAAGCGGACATTCGCATATTAAAAATACCTCCCAAATATTTCTGCAGATATCCTGTAGACGTATATACATCTATCGCAAATATCTAATATACGTATATAATACGTATATGTTCCGTGTGGGTGTAAAAACAAGATAACTCCATTATTAGCATTTTTCGATTAAGTGCAGCTTTGATTATAAAAGCTATCAAGAAATGTTCTGTGAAAACCAGGTAAGTGTTCTGTAAGTCTAAAGGTCAAAGACGCAAAAGATCAAAATAGCTAAGTCCGCTTTTCTATATTTTTCGGCAACGAAAACCAGTTACACTGAAAAAAAAAGAATAGAAATTATTCTGTTAGAAGGATAATCTGAGTACGAAAGGTAAAATAGATCAAAAATTATCCTATGAAGTATAAAAAATAATGTAAGGAAGGTTAAATTTTAAACCGTGGAAAGATAATTTTTGATCTAATTTAAAAATTCGACTCAAAGCGGACGTATTTTTATCCCACGGAAGGATAAAAATTACACCCACAGAAGGATAAAAATTATCCCATGTTGGAGAAATATACCAGATGTCCCGCGCATAACCGGCCAGTTGCAGGTACATTGAAATTTACCTTCGGCCGGGCTTGGTGGGTTTCGGTCAGTCAATCTATATATTATATTTCGGAAAATCTAGGCCGCTAATGGGCTCGCAGCTTTGCACCTTTCTCAGAAAGGTTAATTAACGGACGGATCGAAATAAGCCGTCTAGGTCTCTCCGTTTTCGAGTCTCTCCGTTGCCAATCGGATGATTCGAAAAATTGGCGGAGTTTAGCATAGTCGCCATTTTTTAATGGAATGATTAGTGTTCGTAAACGATGCAACATTATATTAATCGTAACAGGCCCAAGAAGGGAGATGTTGCGCCTCGGCTAGGAAGGCGCATGACGAGTCAGTGCCTCCGGAATGACCGAGTACTTTGTACTTACCTATTTCGGGCATTTCCAGAAGTCCCGTTTGCCCTATCACTACCTGCGGTACGTCCCGGTCAGGAAGGCGCACGATGCGATAGTTCGATTCCAGACTTCTAGCGAGACAGTCGCTAACAACGCTACACCCGAAGGCATCACGGTTGATAAGTCCACAGTATTATTTTTAGTAGTTGAATAAATTTACGTATGTAAAAATTGTGCCTGATTAACTAGTAATAATTAAGTGTTTGATTAATTGATCATTTCTGTGAATCTATTTATGTATTACAATCAATATTGTATTCAACTTATTTTATAATATTAATTGTAAAGGTACATAAATAGATTCACAGAAATTATCAATTAATCAAACGCTTAATTATTACTAGTTAATCAGACACAATCTTTACATACGTAAATTTATTCAACTACTAAAAACAATACTGTGGATTGGATATTAATCAATTTATTTTGTCATTTTTTAAAAGTAAATAAAGACTGGAAACCCCACTAAGCACTTTTTCTAAAGACCAGTCATTCTGCCTGGTTTTGGTACAAACAGATATTTTTAAATGGCAGATTGCGACAAGGTTCTATCTTGCAAGCAAATCTTACAGCAAGCATAATTCTCAGTACGATTTCTACCTGGGTCAGTAAAAGGAGATAGTTTGATTTTTGTGTTTTTTTTTGTTACGCGAAATCATTGCGTAAATAATAATAATAATAACAGTAAAAAAATAATCATAATTTATACTCACTGGAAGGTTAAAAATTATCCTCTGGAAGGATAAATTTTATACTCCTGTAGAAGGATAATTTTTGACCATTGGAAGATTAACATTTATCCTTCGGAAGGATAAATTTTCTACTCCTTTAGGGCCGGTTTTACCAACACGGTATAAACGTGGTATAGCGCTATACTGATTGTGTGAGAATAACCAGCAATAAGCTTTATGGGTATTCTCAGTATAGCGCTATACTGAGAATAACCAGTATACGCAAGCGTTTTACCACGATGGTATAAGTCTGGAATAGGATAAACTTTGGAATAAATGCAGGGATAGCTTATCCGGCAGTTTCAGCGCTGGATAAGCTAGCTATCCTCGGTATAACCTAACTTTTTGTTTGCGTCTTTATTCTTCCGTAACAGAATCATAATAATTGTTATTAGTTGTGAAATAGAGTTGATCGATGTGCCAGTTTTCGAATCATCATCTGATGATGAAATTGACGTCTTACAAAGAATGAGAAATCCTAGGAAAATACGTGCCCGGTAAGTAAATAAAGGATACCTATACCTACTAATTTATAATCAATATCTAATACAAAACTATTCCAGAGTTGACTATTTCGAAGAATACAATGGTTGTAGAATTCTTCACTTGATTTCGTTTGGAAAAACAAACCTGTCAGAGATTATTGGGACAAATGCGACATCGCATTGCTTCGAGGTCGCCAAGAAATGCAGCAATTCAGCCAGCAACAAAATTATTGCCGACTTTAAGATTTCTTGCTTCGGGATCAATGCTAATTACTGTAGGTAATCGTTTTTATCATAATGTTAAAACTTTTAATTAGCCATTATTATATGCCGCCATCTCTGCAACCTCCGACGACTCCTAACATCGTGAGAGGAGAGTTAGTTTACAGGACTACAAGTTCGTTGATCGGCATAAACTGCCACTGATCTCCCAGAAATCAATGGGCGACATACTGAAAAACATCGACAAAGTCAAATTGAAACTCGTTACAAGGTACGATTAAACAATTTTATCGCGGTAAACTTTTAATTCGCCAGGAACAAAGAGGAGTTTCGCTTTGTCAGAATGTCGTAGCTGCGAAGGATTGATTTTGTTCACAGTGGGCTTTTAAATGTGTTTTTCAGATCGCCGCTTGGGAGACCTTTGCGAGCCAAACGAGAAAATAGCTCTTGCAACGACCTTCAAGAGATCTTACGGAAACGATATATCGCAATGCAATCGCCGGACAGTAGAAATTCCACCGCGACGTTGACGTTCGATAATTCGTTCTAGATTAAGAACTCGATGATGCTCAAGTTCTCTGGGTCGCAGCATTCGCGTCGGACAGTGCTCCGAGGAACGGCTATTGTAGTCTTTCTTTCCACGCGTGAGATTGAATCATGATTATAATTTTATCTGAGTCAGAGCTCTGGAGAATCAAAATTAATAGATCTCTCTTCTTTTTTTATAAATGAGTCTTTCCCTGCTAGGTAATTTCGCGCGACACATTTTAGATTATAGTTCTTTTTTAATAGGAGGATAGAAGCTCATAGAAACGTCGGGAAAATTTTGTTTTCTCGCTTCGCTCTTTTACTCAGAAAATGCAAGTTTAAATTTAAAATGTACGCACGCGGGTCTCTAATCGCGAGAATCTGAACGGTATCCAATAATATCAACCAAAAAAGTCGTCTACCATTGCATTGTCTTCTATAAGTAACATTTAAATTTATCTAGGTAAACATTATACCTTTCTTCAATTCGCGTGATTGCAGAGTTTTCAGGAGCAGAAGTGATACATTCGTCGCGTACGATGTAGAATATGAAAAAATGTTAGATTTGCATTGATACACTTTTGTAAGATACCTCGGCACTAGACATCAAGTCGTACAATGCTCTTTGTATACTTTTTAGATAGGGTCGCGTATACTTAAAAAAAACGATAACATTGTACCGCTCTATGTAATCTCCGAGTAATGTCACCGCGTGATAAATCTTAAGTTACAGCGATTAAAAAATTTATAGATTTTAGAATATATTTTGTCCGATACGAGATTTTGATCACATGGTGCAATTTTACGTTGTAATTACTATTATTGATGATTCTCATAGTTTTTTTTTGAGACTGAACACATTCTTGTTGGTGAGATATCGAATGTTTGGACGTGTTTTGTACCTGATGCTTTTATCGACGACTCTAAAATAAAAGTTATTGTTACGAAAATATAAATATATTGTTATAGATATCTTTTATTTACCGGGCACGTATTTTCTTCGGATTTCTGATTCTTGGTAATACGTCAATGTCATCATCAGATGATGATTAAAAAACTGGTACATCAATAAACTCTATTTCAAAATCAGGTTATGATTATGTCATGAAAGAATAAAGACGTCAAACAAAAAAAGTTAGGTTATACTGAGAATAACAACTCCGAATTTCGTCTATCGCGCCGGAACAGCTGTCAAAACGACCAAATGTCATGCGCAGTACGTACTTCTTACTACCAACCTAAAAATAATTTTAGATGGCCAAAACGCTTATACCTGGAATAGTTATCCCAGGCAAACTTGGAGCTGGTAAAACGCCTACGCTTTATACCAGGTATAAAGAAGAGAGAGAGAGAGAGAGAGAGAGTATAAATTTATTCTTGGTATACTTATTCTAGGTATAACTTGGCTTTGGTAAAACCGGCCGTTAGAAGGATAAATTTTAGCCATTCCCGATTGGATAATTTTTACTCTAATTCCCTTTCTTACTCCGATTATCCTTCTATATAGGTATAATTTTTAATCTCACTTTAGGATTAAAATTTAGTCTTTTTTTTCAGTGTATGTGCTAAACTACCAAAATGTTACTTATCTGGTTCTCGCAGTAACCCGACGATATAGGTATATGTGCTATGTGCTCTCGATAATTCTCCGCTAACCTGTTCTATTTTGTTTGTCTTCCGATAAACCACCCTAGACAGATTTATGTGATCATCACGACGTCTATGCAAACTACGAAAATCGGTTGTTATAAAGTGTACATTTATTTTGCCGTATGAATTTGAAAAAAAACTATTCTTAAATAAATTATTAAATATATTGTACATTATAACGTGATTCAAATTAATCGCTGTATTTATTGTCGCAGCATATTTTTGAAAAGTTATATTTATATTGAAAACACATTTAGCATTCTATTTGTATTTTTTCGTAATCACTGAATCTTATAAATATGCTTGCTTATCAAGTACTGATAAAACGCACACTCTTAATGCGTTTAAAAATCTACATATTATATAAGTTAAAGTTGCTGTACGACTTACGTATATTTACTCCATCTGGAAATTTTTTATAGGTACTATATACGGGGTGTCCCGACCACCGTAGACAGTAGCATATATTTCCCAATCGAGTGTAATTTCTAAAAATAACTTCTTCAACAAAAGCTGTACCGTTCGACTTGGCGTACAAAACGTAGGGGGGGGGAGATCGGGGGGTTATGAGACGGGTTTTGTTTTTCTAAAAAAAGTATAATGAAAAAACTTTTTTTCTGCGCATAAATTTGGTCAAATCGTGAATAAGCATAACAACACTTTAAAAAAAGATGGGTTTGCTGAAATTTCAAAAAATCCTATGAGTTTGGCCTGTTAGCTCGAAAGTTGGTTTTTCTCGATTTTTACAATATTCAGGGGGTTGTGAGACACGCCTTCAAATCATAGAAAGTGGCATACGTTTATCAAAATTGTTTATTCAAATTAAAAAAAGAAAGCAAATGTTGTGGCTTACAATGTATTCAAGTTTAAAAAGGTTAGATTTTTACATGTAACTAATAAACAAGTGTAAGGTGCGACTCGCTACAAAATAAAGAAACAATCATTTAAAGAAGGCTAAATTAATTAAAAACCATTAAAATTGCACAAAACATGCAGTGTTCACAACAAATTCAAAATACGCCCATAAAATACGATTTTTAGTAAATTGCTTTTAGAAAGAGCGTGTCTCACAACCCCTCGAAAGTGTTGTCTCACGACCCTCCAACTTCAATAATTTTAAAACAGCCACCGCTTCATGGATACATAAAATGTTTATCCAAAATTCGTTTTGCGTGTCAAAAGGCTACTCACCAAGGAATTATTTATATCTATACACTTTTGTGAACAGCTTGAAAACGCGAGTGAAAATACTGCAAACACAAATGGTCGAAAAACTTTAAAACACAAAATTGAAGTTGCAATCTGAAGAGATACTGAGAATCTGCGTCAACGCGACGAGTGTCAAATGAAAATGGAGATACAGGACGAGAATGAAGTTTGACAGTCATTGGTAGGGGAAGGTGGGGCAAGTTGACGAGGTTAAGCGAAAACAGCCTACAAAAAATAACACAATAGTTTAATTTTAAACAAAGGAGTATATTATTAAAGATACATGATTCAACTATTATTTGCAACCATAAAAATAAAAAAAAATTATCAAAAAGGGTGCAAAAAGAAAACATTACAATTTCTGTGCATTTTCGTCATCTTACCCCACCTACGGGGCAAGATGACGAACATATTGGGGCAAGATGACGACTATACACAAACGTCACATTTAAACGGGCCATGCTTTTCATAACCAGTGCAGGCTTCATGACACCACGATTCGCACAATCCACGCTTTATTCAGTCTTCGGATGGAGGCTCATAGTACGCTTGTTCACATCCTGGATATGAAATGTCTTTGTTTTTAGCAGAATGAATTAACGATCTAGTCAAAGATTTCTGAAACACGTCCTTCTTGACTCTCTCAACTTTTTTGCTTTCTTAACATCTTTGCTATTTTGTGCTATTTCTTTCTGTTCTAGTTCTTCTTTGTTTAAAGTAGCAGTTAGTATAGAGGCTTTTTGTGTGTGTTTCTTTCTCTTAGTTTTTTTTATAGAGGGCGATCATATTTTGGAAAGGGTCTAATTTCAATCAACCTACGAAGAGTAGGTTCTGGTGTGTATTTCAGAGAGTCCACTGGCATTATTCACTGTCATATTTTCTTCCAGAACAGCATGGATGGCAGCGATTAAATTGTATTCCGACCAAGACCAATGATTGCTTTCTTTCTTATAATTTCTTACCATCTCCAAAAATATATATAAAATTAATGTGAAATGAGAGAATTTAGTTGCTAGCTATTAATTTTTCTCATTTCATTTTAATTTACAGACGTTATCTTCTTTCATGAAATAACATTTATAAAATACGGGGCAAGATGACGAGTTCGTCATCTTACCCCCGTCAACTTGCCCCCACAAGTAAGAATTTAAAGAAAATTAATTTTTGAATAGAAACATATGTTTTTATGTCGAAGTTTAACTTTACTCTACTTATACTAATCCTACTTAATATAATTAGCTATTTACCAGTAAAATTCTTACCTTTGTTTTTTTGTAAATCCTTATTTTGATTGAGAACGATTTTATAACACTATAGGTTAAAACACGCTCGATTCTGTAATCCCGGCTAAATTAACACTGGCGCCATTTATGTTCGTATGGTATAGTTACGTCCTAGGAAGGTTGTCATAGCTAGTTTGCTTTGCAGAAATCTTCTCTCGGTTTTTGTAAATAACGAATTCGTCATCTTGCCCCACCTTACCCTACATGTCGCACTTTTCAATTCAGTGCTGTGAGCTTGTCTCACGACCCCCCGTGTCTCATAACCCTCCGATCTCCCCCTACATAATAATTTGTTTAATGTCCACTTCTGATTTCAAAAGCTAGTATGCAACTTTCAGTTTTTACTCGTAGGTAACTGTTATTTATTATAATACAAAAGTAATGGAATTATCAACGCAAATAGGTACAACAAGCCATCAAAAATTCGATTTGCATATCCTGAAGTCCGAGATATTCAGAATTGAATTTCCGCCTTTTTGCGCCTCTTGCATGCAGCCCGATGTACAAATGAGAAGAAACTCAAACGTTTGATTTTCTGACAACATTCTCGTCTGAAGCGTCAAATGTTTCATATTAAAATTCAGTTCTGTGTAATATGTACACAGTAAACACCAGTTTTGCGAGAACAATTTTTATTGAACGTTTATATTCGTATGACCGGTCAACATTTACATTTTTAGAATTAAGTACTCTAGAATATAAGCGCGGTTTTGTTCATCCCATTGTCTTCCGCCTTGAAATCTAAATCGTTCTTGACCTGCGCATCATAGCTTTCAATGTCCAGACCTTCTGCTTCATAATTTAGGGTGTCCAGGTCTAACAATCTATAATAATCGGTATCCAGGTCTTCTGTTCTGCAGTTTTCAATATCCAGGTCTTCCACTCCATAGTTTTTGGTATTTAGGTCTTCCGCTCCATAGTTTCCGGGGTTTAGATCTTCCGTTCGACAGTTTTCAGTGTCTATGTACAAGGCGAAAAATCTTTCGACACCGTAAACTGGCAAAAAGCAGGGTTTAGGCAGTCAAGCGCTGTTGGCGGGATACCTATTCGATAACTTTCCGCCTCACCCCTGTAGTCCCGAAACTAGAAAGTTATCGAAAGTGTATAGTAATTTTGACCAGTGTAATTGGGACTGTTTACGCGCGAATACAAATTCGAATGGTGGTTTTACGTTTCCAACCTCGCGTTCAAACTAAACCAAACTAGATAAAAATTTCAGTCAAAATTAAATTAACCGCCCATATAGCGATCGGGATTGCGCGTACCGTTTAATCGGGAGTGGATTTCACTGACCCATGCGCAAAGGGGGATAATTACGAAAGCGCAGGAAGATTATACCGCGGCGGAGTCATGCTCTCGTCCGCGCTCTTTACATATACACGCGGAAGAGTAAAACGACGCGTGGCGTGTCCATTAATGTTGCCCACGAGCGCGCAGCGTCGGGTTGTAAACCAATCAACCGCCCACTGGAACGGCCAATCGGTAAACGATATAAATGCACCCCCTCATTTGATTCGCTCTATCCACAACCGCCACCACCGTCTCGCTCTATATAATGCTTCTTTCCCTCCCGCTTGGGATTTAGTAACCTTGGTTACGCGACTCACACGAGGGACGACGACGGGTATCTAAAATTTCAGAGAAAACATCGCCGGAGCGATCCCCGGGGCGTCGTGGCAGCCGGCAATTTGCACACGGCTCCACTCCTCCTCGCGCAAATGACCGCGAGGGACGTGACGAGGTTCGCGGACCGGAGTGTGTAACGCCGCGTGCGCGATCCTGAACTCCCTACTCGTTCGCCGCCACGTAGCGGTTGAACGCTCGACGCGAAAGGCCCGCTGTGGCACGGATGGGCGTCGTCGATCTCATCTGCCACGCGGCGACGGCTACATCGCGTCGCGAACCCACAGGTACCTACACGGAGAAAAATGAAGTTGAAATGAAGAGCACTGGATGCTCGAATTCTGGCACTACATGCGCTTCCTATGGCACTATAATAGTGGTAACTCAAAACTATGAAAAATAGTTCCATATACATAATAGTATTTAATTCTAGGCGTATGGAACGCTTTAATACAATTTTGCATATTTTCAGATAATTTGGAAGGCTGTACTGCGATAATTGTCAATGGCTGTATTATAAAAACCATCATTTGGCGGTCTTATAAAAAATACCAATTAGCTATATTGCAAAGAATGTCAATGGCTGTACTGTAGAAAATGCCACGATAACTGTATCACAAAATGCTAAATTATCTTAAAATGTACCACGTTACATTAATGTTTGCTATACGCAGAGAATGAAATGCTATTCTATGTGGTAATATTTTTCATAATTTTGAGTTGTCACTACAGTGCCATACAAAGCGTACGTAAACCATGCAAAAAGCATATAGTGCCAGTATTCGGGCATCCCACGCTCGTCATTTTAACTTCAATTTTCTTTTTGTCACTCAGTGTCAAATACTCGGTTTCATGATCGTCCTCGATGCATGTGAAATCATCTTTCACACACCAATTCGTGAAAAGTTGCGCAGTGCGTGAAATATCCTGCGCAGTGCGTGAAATCGTCAACCTCGTATTTGACACTTAGTGACAAAAAATAAAATTCGTTATTCGGTTGTTTCGCGCCGTTCTAACGAGTGTGATTGCCGTACTCGCTTCGCTCGTGCGGCAAACTTCACACTCGTTAAAAACAGCGCTTCACGCCCTAATAACGAAAATAACTATTGTGTACGTTTATACGAGGTCCACCACTGGACCCGCAACATAGCAAATATGTATAACCTCTACGATTTGTGCAACTATAGACGCTGAGCGTCTTTGTTGATTGGTTGTGGTGGATAGGAGAGGTTAGAGGATTGGCAACTGTAGTGATGAAACTCTTATTGTGGTATGTAATCCTGATTGTAACCAGAACTAGAGTGAAATTTGTTAAAAATCAGATGTACCTACCTCAGTTTAAGAGTTTTATCATTACAGTTGTCGCTTACCCACGACGACCAATCAACGAGGACGTTCATCGTGTATAGTTCCACAAATCGTAGACGTTATATTTGCTGTGATGCGGGTCCAGTGGTGGATCCCGTAAGTACACCTAGCGTCAATGATTCTGATCGACCCGCTTTGGATGACGATACTTTAATCGAGTCGACCGTAACTAAAATATTCGAGTGAATCTTTTTTCCTCACTCATGCCCATTTCGAAGCCTTTTCCAGCCTATTTTTAGACCGTAAGATGGCGTTTTCCCCGCGTGACACCGAGCGGGAGTCCGCAGGATGTTAATAGTTATTTTCGTTATTAGGGCGTGAAGCGCTGTTTCTAACGAGTGTGAAGTTTGCCGCACGAGCGAAGCGAGTACAGCAATCACACTCGTTAGAACGGCGCGAAACAACCGAATAACGAATTCTATTTTTTGTCACTAAGTGTCAAATACGAGGTTGAAGATTTCACGCCCTGCGCAGGTTATTTCACGCACTGTGCAACTTTTCACGAATTGGTGTGTGAAAGATGATTTCACATGCGTCGAGGACGCCCATGAAACCGAGTATTTGACACTGAGTGACAAAAAAGTACTTTACTCAGACTGGCGCGATTACTTAGTCCGAAGTGGGTTCTTTTTTCAAACTGTTGAACGCAACGTGAAATGAGTCGTGTATATGTTTTGTTTTGAGAAATGGGCATTCGCGAGGAAAAATAGTATATGTCATTCGGCTGAAATCCTCGGATTTTTAAGACTGTGTTTAGATCGTTGCACGAGGCATGGTGGAGAGACAAGGCTCGCCTTCAGCGAGCCTCGCCCCCACACCATGCCTCGTGCTACGATCTAATTAAACACAGTCTGAAAAAACCTCGGATTTCCGCCTTATGACATAAGATACTAAGTATTACCATGAAGGCTAAACTTGAATGGTGCTTCATAGCAAAACAAGAAGATCCGCTCATACCCTTCGACTACGGTCGACTCAATTGAAGTACCGTCACCCAAAGCTGGTCGATTGGAATCATTGACGCTAGGTGTACTTCGTCGGGCGTTTTCCGCGAGATGGTTTCCTTTTTTCAGGGTAAATAAATACCCCTAACTAAATCGTCTGGGAAACTCATTTTGAGCCACGAGCGACTTACAAAATCACCTCGCCGACCTTCGAGGCGAATCGATTCCAACTTCGGCGCGTCTTTCGATTTCCCGTCGAGTATGAGCTCTGGGTGTATCTATAGGCATTACCGACTCGTCGGATGTAATCGAGCGGAACGTCTCAATCCGTTGCTTGGGAATGAGTATTTTTTTCTCACTCCTTTTTTAAATACGATGATTCACATTTTCTTTCATCTTTCGCATACATATCTATAGATGGATAAACGCGAAGGGGAGATTCGCCGCCGGGGGCGAAGAATGTCTACCTCGCGGGTAGGTGGCAAATCGGGCTCGAAAACCATCTAGATTGATTTGACGGCCCTGCTGTATCAAATAAATGGAGCCTCGTCGGAAGAGGAAGATTTGAAATTTCGCGGTTAAACGAAAACTTGAATAGCATTAAGAAATAGGGAATTAAGGAAAGAATAGTAGGAATGACGGTAAATGGCATTGTAGCATAAAATATTGTTTAATAAATACACACCTATAGAACCCATTATAGATCTTAAAAAAACATTCAACTTGTCGGTCCTTTTGAGTTTTTAGTATCCACAAATTACTTGACACATTCGCGACCGCTGACGTGAATTCACGTCATTTATATAGGTATACAAATTATGTAATTCCTTTATGCAAAAGTCATTGTTTTTCGAAATATCACACTAACCAGAAATATTCAATTTTGTTTTTACTCGGCTTTTCTAAAATACCTGTAATATAATACTAAATAAATTCAGCACAATAATAACAAGTGGTCTATTGTCTACCTATAAGGCAAGTATACACATTATAAAAATCTTTTTATTTTAAACAACACATAATTGCAACATTGATATTTCAAAATACATTTTATCATTTTTATCTTTGCTTTAACGATTCAAGTTTGCGGCAACCGCCTTCAGAATTTCATTATTTTCGCCGGTACTCAGTATTAGAAACGGAAAAAATTTGCCGTCACGAATGTGTTAATTACACAGGATGTCCGAGTGAGAAGTATACAAAGGTATCCGTAGTTTCTTGTTAATTCCCATAGTCATTTTTGAGATCGAAACTGTACAAGCGCAATTTTTTGCGCACATGGCACATGCTGTCAAATATTCTATACATACTGTTTTCGCGAAAAATTGCGCATGCGCAGTTTCAATCTCGAAAAAGTACTAGGCAATCGATATAAAACTACAGATCACTTTATATACTTTAATTTCGGACATACCATACAGCTATTAACTTACTTTTTTGAAAATGGGTTATCCGATTCAAATTTTAATCAACATTCCACTTTATCTTCAATAGAGAAAATGAGGGTAATTCGAAGTAGTGTAGATAATTTAGAATAATTATGTTTAAATTAAACTAATGGCTACCTACTTCGAAATAATACATGTTAATATAGACCACTATTTATAGACACTAGAAGGCCTACAGGATAGGACCCCACACAGCACCGCATACAGCTACAAAATTGCAGCAATATATAACTCTGCAAGCTTCGCAATAGGTATTGCAATTTCATTACGAGCTATTGCAACAACATTGCAGAAATCTTACGATAATTTTGAAATGTTTACCAATTTTCATTGTCTTGCAATATTATTATTTTATACTATAGAAGTGTTTTAAAAAATTGTTTTAGAGGACTACATAATGTTTGACATTTAACGTATTACTGTATATTAAGAAAAAAAAACCGATCCGACGAGCCTTTTAACTTAAATACTAGTCTTTTCTACTTCAGCTATTACCGCCTCTTATTAATTTTAGTTATTTTATTCTATAAGAACCGTTAATAATGTTTACATTTTTAGCAATGTTTAACTCCGTAGATAGACCGAGAGAAATAATTGCTCGTAAAATAAATTATTCCTCAACCCCAAGAATGTTTTACCAATATAAGTAGAGTAAAGTCGGTATATATGGAATAGTAATCACTTGTAGAGGAATAACGTAGAAATTTATTTGTTTGGAGCTGCAATATTTTGTGAATAATTAGTTCTAAGTATCTCCAAACAGTATCAGATACTAAATTGAATATAAAATCATATTCGGTAATTTCAGATAAATATTTAAAAAAGAATGCCTTTTGGGCCGATAAAAAAAATGGAGAGAAATATGGAATGGTCATATGGGGTAATATGGAATAGAGCTAATATACGCAAAATGCTTCACTAAAATGATATTTTTTTTAGAACATTAGGCATTGCAGAAATCGCAAACAAAAACATCTTTTTCTGCACTGGTGCATGCTTCGTGAGCCCATCCATTGCAGATTACACACATCACCCATATTTCTCTACTTCGGCTCATGGAAAAGTTTTCTTGGCAAAAAATACATTCCACATCATCACTAGTTGGCTTTTTGGTGTAGCAGCTCAATGACAGGTCCTCATCAGATGAATCATCAACAACTGGTTCAGATTGTGAGTCAGAGGAACTAGAGGCGACAATTTTTTTCGTGACTTTACGTTTCTTGGTTTGTAATCCACTAGGTTCAGGTCCATCGAATACTTTTCGAGTAACTTTCTGTCGTGAATGATTAATTGATTTCTCTAGTTCTTCCTTGTTGGGTGTCGACGTAATTATTTTAGAACTCCCACATTTTCTTCCCCGAGTTCCTGACTTCTTTGTTAATTCTGGTACTGGAACAATGTCACTAGGATGAACATTAGGTAAGTTATCCTGTTCTTCGTTTGTACGTTCAATATCCTCCGATAAATTTTGATTTTCTTTTTGCATTTCCATCGCAAATTCTTCATCCGTGAAAATATTTCTTCTTAAAGGATAAATCCCAGTGGCACTAAATCCCTTAACAGCTCTTTCGCCGGATTGCACTTTGAGATAGGCCCTACCTAATAACTGGCAAATATCAAAATGTGTTACCGTGCGTTTTTCCGTTCTCATAAAGATCCTCACTTCCTCATTATAAAAGGTCTTTAATGCACCCATGACGGTCTTATCGAGGGGCTGCATCTTATGAGTCGTATGTGGTGGTAAGCATAAAATTGTAACGAAGTTTTCTTTGGCTCTTATAAGGACGTCTAGGTTCCGGGTGTGAGTATGATGGCCATCTAACACCAGCAATACTGGATTTGTTGCTGAAGGTTTGGTCTTTTCTAAGAAGTGATCAAACCATTGTGTAAATAAATCTGTTTGAATCCACCCGGATGGATGGAAAGCAAACAAAGATCCTGGAGGTGCTCCCTTTTTTAGCTGATTACTTGACTTTTTGCGTGGAAAGATGATCATGGGCGGTACAAAATCACCTGCAGCATTTATGCACATAACGATTGTTATCAAAGAGCCTCTTTCTGCCGACGTAATAGCCCCTACTTGTCTTTTGCCTCTTAACGATACCACTTCTGGACATCTTGATTGCACAATAGACAATCCAGATTCATCTACGTTATATATTTGATGAGGGCCATAATTTTGCTTCGTCATAACCACCTCTAACAAGTTGAAAAACTCAGCGACATTCTCACGATTAAAACCAATGGCTCTTGCTAGGGAAGTTCCAGTGGGCTTTCTCAAACTTAATGTAGCCTTATGCCTTTTCATAAAGGAAGAGAACCAATCTTTTCCTGCAGTTTCGCGCAAAAGGGAGAATGGATGTGGTATGTTGTTGCGCTTAGCAAGTTGAAATGCCATAGATCGGACATCCCTTCTCGTCAGACCAAAAAACTTCTTATCCATGAGAAGTAAATACCGAACTAGTTCCTCTTCTAACTCGGGTGATAAAACTGGTTTTTTACCCAATTTCGTTTTACTAACAGTTGCTGGAGGCCCTTCAGTGTTACAAAGGCGAAAAAGTGTTGTACGTGGAACTTTAAATGCTTTTGCTGCGGCCAAATATCCCATACTTCTGTTCCTTACTGATTCAATAGCATTTGTCATATCAGTCGCACTCCATTGTTTTCGTTTCTTCGACAAAGAAGTATCCATTATTTCTGTAAAGGAAAAAATAACCCTACTTTATATTCAGTGGGTAATATGGAATAGCAATAATGCGGTAAATATGGAATATTCCATATTACCCGCATTCCGAAATGACAACAAAAATAATGCTCTATTTGTTATTATGAAAAATACCGATTCAAATCGTCAAGATTTCTACTACCTTATGCCTAAACAAACTTACCGTGCTTTCAAACAAATTTTTGTTCCCAAAGGGTAGTCACAAAACAATATTAATTGACACCGTGCACAAAATGTGAATACATCGAAATCATAACCTCACATTTTCCAGCGTTGGTAGCGTTTGGCGCCAATTTTATTTTGCAGCAGGACTACACAGTTATAACGAGTTTTCTAATATGGCCGTTACTTAAGAGATGGAGCTACCTGATTAAAAGTTATGGGAAGTTCCATATTACCCGACTATTCCATATATACCGATTTTACTCTACATATTGCAATAAAATATCATTGCAATATTGCTATAATCTGTCTAGCCTATTGAATATATAAGCAAACATTACAATATTGCTTCTATCTTTCTGCAACGTTGCATCTGCAATAAAATATTGCAATGTTTCCGCAATCTTTCTACAACATTGCAAGTGTAATATTGTAATACTGTAGCAATGTTGCTGCAATATGCGACGCTGTGTGGGGTGGTGTAATGTACTTTTCTGTGACCGCAAATAAGTAAGCCAGTTTAGTTTCAACATTAGTATCCAAAACTACCCTCCTTTCCTCTACGTGCTATTTATCAGTTTTCAAATATGTATTCCCCGGTCATGATAAACAACCCGAAGTGATCAGCATGCGCTCCGTCGAAGCGCGCGCGCGAGCAGTCACGTGGCGTGGGATTGCTATACGGATAGATAATTATTATTATAGAGACGCGAGAATGGCGCACAAATTGATCTATCCGGGTGTACGAGCCAACCGCGATGCGAGAAATTCTGGGAGTGCGTCGTGGATCGAGGATCGCCGTAATAGAAACCCCCCGACGGAGGTCAATCTCCTAACGGCCGATCCGGAAAGCTAACCTGCCTCCATCAATCACCGCCCCTACTCCGCTATCCCGTAGCGGTGTATCCTTGGTCCTATAGCGCTATACCTATATACCTACGCCCAGCTTCCGCGCCGCCAATCCGGTGCCTATATCGGTACTCGCGCGCGTATGGTAGAGACATAATACGACCCTTTTTTTTTTGTCGAGCGGCGTTGCGAGAGTGGAGTATGTCAAGTCCGTACCGCTCTGCGCGGTACGTATCGGTACTTGACGTATAGAGTAGGAAGTTTCGATTCTTTAATTTCGCAGACGAAAAAGGTCGGTGATGCGAGCGCGCGGTGAAATGCTTTCGAAGAATCGGTGGCTTGCTGATACGAAGTGCATAAAGGTGCGCGGGTCGACAACCATGCCATCGAGGTAAAGTTGTAATGGAAAACGTGTCACATTCTGTTCGCAAAACGAATTTGTCCATCGGGGGGTTGAGCTATTTCCGATATATGATATCATTCGTAAACGCTTGAAATAAATATGCTTCGCACCAAGAGAAATTTCGATTTCAACTATATCATTGTAATTGAAATCAGTGCCAATAAAATTGATACGTAAACTACTCTCCAAAAAAGATTAGAAATCAATTAAGATCGCCACATTCAAGATTTATATATAAAAAATAAAAGGCAACATTTGAAAAGGAAATTACTGTAAATCATGTTACTAAAAAATTCGACAAAAAATGTATTAAAAAATTTTCATAAAAAAGAGCTTGCCGCGTTTAAGTTTTCATATTTGTTCCACTATATACTGGTGGTATCATATAAGTGTATGAATTTATTTAAAATCATAAGTGCATAAACATCGAATATCATTTTCTATCTGTCTGAATTTTTTATTTTGAAAAAAAAGCGGCAAGTTCTTTTTTATGAAAATTTTTTTATACATTTTTTCTCGACGAATTTTTCAGTAACATTTGATTTACAATAATTCCCCTTTCAAATGATGCCTTTTATTTTTTATATATAGGGTAAGGTGGGGCAAGATGACGAACGGGGCAAGATGACGAATTCGTTATTTACAAAAACCGAGAGAAGATTTCTGCAAAGCAAACTGGCTATGACAACCTTCCTAGGACGTAACTATATCATACGAACATAAATGGCGCCAGTGTTAATTTAGCCGGGATTACCGAATCGAGCGTGTTTTAACCTATAGTGTTATAAAATCGTTCTCAATCAAAGTAAAGATTTACAAAAAAACAAAGGTAAGAATTTTACTGGCAAATAGCTAATTATATTAAGTAGGATTAGTATAAGTAGAGTACAATTAAACTTCGACATAAAAACATGTGTTTCTATTAAAAAATTAATTTTCTTTAAAATCCTACTTATGGGGGCAAGTTGACGGGGGTAAGATGACGAACTCGTCATCTTGCCCCGTATTTTATAAATGTTATTTCATGAAAGAAGATAACGTCTGTTAATTAAAATGAAACGAGAAAAATTAATAGCTAGGCACTAAATTCTCTCATTTCATTAATTTTATATATTTTTTTAGAGATGGTAAGAAATTATAAGAAAGAAAGCAATCATCGGTCTTGGTCGGGATACAATTTAATCGCTGCCATCCATGCTGTTCTGGAAGAAAATATGACAGTGAATAATGCCAGTGGACTCTCTGAAATACATACCAGAACCTACCCTTCGTAGGTTGATTGAAATTAGACCCTTTCCAAAATACAATCGCCCTCTGTAAAAAAACTAAGAGAAAGAAACACAAAAAGCCTCTATACTAACTGTAACTTTAAACAAAGAAGAACTAGAACAGAAAGAAAGAGAACAAAATAGCAAAGATGTTAAGAAAGCAAAAAAAGTTGAGAGAGTAAAAAAGGACGTGTTTCAGAAATCTTCGTCTAGATCATTAATTCATTCTGCTAAAAACAAAGACATTTCATATCCAGGATGTGAAGAAGCATACTCTGAGCCTCCATCAGAAGACTGGATAAAAAGCGTGGATTGTGCGAATCGTGGTGGCATGAAGCCTGCACTGGTTATGAAAAGCATGGCCCGTTTAAATGTGACGTTTGTGTACAGTCGTCATCTTGCCCCAATATGTTCGTCATCTTGCCCCGTAGGTGGGGTAAGATGACGAAAATGCACAGCAATTGTAATGTTTTCTTTTTGTACCCTTTTTGGATAATTTTTTTATTTTTATGGTTGCACATAATAGTTGAATCACGCATCTTTAATAATAGGTATACTCCTTTGTTTAAAATTAAACTATTGTGTTATTTTTTGTAGGCTGTTTTCACTTAACCTCGTCAACTTGCCCCACCTTCCCTACATCTTGAACATGGCGATCTTAATTGATTTCTAATCTTTTTTGGAGAGTATTTTACGTATCAATTTTGTTGGCACTGAATGAACATGCCGCCTTTTTTTTTTACAGAGAATCTGTTTTTGTGACAAGATTTCACTCCTTTTTGGAATTTATTCATGAGGAGAATATGTGCATGTGTAGGAGAATAGCTTTTTATTACCACAAAATTAAAGTCTCATATTTTATTCCTATACGAGTCAATTAAATATAACCACGTTACTTTTGCTTTATTCTCGTGATATTTTGAAATGATTTTATAATTAATGTTTCGATAATATATATATTTTCCCCAGAACTATTCGTTCGTGAAAGGATTTCCATAAATAACTGCCGTATGTCCGCGGGCAAACCGATCAAAGTCATACCTATGGCCGATACCTTGAAATTTGACTTCGGCAGTCGGTAAGGTATAAATAATCCGATAGTCGATAATATAGAGTCATGTCATTTCCTTCTTTTTTTGACTATTTTGACAGCTTGATACATTTACTGTCACCATATGAAACGATCAATTGAACATATATAATCGGCATGAAACCATAATATATGTTATTGCATCGAAATAATTGCAGTAATGGAAATGCTCGCTATAACTTTCTGAATTCAAGGAAAAAGAAAAAATATTTTTAAAGTAATTAGTTAAGGAGATACAGGCATTTGAAGTCATACATAGGTATATATTCTCTCACATACATTTGATGGCGTATGCGTGTGGTCGTATTTATGTACGCATTTCCGATCATCGCCGAACAGTCGACGATGAAAGCCGGAATATATCTCACACATTCAATGGCGCGTGTGTGTGTTTGATCGCATCTATGTATACACATTCCCGATCATGGCCGACTATCGCCGAAGATTGCCGGAATTTTTGTGATATTTTGACATACTGGTATCGGCCGAGAAATCTAAAATTCTCGAGTTTTAGGCGGGAGGGGCGTGGCATCGCGTTGTGTTAAGGATGAATCTCTCTTAATATGTAACTTATAAAATGTATTCTGGTCTGTATCAATAGAAAATAATCAATTTATATGGCGTAACTAAGCATAGTTTTGGTTATAACCATATATTTATTCAGAAAATTTGATGTAAAAATTGAGGGGTGAAGGGGGCAGACATTTTTCCTGTAAAGATGCACGGGTGCTGCGACGTTGAACGAACATGCCGCGAGAGCACGGCCGTGTCTCTTGATTATAAAAAAATTGCTACACATTTGAAAATTTTGCATTTTTGTATTAATATTCTTGTATTAACTCTTAGATTTATAGGTTATGTTTGGACTTGAATTATTGGTCACGACGAGTTGGTCGATTTATTTACGTTTGTTTCAATTTTCTAGTGATAAATATGTTTAGTACAATATGAAAAAGTAAGTTTAAATATCTAGCATTAGCTTCTTCGCTAAAAGAATATTAAATGTATAATAAAAGTATAATTTATATTATACGACAATTAGCATTCGGGTCAGACAGGCTCGAATTATGCACAGCAGTGAAATTTTTCACGCATGACTCCTCTAAGGTTTGAGTTTTTTACGCATTCGTGTGTTAAGTTAACGCGAAGCACTCGTACTAAATCGGAAAATATACGGAATTTACGTTACATTCAATTTAATATAGAATTTATATTGCTTGTATTCTTTTAATGAGTAATTGTGATTTAACATAATCACAAACTAATGTAATACCTATAATGTTTTCGTGGTCAATAACAAACACAAATTTGGCATCAATTTTTAACACAAATTCTTTTTCGTTGAAACAATAAACATTTTTAAGTATATTTTGTGTCAAATTTTTGTTCAATTTAGCATCAAATTTTTAACAGCGTGGTCTAGTAAAAACTTTTCTCGCATCCATTGTGATAAATCGTAAAGAAATCATTCCTTTCCGAAGCATCGAGAAGCTTCTCCCGTGAGTGGCGCGCACGTGAGCATCCGGGATAAAGCGTGACTCAAATAGAAATTAATCGATCGCGAAATTGCGATCACACTCTCGGGCCACACTCGAAACGTGCCAACTATCCCGCCTCCGCGCAACCGGTTTGATAGGCCCGCTCGCGCGAGACTTTAACGATGTCGTAAAATTAATACATTTTTTTTTACGACCACCTGGCGAGTCACGCCTCCGCCCCCACCGATCTATTCCTCTTCTGCGACGCCCCCACATGCGGCGGGTATACGCGGGCGCACCGCGTTAACGCGATTGTATTCGAGTGTCGGACCCGCGCTTTATAGTCTCCGAATTCGGCGTTAGGCGAGCTACATCGCGTCGCGATCGACCTTATCTCGATTATCGACGACTCTGCAGAAAGATCGTCGCCTTTCACATCTCGCGCACCGAGCGATCTCGAGAGATCGACCCTTTTTTCTCTTTCGCCTCTATAACTCCTTCGGCCTTCGCGCCGCTGTATGCGCGCGCGTGCGCGGTTTCAGTTCCCTCGGGTCCCGTCCGCGCGCCTCGGTGCGATCATCGACTCTCCGATCTTCGCTCTCGCATCGAGATTCGCATCATAAAAAATGCCCGGCCCGAACGAGGGCGAGTGGGGGCGGGGGCTTCGATCCCCGCGGAATAAGGCGCGGGATAATAGAATAAATATAAAGGGGTTCGGCTGAAGAGGGGGCGCGCGAGAGAGGACGTGAATTTCCCGCGCGTCTTTAGCTCCTTACGGGATTGCGTAAATATAGGTATACGGAAACTCGCACGGTTCTACCCACCGCGCCGCGTAAAACCCTGCCTTATATAGTATGTCCTATTGGTAACGCAAGTATTTGAATTTCCCTGACATTTGACTTTGGTAGTGCTTGGAACGGTGCTGTAGTTAGAGTTGGCTTCAGAAAAGTGCGCTGCGTTCTTACGAGCCGTGTTTCGCGAAACCTGTATGATTATTTCTCATCACTTCTGCACATTATTTACCATTATTTACAAATTCAGTTAATTTCGAGGTTAGATGCTTCGATCTCCCGAATTGACAGTTCCCGGGAAATCAGACGTTTTACACTTTTCGCTCTCGAAATACGGCTCGTCAGAACGCAGCGCACTCTTCTGAAGCCAACTTTAACTACAGCACCATTCCAAGTACTACCAAAGTCAAATGTCAGGGAAATTCAAATACTTGCGTTACCAATGGGACATACTGTAGACGCGAGCGAGGAGCCCACGCCCGCGCCGCGCGCAGAAGAGAGAGTGGGCCTCGTTAAAACTTGGCAACTATACCGTATGTCCGTCTCTGTACTGGCCAGTTTGAAAGTTACCTTCGGATAGGCTTGGTCGGTAATCGAGACATTTATACCGTAATTATAATTATTTTCGTAATTTCCATTATTCACAAACTCACAATTTCGAGGTTAGACGCTTCGATCTCCTGAATTGACATCAACTCTAACGGCTGACTCGACTTCTACCGTATTAAATGCCTCGAGTACCGACCAAGCCTATCCGAAGGTAACTTTCAAACTGGCCAGTACAGAGACGGACATACGGTAGAGCAGTCTTTCTCGCCGCTGTACGCGCGCGACTACGATCGTCTCCCTTCCCGAGTCGAATATTTGAACCTAGAATGTCCTATAATTTCGAATTTTGTTTAGGATGTATTAGGACTTAATAGGTCTACGTAAACGTTATTTTCTATTATTTGCAAAATACTAAGTGAGCCTAAAAAGTTCTACTTATTGCAGATTTGGGATGGTTTTAGAACTTTTTAGAACTAACTCAAAAACCGAAAATGACCTACTTTAACCGATATTTTATTCCCTTTGGATTCCCGAGTCGAATATTTGATTCTAGTTTATCCTTCTTAAAACTATTTTGACCTATTTGAGTCTACAAAGATTTTCTGTAATTTAAAATGGTCTATGCGGTACTTCTTGCAAACCTTTTTTGACCTACTTTGTTCTGTGGATCCTAGTAAGTTCTACGTAGTACTAAATAAGTCTAAATATTGTTACTGAATTTTGCCATTTCTACCGTGTAGTACTAAAAAAGCCTTCGCGGTAAATTAGTTGCTTTCAATAATGAAGGAGCTCCTTTAATATTTAGAAGTGAGTGAAATAAAGACTAAAAATTATGTATTATTTTGTAATTAAACAATCTTGCCATAAGTATCGAAAAAAAAAAAGTTTATTATAATGGAAAACGTTCTACACGTATTTGGTTACTTCCAATATATTATTTGTTTCTTATTAATTAATCTTTTAAAATATTTTATATTTTTCTCCCGTTTATTTATTATCTTTCCTTTTGCGTAGGATATGACATATAAAAAGAGTTGTACGAATAGTTTGCATTTCAACCTTTTTCATTTTTTCAATTTTGTTAGAATTTTTAAATCGGCATCAAATCAATACTCTGGACCTGATCTGGTTAACCACGTCTGGTCCTCATTAGGAATTCCTGATCGGGTCCAGAGAGAGAGAGGGGGTAATGATTTGCATTACATATCTTGTCAGGAGCTAGTCAGGCATTCCTTACCTGGACCAGGGGAGGATCAGCCGAAAATTTCTAGTCGGGGTGGTATCACCATAGTGTGTTCGTGTGACAGAAACTAAGAGCATCGTAGCTACACAGTAAACACACTTATTGTTAGTGGTTCACGGCGGGAAGACCCAGTGTTTAAACTCAGTGCAGTCATGGAGCCTTAACGACGTGCAAACATTTCGTAAATATATTGTGAATGCACTGTCTTCACAACATTTTGCAATTAAAAAATAACAAAATCGGTATAATAATGATGTTTCAAACAGTGCAAATTGTACCGAATTATTCCATAAATAATGAATGATGTAAAGTCACTGCGTATATATGATTCAGTTTGGAGTGGACGTGCATATTCTTTTGACACATATAGTTTTTTATCATGCAATAATCTGAAATATTGAGGAATCCGAAGGGAATAAAATATCGGTTAACCCTCCGTTAGGCGGGTGGATTCTACTAGACGTGCTATTCAAATGGGCGTGGATTACAATGGTAATCCACCCGTCTAATGGAGGGTTAAAGTAGGTTATTTTCGGTTTTAGCGTTAGTTCTAAAAAGTCCTAAAACCATCCCAAATCTGCAATAAGTAGAACCTTTTAGGCTCACTTAGGATTTTGCACATAATAGAAAATAACGTTTACGTAGATCTATTAAGTCCTAATACATCCTAAAAAGTATTCGAAATTATAGGACATTCTAGGTTCAAAAATTCGACTCGGGTTCCTTTAGGTTTTATAATGTTTTACAAAATCGTGTTAAAAAATTGTGTGTGGCGAACGAAAAGTTAGTTCGCCAATTCGACCCGGAGTCGGCCTGTGGACTCGTCAGTAAAACCGGAACAGACTGAGCTCACGTCACGTGAGCTTACGTGCTATCACGTTGTCATGATTTAACCATGATAGCATGCTTAGAAACACACTACTATCACGTTTTATGATAGCCTTGTTCGCAGAGCAGTAACAAACCGTTGGCGACTGATCTACGCATGCACAGTTTGTTAAAAGCGTCGTTCACAAGAATTGTGAACCTTACAAATTTAGTTCGACTAATTTTAGATATTTGATAACTAACCTAACTTTTTATACGATACAACCCAATTGTTAAGTTGATAAAACTTTTAAAGCATACATTATTGTTTTTTTGCTGCTTGGCGGATATGATGATCACGATATTCAGGCAATCCATGATTGTATAAAACAGTATGTTCTCTGACTTTTTCTATTCAAATCTCATCCATTTTCAAACATAAACAACACAACTTTAACAAAACCGCATAAACGAGAGCTCACGTGAGACGAAAATGTGCAGATAGGCAGAAGGCAATCACATGCTAGCACGCGTGCGGTTGGCGATGTAGTGTAATACGCGTGAGGTGATTTCAGTGTGGTTCTGATGTATTAACATACTATGTAAAACAGCGCTCCACACTTTTCGTCTTTAACGCGATAGCACGTGAGCTCACGTGAGCTCACATGACGTGAGCTCAGTCTGTTTCTGCCTTAAGGCTAGGCTGACTCCTGCCTTAGACGCTCTGTGGTCCTATTAGGTTTATAGTACTGCACCGCCGTTTTACTACCGAGAGCCGGGGGCCAGGAGCCGCGAGCCGAGGGCCGAGAAGGTCGGCGCAATCTGGCGTCAGGCCGCCACAGCGTGACGGGTCGCCACAGAGCTATAGATGAGCGAGGAGACACAGCGCATGTTAGGGCTTTACAGGTCTTCTTAGACTTCACCAGGTCTACTCAGTTTTAAACAGATCTTAATAGGCTACTTTAGGTTTTGCCAGGACTTCCCAGGTCAAATACTCGACCCGGAAGATCTCACTAGGCTACTTTACGTTTTGCCAGGACTTCCCAGGACTTCCCAGGTCAAAAAACTCGACCCGGTTTTCTTCCTTTTATTAAACCGCGCGTATATACGAGCTTTCTCTTCGATATACACGTTTCGCGTTTATCGTCGACGCAGTCACGGGTAAGAGACGATGCGGTTTGCTATTCAGGGCAATGCACATTCGAGGAGTTTCTTTGTTGAGGCGTATCCTCCAAAGCAGGTAAATGGGGTTGGGCCATTCTGAAAAGTTTTTAACCAAACATGTAAATCCCACATACGCTGAGAAAAATGTAGTAAATTTGACTAAATCAGCAGACACAGGTGGGGGAATGTAGATGTAGTTAATGTAGTTACTTGAATTAATAATTGACTCAAGTGGACTACAGCCTGTTTCCTTCAAATAGCCGTTAATCGTTATAACCAAATTTATTAGTCGGAGCAACTAATTTTGTATGCCCTCACCCGCAAACGCAGATTTGATTGAATATACAATTTTTTCTCTCAATGTAGCACAGAATATTGCAACAATATTGCAGCAATATTGCTTTATTACATTTGCAGGTGCAATATTGCAGAAAGATTGTTGTCATACTACAGTCGCAATATTACGAGTAGGGGAGAGTGGTCTATAGTGGGACGTGGTTCATACTGGGACAAAAGACGTGGCAAGTCTATAAAAGTCAGCTGTTAGTAACAAGTAACCTTATCATGTTCTACTGTTTATGTTGATTTTTTGTAGCCATTTTTTTCTTAATTTGTGGAAAACAGTTGCCTATAAATGGTACTTTTACGAAAAAATGGTAAGTAGTTTCAATTTCTGATTTTGATTATGCAGTACTATGTAGGTAGCTCTTTTGGTTGATATATTTTTAAAACGTTGTTTATGCCGGTTTGAGGCTATGGTATAAAGGTACCGATACCCGGGAAAAAATGATTATATATAATCATACCTATATAATGATATATACTCATATAACCTGTCATATATAACCCCATATGTGTGTGTGATAACATATAGTAGTATATCTGACCATATATGCCGTCACGCAATACACGCCAGAGCGTAGCGAGTTGCATATCGGTTATTCGCCTGGCGCCGTACACAGGCGTCTGCCCCTGCAGCGGATCGGATGCGTCAACCGATATGCAACCCGCTACGCTGGCGTGTATTGCGTGACGCACCCGATATATAGCTATTGCTGACCCATATACAGGGTGTCCCTAAATATCATGTACAAACGGAAGGAGGTAATTCTTTGGCTTATTTCTTGACTAAAAGTTCATATGAACAAGGTGTTGAAATTTCAAATTTTTTTTTTAGTTTTTTTTTTATAGCTCATGCAGTTTTTAAGATATTTAGCTCAAATTTGGAATGTAGGTTATGCTGTAGGGCTTATATCATTGGGCATGTCAAGTGGTTGTGAGAACCTACAGGTTATTTTTTAGGTGTCGTGCCCCCTTTTCTCCCTCTGAACTTTTTTGCAGTGCGCCTCTGGTAGATTATAAAATACAAAATAAATTTTCTATTTTGTTTACAATCTTTTTGGTCTCTTGTAGTTTTTTCGTATCTACCACCGTTATCGAGAAAAAACCGCAAGAAATACTCCGGGAATGTTCCAAAGAGTACGGGAATCAATGAGAAGAAGAGCTGAGGCATGTGTAAGGGTTGGAGGAGGTCACTTTCAGCAGTTTTTGTAACGTTGTTTTGTTATGTTTATTATTTAGGTTTTTCTCATTGTAATAAATCATTGCTACAAAGACCGCGTCATCTAAAAAAATTTTTTAATTTCAGCACCCTGTAGATCAGTAACGAAGCTTTTAGGCCCAGCGCCCATGGTGCGACTGTTATGAGACAAAGGTTGCAAACTAGTTTACTCTACCGTATGTCCCACTCTGTAGCATTGGCCAGTTTGAAAGTTACTTTCGGGCAGGCTTGGTCGGTAATCGACACTTACCGTATGTCCCGCTCTGTACCGCCCTCGATAGCAAAGCGTGCATTTACACGCTAGCCGCACGCAGTGCTGCCACGTAGTGGCATCACTGTGGTCTCACCATGGCATGATCGCGTGACGTACACAAACTAAAGCCTAGTTCAGACACGGCTAGTAATTTAGTCGAGTAGCGAGTGATTTAGTCGAGTATAGCGAGTAATTTAGTCGAGTAGCGAGTAATTTAGTCGAGTAACGAGTATCCACTGATCAATAATCATTCGGACCAGTTTAGTTGAGTTCAGCGTTAAGAGTGGTATCTCAAAATGGGCAGGCAAAGACGTCGTACGGAATTAAATAACGTTATAAAAAATGTTATAAATATTATTTTGAAAGAGATTGAAGAAGAAATATTCAGCAAAGCGACGCCCTTTTGTACTTAATTCGGAACACATAGAATAATACAGGGTGTTCCAATAAAATACGTTATGTATTATAAGCGTGACTTAGCTCAAAGATTATTTTATCGTATTAGTATACTGGGAATACAAGGAAGATGCTTTCTTTATAACTGCTAAAACCCGAATGAATCCTCGCACAGCGTCATCCAGGGCCCGGAGGGCCTGGTCTCCCCCTCGACCCAACGCTATCGCCATCATATAAACATCCTTTGAGCGAGGGGTGTCAGGAATACTTTGACGGCATTCCCATCGACTCCTTCAAGAAATATTCCTCACACTATGACATATGTATGGCAAATGTGAAACTGCAACGTCTTCGTTGTAGTTTTTTTTTATGTCACTGTATACCAAACCAATATCGGGTTAAAATAATTGCTATATATATCCGTTTATTTTGAAAGTGGCCTAAGTCCATTTGTTAATTATTTCCTGTTGCCAGTAGTTACATGTACAACTTAAAGTTAAGTATATTCAGAATAAATACGGTAATATTTTGGGGTACATAAGTTTTCGGAGTTACTTCAATAATTAAAACCATCACTTCGAAAGTGGCCTAAGACCAATCAATTATTGATAATGTCCAAGGCAGTGATGGAGATAATTCTAATTAATTAGTATTTAACAAGTTAACTTCATTTTTTGACAATTGCTTTAGTTGAATAATCAGTACGTTTCATTAATCCAGTTAAGAAAAATGTACGCAATACACATACTTACAATTAAATATAAAACTTAAAATTTAATAGTAAATTTTATAAATTATTTCCCCCACGGGGAAGAATAAAACGACAAGACCATTTAGTTCAGATAGTGAAGAGTAATTAGTAACTAATGATTTCAAGGAAAATCGAAAAAGGAAGAGAATTATAGAACAATATTCCTCGTCAGGAGATGAAGGTATAGATAACAATGGAGAAAAGATTGATGAAACATACATCCAAAAAGTACGAAAAATTGAACGGAATACAGGAAAAAGATATAATATTATACTCAAACTGCAAACATGATTTCTTCAAATCCCTTTCACATACCGCTCGAGTTGCCGTACGAAACGCCGTGGCGACTGAGAGCCATCTCTCGAATGGAAATGATACCCAAAAACCATTTTTTTTACATTCCTTTGCAATTTAATTAGACCGTTTATAACGTTTTATGAATTTATTTTGAGACAGAGCTGTCACGCAATGCGAAGAACATGGCGCCATCGCATACGCAACGATATATCGTCGTCTGGCACTAAAAGAGTTAAATCAGTCGAATTACACAACGCGGCGATATGACTGAGATCGAAAGTAACTTCAAGTTAAAGGACTTGTACTTGATTGCACTATGTACGTTAACGTTCCGCGAAACAGATTGACTCGATGATGATTGGTAGTACAACGCGGTTTATCCCTGGCCATCGATTGAATTCGACATTCCTCCCTTTAAACCGGCTCGGCATTCGCGTACATGCAGTGCCCCGTCCAGTGGGCCCATTGGAGTAAATGGGTACCCCCCCCACAAAAACAGATTCTCTGTAAAAAAAAGTCGGCATGTTCATTCAGTGCCAACAAAAATTGATACGTAAAATACTCTCCAAAAAAGATTTGAAATCAATTAAGATCGCCATGTTCAAGAGTTATATATAAAAAGAGTAAAAGGCATCATTTGAAAGGGAAATTATTGTAAATCAAGTGACTACAAAATTCGACTAAAAAAATTTATAAAAAAATTTTAATAAAAAAGAACTTACCGCGTTTAAGTTTTCATATTTTGTCCACTATACCGAATAATTGGTAGTGCTTGGACGGTGTTAGAGTGATTCATAAATTGCACTGCCGAAGTCAAATTCAGAGAAATTCAGAAGGCCCCCGCCTGATCGGTTTCTCGTACGACATTCGGTATACTGGTGGTATCATATAAGTGTATGAATTTATTTAAAATCATAAGTGCATAAACATCGAGTATAATTCTGTGTCTGCATTTTTTATTTTGAAGGGAAGAAACGCGGCAAGTTCTTTTTTATTAAAATTTTTTTATAAATTTTTTTAGTCGAATTTTGTAGTCACTTGATTTACAATAATTTCCCTTTCAAATGATGCCTTTTACTTTTTATATATAACTCTTGAACATGGCGATCTTAATTGATTTCAAATCTTTTTTGGAGAGTATTTTACGTATCAATTTTTATTGGCACTGAATGAACATGCCGACTTTTTTTTACAGAGAATCTGTTTTTGTGGGGGGATTTCACTGCTTTTTGGAATTTATTCATGAGGAGAATACGTACATGTGTAGGAGAATAGCTTTTTATTACTAAGTGTATTATTGCAGAACGAGTAGGTTAGAAGATTTTCATGAAGACTCACGATTTTCTGACATGTCATCTCGTACAGGTGCAACCGAAGAGGATCTAGCTCATGTCCTGTCCGTAAAAAGATGACTCGATGGATCGGAGAATGTCAGGCTTGTCACCGAGCGCCTTTCACCCATAGTACTTTCATTGCAATATGCGATTTTCGTTTAAACTATTACTGCTCTAAGTAACTTTTACTTCTTTCAAAGCATTTACCTCTTGTACGAATTGTTGATCGTAGGGGGCAACGATCAATGATTGTGACTAATCGTAGACAAATTATTCCTGCGATGATGTTCCAGTTGCACACCAATTGCCTTTTAGTTTTAATAGACGAACTTGTCTACGACGAGTCTCTATTATCGATCGCTGCCTCCTACCACGAACAGTTCATAAAAGGTGATTACCTTGACAGAAGTAAAAGTTATTTAACGCTGGAATTAGTTGAATGAAACGAGAAGCGCGTATTGCAATTAATGTACCGTAGGTAATAGGCGCTCGGTGACAAGCCTGACATTCTCCGATGTCCATCGAGTCATCTTTTTACGGACAGGACACGAGCTAGATCCTCTTCGGTTGCACCTGTACGAAATGACATATCAGAAAATCTTGAGTTCACGAAAATCTTTTAACCTACTCGTTCTCCAGTATTACTTACAATTAATATACCTGGAAGTTGAAGCAACAGGATTGCCGTACCTTTGGTCCAATATTGAAAATAAATCTTCTCAAGGCTGAATACGACTTGGGCATGTTTCAGCGTACAATTAGCTAGATCCAGCTCGACGAATGAACTATTGTGACAGTGCTCGGTAAATGTGACAGACGTTCTGACAGCTAGCTATTATCAAATCGTTTGAATTTTTATTTAATAATCAAGATAGTGCACGGAAGCAGTGTCATTTTGCTCTGGTTGCTGGTGCATGAAGAGCAGGAAAGGAGACATCTGTATCTCGGAAGAAGTGGCATCAGATAAGTTACTTCCTAAGTGACTGTCTTAACCTCATTTTCATCCCTTATACAGAACAAATATCTTTGTGGTTATTCTATTTTTTGTTTTCAGCGCCATACGAGAACGGGACGGATTGATGGAAATTTGATTTTTCTTCGCAGTCAAAAATCAACCTAGGTAGAAAAGAATTCTCTAGAATTGCGGTACAATGCCACGGTATGAATATCAGGTTCTACCGACATGACATGCTTCGACAAGGTCTGTATCAACTTTAGCGGTATATTGGGGGCACTGCACTAATCCTGTGGTACATTTTTCTATCTGGGAAAGCATATTATTATGGTAGTACAGCTGTGCAGCGTTTCGATAATATACCGTCTTCCTGTACTGACAGTATACATGCATTTTTTTTACCTCTAATATATGCCGGAATTAAAAATCTCTAGAACTCTGCGGTACAATGGCACGGTAGGAATATCAAATTCTACCGACATGACATGCTTCGACAAGGTCTGTATCAACTTTAGCATTATATTGGGGGCACTGCACTAATTCTGTGGCACATTTTTCTATCTGGGAAAGCCGTGGTAGAAAAGTAGGAGATACGATAGAATTGGATTACAATAATGAAGTAATTATTTTATTATCTTTTCTTTATCGATATATCCCCCTTTCGTATTATCAAAAGTTCCAATTATATAATATCGGAACGCTGCACAGCTGTACTACCATAATAATATGCTTTCCCAGATTGAAAAATGTGCCACAGGATTAGTGCAGTGCCCCCAATATAATGCTAAAGTTGATACAGACCTTGTCGAAGCATGTCATGTCGGTAGAATTTGATATTCCTACCGTGCCATTGTACCGCAGAGTTCTAGAGATTTTTAATTCCGGCATATTAGAGGTAAAAAAATGCATGTATACTGTCAGTACGGGAAGACGGTACACGGGACGGGACACTAAACATACATTATTATATCTGGACCTACATGAATCCATATACAGACTATCCCCCGCTATACATGCCAGCGGGTTGCATATCGGTTATCCGCCTGGCGCCAGACACAGGCGCATGGCCCCTGCGGCGGATCGGAGGTGTCAACCGATATGCAACCCGCCACGCGCTGGCATGTATAGCGGGGGATAGTCTGTATATGGATTCATGTAGGTCCAGATATAATAATGTATGTTTAGTGTCAGTTCACGTGTAAGCCGATATTCTGATTATATATTAATTCATATATTGTGAGATATAAAAACGCAAGCTATAGTATGAACTTATACAGGGTGTCCAAAAAGTGTGGAAACGGTTGAATATCTCGAAAAGTATGCTTCAGATCGGGAAACGAAAAAATGTATATCTGATATTCTAAAAAAACTATCAAATAATACCAAGATTGATCCCACACCCCAACCCCTGTGGGTGGGGTAGGGGGAAGCTTCAAAATCTTAAATAAGAACCCCCACCCTTGATTGCATATTCGCATTCTACATTAAAAACTACATAACTTTTATTTGAAAAATTTTTTTCGATTCATAGCAGATGGCGCTATAATCGATGAAATTTAATTTTTTCGGTTTTTGCAATTGAGAGTCGATTTATTCGATTCTGCAATACAATTGCGATAGAAATTTACATTTTTTATTCTCATACTTGATATTTTTGTTAAAAATTTAATTTAGTTTAATTTAATTTAATTTACAGTAAAACTTTCGTCGTTAGGCGTTTAGAAATCTGGCAAATACAATACAGTAAAGCCTGTTTTTGTGCGGTCCTTTTCTATGCGATTTTATTTTTGTGCGATTTGTTTTGTGCGATTTTATTTTTGTGCGATTTTTTTTATGCGGTTTATGAATTCCAATGGCGTTGGCGCCACTGTAATGTTTTCTATCAATGAACATACCAGGTGTCGATCTCAATACACACTAGAGGAGCGGATTGCATATCGGTGGGCGCACCCGATTCACTGTCGTTCCCTGTAATCTGGTGGTAATCCGAATAGCCAAGACTCGAACCAAATACATAGACGTATTAGTGAAAGTGAAAGACGCTCTAATATATGTAGTTTGATACCTGTTTGCATTTTTGTTCGAATAATCGTGCTAATAAATAGAAACAGTGCTATTTTTTCGAGTGTTTATACGTCGTACATAAAGAGCAGAAAAGGAGACGTCAGTATTCCAGAAAAAAATGCCATCGGATAAACTACATTCTAAATGACTGCTTCAACCTCATTTTGATTGCGTATGAAGGACAAAAATATCTATTGTGATCACTCCCTTTTCTCTTTCAATGTTTCATGCGAGAACGGGATGAATCCATGGACGAATCATTAAATTTCATTTTTATTAGCATGATTATTCGAACAGAAATACAAACAGGTATCAAATTACATCATACATTAAAGCGTCTTTCACTTTCACTACTATTGAGATAGCCGATGTTTTTCAGACTAATACGTCTATGTATTTGTTTCGAGTCTTGGCTGTCTGGATTACCACCAAATTACAGGGAACGACAGTGAATCGGGTGCGCCTACCGATATGCAATCCGCTCCTCTGGCGTTTATTGAGATGGAAGCCTTGTGTTGCGCACTTCAAAAGACGCTCTGTTTATTTGTTACGAACAGTCTCCCGACAACGCACATTCAATCGCTTTCGTTCTACGCGCTAGCAGCATACGCTTCGTATTCCGAGATTTATCCACGACTCGTTGATTAAGGATTCATTTTGTAGTGAGATTAAAGGTAAATAATAGATATTTTTGTCACTCAGTGCCAAATACGAAGCGCACTGTGCGGGTTATTTCACGCACTGCGCAACATTTCACGAATTGGTGTGTAAAAGGTGATTTCACATGCGTTGAGGACGCCCATGAAACCGAGTGTTTGGCACTGAGTGACAAAAATTACTTTTTTTTTCTATTTGTATATAATTTTTATGATTTTTATTTTATTTTTAGACATAACCTTAAAATGAATAATTGTAACCAAAAAAAAGGAAAAGAAAGACAATTCCATTAGAAACAAAAATTCTAATACTAAATAGACTAACAGATGGTGAAGGATCCACAGCTGTTGCTAACGAATTTAAATTAGGTGAATCCACTGTAAGAGCTATACACAAACGTGCGAGTAAAATAAATGAATCTATTAAAAGTGTGACAAACGAAAACAATAGAAGAGCATCATATTTAAGAAATATTGTAATAGAGAAAACGGAAAAGGCTCTCGTGTTTTGGATTAAAGATTTAATTAAAAAACGAATCCCCATTCAGAAAGATTTAATTAAAGAAAAAGCTAGACAGTATTTCAATCAGCTGAAGGATTTAGAACCATCTAGTTCCTCATCGTGTTTTCAAAACCTGAAATTTTCTGCGAGCAATGGCTGGTTAACTGGATTTTTACGACGATACGCACTTCACAATGTGAAGATACAAGGCGAGGCTGCGTCCGCCGATGAAACAGCTGCTAAAAATTATTGTAAAGTACTAGCAAAAATCATTGATGACGGTGGGTATTGCCCAGATTAAGTATTTAATGCAGACGAAACCGGATTATTTTGGAAAAAGATGCCCAGTCGAACGTTCAATGCCAAGTCTGAAAAAACTGCAAGTGGTTTTAAAGCTGCAAAGGATCGAATGACACTCCTTCTTTACAGTAATGTATCTGGTACAAGAATGTTAAAACCACTTATTATAAATAAAGCTTTGCACCCACGTGCGCTAAAAGGCATAAATTTAGCTGAACTTCCAGTACATTTCATGGCCAATAAAAAAGCATGGGTCACATCAGCTGTTTTTACAACATGGTTCAACGATTGTTTCGTACCAGAAGTTGAAAAATACATGACAGAGATGGGTCTTCCTTTTACAGTGTTGCCAATTGTTGACAATGCACCTGGCCATCCTTGTTTTGAACATCCTAATGTTCACAACACAAATCACAAATAGTATTTTTACCACCAAATACGACTAGCCTTATAAAACCACTGGATCAGGGCATAATCGCAACCTTTAAGAAACATTATGTGAAATTAACTTTCAGCTACATTTTGAAAAAACTAGAAAACGATGGAATAAGTCTGACTGAAGTTTGGAAAAAGTTCTCAATTTTAGACTGCATAAACCACGCGACTGCAGCAATTGCTCAAATAAAACAACACACATTAAATTCGTGTTGGAAAGCGATCTGGCCTGAATGTGTCATTAAGCGAAATGCAACCGAAAACACATCCACGTTATTATCAGAAATGACTGCGCTCGCACATAACATCAGCGGAGAAGGCTTTGACACTTTCAGCGAAAATGATCTTACCGAAATGATTGAGGATGAAACTGTCAATGATAACGACATTCTCAATAATTTGATAGATTATGAAGACGAACAAAAAGAACCGGATTCTATGACAGCCGATAAAATATATGCAGGGATCCAGCTTTACAACAAATTGGAAAAGCATTTTCTTTAAATAGATAGCAATACCGAAAGGAGTTTGAAATTCCAAAAAAAGCTGAGATTATGCATATCTGGCTATCGTGACATTTACAAGCAACTGACCAACCGACCGTCGTCGCAAAAACTTATCACTGACTTTATGGTGACAAAAAATAAATCAATTAAAATTGTATCTTCAAGTGATGAAAGCGATTTTGAACCAATTCATCACAAGAAGATACGCGTTTTGGATTACGACAACAAGCAGTGAATTACGTATGTGTATTTTGAAAATTTCTCCATGTATACAATGAGAACTTAAACGTTTTTCAAATGTTTTCATGTGTAATTTGATTATTTATTTTGCTTGGAACCACTTTCTCATGTATTTCATAAATAATTGACGTATTTTCCAAGTGCGACTTTTTTTATACAGTCCCTCTCCGTCGCGTAAAAAAAATGTCTACAATATGTTGTATAGAGTTATTTGTTATATGTAAGTATTTATGAAATTTCCGAATATTTTTTTGTGCGGTTTCTTTTATGCGGTCCCTATCTACCGCATGAAAACAGGTTTTACTGTACAATACAAGACAAGAAGGAGAGTTAGAGAAGGGATGTAGCAGTTCGCGTGGGGTAGATTTGTGATTTGTCAGTCTAACGAATTCTAGGACTTACAGAGTTAATGAATTTTCAAGAAATAGGTTTCAATAAACTCAGGAAATGCCGAGTACTGACGGTGACAAAAGTATTTCTGACCTGAAGTTACTTAAATAGCTCAATTTATGATGGGTCTAATTGTTTTGAATTTCCAGTCTGACTGTTGACTGAACAGGTAAAAGAATGTATTTTCTGGATTAGGATGGAAAATAAAATTTTCCGGCTCAAGTAATCTTATAAAATAGTACTTTCCCATCAAACAATTTTGTAAAGGGTAGCATTTGAAGGGAACAGAAAACTCCTACTTCCACGTCGTTGTTTCTGGGATACGCTAAAAGTAGTGTATTTGCCAGATTTCTAAACGTCTAACGACGAAAATTTTACTCTAAATTCAAATTTGCAAAACTAAATTATATTTTTAACAAAAATATCAAGTATGAGAATAAAAAATGTAAATTTCTATCGGAATTTTATTGCAAAATCGAATAAATCGACTCTCAATTGCAAAAACCGAAAAAATTGAATTTCGTCGATTAGGTATAGCGCCATCTGCTACGAATCGAAAAAAATGTTTCAAATAAAAGTTATGTCGTTTTTAATGTAGAATGCGAATATGGAATCAAGAGTGGGGGTTCCTATTTAAGATTTTGAAGCTTCCCCTGCCCCACCCAGAGGGGTTGGAGTGTGGGATCAATCTTGGTATCATTTGATAGTTTTTTTTAAATATCAGACACGTGTTTTTGTATTTCCCGATCTGTATATAATCACATGCAGCAATATATTTGATCATTTATGAGCCAGTGCTAGCCATACATGATTACATACATATGTATACAGTACGAACTGAGCTTGCATTGAGTCTCTGTAGAGAATAATCAGTATCATTATATTATAAAAAATTGGCGGCAAAAAGCCGACGAACAATACCAGAATGTTTTGCATGTACCGGAATGTTTTATAAAGTATCATACCATGCAGGATTATTAATTTTATTTTTAGATGTGTGTTGATATTTAATTGTTTATTTACATTTTGTTTTTCATTTTTAGGTCTGGTGATAGTGACATATTCTGAAAATTTATTTCAGTTCAAATATTACTGCCGTGGATTTGCTTTCACTTATTTGTATTCCGCTGTTAATTAATCATATTATTATTACTTATACAGCATTTGTTCTAATCATAATGTAATAATTAAATATTTTTAAAAAGTACGATTCAAATTCATTTGAATTTCAATTTCATGTGAAAATAAGAGCTCCATCGCGTGAAGTAAATACGGGCGCAGCTATTGGGATCTGACATGGGGGAGGAGCTTAGTTCGAAAAATCCAATATGGCCGAAATGAGTATACTACCGACACAGAGTCTCATGGGAGTGAAGTCATTATTTATTGTTTTGGAACGCGCAGGGCTCCGCAAATCCTTCCCAACTTTCACTAGACTCGCAGGAGGACACGAGTACCCTTTGCTCTCCGTTATCGTCCAGGGTTGACCTCCCATAAATATAAATTCAGCCTTCGAGACGCGCATATGCCTGTCCCTGGACGGGCGCATCACGGAACGTCGACGTATCTGCGCGCAACCCCGGAGTCTTTTTCACGTTTTTACTCTTCCACTTTCTCGAAACTTTCTTCTCACATCGTGAAATGGAAAAAATCCGCCCTTGTGTGCCGAAGCATACGGCATTCCTTGCGAGCCGTTTCCCGACAGTCATGAAACATTCGTTGTCGTGTTCGTATCTCCTCCTGCTCCTCACTTGCGCAAGCATCGCACTGATTCTAAGTGTTCCCGGACATTCGTTGTTAACCCGAAAATAAAATCTACGTATTTACCAAACTACAACATCAGGGGACATGTGCACAACATTGTAGGCGAGATTAAAGATGGGACTATCACAAAAGTGTTGTGTGTTCCTGTACAGCGGGCCAAGGAGAAAAATGCAAACACATTGTAACAACACTCCTTCATTTACACAGGTGAGATTCTAAGATTAAAAACGTCACTCTTATGTGTATTTATGTTTACCCATTCGCATCAAAGTCGGATCGAAATCAGAGCCGTGCGGGTCGATCGGATCCGCCGAGAATTCGCGAGCCCTGCGTACCTAGTCGTAAACGAGGTGCACTCGCGAGGAAAACCTGTTGTTCGAATTTACGAGTATTGTAGTAACATATTTATGAAAAATTGTACATATATTGAATAAATGTGGAAGGCAGGATTAAGTGTTGTAAATCCCGAGGAAACTCCAATGCTCGGTTCCTGTGCCCCGGCCGACGTACACGTACACGGGACCCTGTGGCATTGAGGAACTTTCCCGGATCTAATTTATGACTCAAAGGGTCCCAAGGAATGTCGAATTTTTCCCTCGCACCGGTCTAGGGCCAAAATGCGAGAAGCATTTGGGCGAATACGCGACATACATACATTATCCAATGCCAGTCACTCGCTAACCCACTAAACGGTATACTAGGAATAGTTTTACTTCTCGCCACCAGACGGCGTATTGAGACATGTCAGATCCCAATATATCTCGCACTCAGTCGTAAGATAGGTACCTATACCTACCTATTGTGTTTCAAATTCCGTTATTTGGGCTTCACCGTTCGGCTCCTTCCGTAACCATTCGGGCGCACGGGTTTGGTATGGCCGGCTCTTTCCGAGTTTCAGCGTAGTGCGAGGGGTTAGCTTTCGCCATGCACCTAACCTCAATTAGCGTCGTTCGATTCGAATTGATTAGCGATCGGTAGTGTATTATTGTGTCGCCATTATTGTTGTTTAAAGTGCTAACGGTGATAGAAAAATATTCCTCATCAATTGTGATGCGGATGGTTCGTATAGCATCGTAGAAGATGCAGAGGTCATTTCCGACGAAACGCAGCCACCGAAAAATGGTGAAAAGTTGTACTTTTTTTTCGGCAAAATGTGAAGTACAAAGGAACAGTAATCATGCGTTCAGGTAAACCTGTATACAGTTCTTTATGTAAACTGATGAACTCCTTCGCAATAATGCATGTGATAAACGGCTGAATGCTACGTAGTATGTATGTCGCAAGCGTATTGTGATACTACCGAAATCATGAAGAACCTGAAAATTTGACTGATAATTTTAGTCATATTATAATACCTACGCCTGCTTTTACCTAGGCAAATAGCTTTTGTGGTTTCGCTCGCTTCGTTCGCTCCGCTGATTCTAACTTAACCTAAACTAATCTAATGAATTAAAATATAAATAAATTACATTCGCTAAGATTAGATTACGTTAGATTAGGTTGGAATCGGCGGAGCGAGCGATAATCTAACCTTACCAAATCTAATTTATTTATATTTTATGTGTTAGATTAGGTTAGGTTAGGTCAGAATCGGTGGAGCGAGAGAAGCCACAATAATACGCCTAAAATTTTCAGTCACATTGGCAGATTCTTTATGATTTCGGAAATATTTCAATACGCCTAGGCGTATTATAATACGACTGATATTACAAAACTAAGAAGGTAATAATTACAAATGAAGATGATTTTTCCACTACGACAGAGACGAGTGAGTCTAAGAAGGAAGCAGTGGAGGAAGATGACGCCACAAAAATTCATAACTTTTTTGGTACTGAAGATCAAGAAAATAAAAAGACTGCCGATCCTATCAAGAAAGAAAGAGAAGATAAAGATGACGCTGTGAAACACCAGCAGATGAGACGGATGACCAAATGTTTGGGAAAAATTGGACGGGTGAAAAAGCTAGTTGTATTTGAATAACTAATTTAATGCAATACTTTTCGCAAGTATTTATATATCCATTATTTTTTATGTGTATTATCCACATAATTTTGGTGGAATAATGTACCAGATGATAACGATAAACGTCACTATTACTGATTAAAGCCCCGAAATATCTTACTATTATTATTCATTTACTGAATATTATTTGACAAGACTGCGTTAATTCTACTTTTTGTTTAGATATATAGAGATTTAAATTCCTGAAAGTTTTTTAGTGTCGGATTTTTCAGTGATGCGACGTATTGCTAAATACATGTAGCAGCAAATAATAAGAGCTTCCTGGGGCATGTATCTTCTTGCAATCAAAAAATATTTTTTCGTTTTGTTTACACCCTCTTGCTTGCTATCAAAAGAAAAGTAGGTATTTTTTTTAGTTTTCTATAATAATATTATTTAATTAAAAAAAATTCTGTTCACGTAAGATTTAACTTTTCATGTTTTGTACAAATCGAAATCAAATAATATACGAATATATGTAAGTAAATATATAGTATATATATGTCGATATGTATTGTACCAAAAAATGAATTAAATAATTTAATACTGTACCTACCTAATAAAAAATTAATTTTTATTTTTTTTAGATCTCACAAAAAGAATAAATTGTATACCACCATATATACATATCTTATTATATCTGATGAATCAAATATAATTAGATCCGATCGATTACGATAAAATTCTGATACATACAGAAAGAAGATTACGGTTCCTGTTCTCATACTTGGTATAGCAATTTTAATGTATTGCATGCGCACTTCGAGTGTTAGTTATATGTATGAATCTAACACTCAATGTGCCCAATACATGGAAATTGCTTTACGAAGTATGAGAACAGGAATCGTAATCTTTTCTCCATGTCGTCGGTCTTATCATGTAAGGGCGTATCTCAGTTTTGATGATTTCTCAGGAGAGCGATTTTAAATATTTTACGATTTTTCATTGTGAATATGTCCTGCAATTATTTTTATAGCTTGGTAATTTTTTTTATGTAGTAAATAACATTGTAGGGCTTAGAGAATTTGTTAATACAACAGTGTTTGGTACTTTAAAAGTAGTAAAAAAAATAATTGAAAAGTTACGCCCTAACGTGGAAAAAATATATGGGGAATAGCAAAAGTATAAAATGTTGAGGTAAGCCGGGTCGTGAGATAAAAATATAAGGCTTAAGAGAGCAACCTATTGGCGGTCTTAACTCAATTTTCAAATTTTCTGAGATACGCCCTTACGTGATAAGACCGACGATGTAGAACCATATATAATTAGGTATATATAATTAATCAGATATAATCAGATCCGAAAATTAGCGCGATCTAGTCATATACACTACGCAACAAAATTATCGCAACAACTTATTTTACTCTAAAAATTGTCAAACTTCGGAAGCCCGTAGCACAGCGAAAAATCATCGTATCCCTATCTTAAATCAAGGTCATCTTTTGAAACTTAAAAATTTGAAAGTTTGCGCATTGACACGGAGTTACAAACATTTTTTTTTCAAATTCTGATCACAAAAATGAAAGTTTAATTCTTTTCCTTTAATTTAAAAAAAAAATGTTTACTTTCCGATTTTTCTACGCCATTCTACAGCGTTTTAAATAAAAAAACTGAAAATCCCGTTTTTTTCCCGTGTTACAGGGCCCAGGTAACGCGACAAATAATCATATTTTTTAAGACAAATACATGGGCTTTATTGGGGCATCGAAATGCATCGCTTTCATATGAATTTTTTCTCAAAGAACAGATGATGGCCTACAAAATTGTTCGATGTTCAGGAGTGAAAATACCGTTCGAACACGAAACTTCCTATAGGACTCGTCCAGGTACACTTGTACAGTAAGTTAACATACGTGCAATACCTTTTCGGCGACCTCTAACTTGGCCCCAATGTCCCGATTAACTCGCGATCAACGTCTAACTTGGCCCCAATACCCCTGTTAACTTACGAACGGCTTCTCTGTAACTTCGCCCCAATGTCCCCATCTCGATACCAAAATCCCTGAAGAAGTAGTCCAGGTATACCTGGACGCAATATACGACCTCCAATAATTCAAAACAAAAATTTATAAGTTCAAAAAAAATTACGCAATTGATGTTCAGTTGAGTAATACTCCCAAAAACCGGGATTTTCAGTTTTTTTATTTAAAACGCTGTAGAATGGCGTAGAAAAATCGGAAAGTAAACATTTTTTAAAATTAAAGGTAAAGAGTTGAACTTTTATTTTCTGTGATCAGAATTTGAAAAAAAATTTTTGTAACCGTGTCAATGCGCAAACTTTGCAAATTTTTAAGTTTCAAAAGATGACCTTGATTTTCAGGGTTTCTTAATCTCTCGGTGCTTGAAATCGAAAAATAAACTTTGGGATAGTAAAGCTGAGATTTTCAGCTTTAATTTAAAAAAAAAAGATAGGGATACGATGATTTTTCGCTGTGCTACGGGCTTCCGAAGTTTGACAATTTTTAGAGTAAAATAAGTTGTTGCGATAATTTTGTTGCGTAGTGTATAACCATATATAATCTATATGACTAGATCGCGCCAATTTTCGGATCTGATTATATCTGATTAGATATATATATAATTATATATAATAATTTTTTCTCGGCATAATTATACAAACCACTTGGCGTATTGTTTGTTGCCTAGTGTAGGAAATTAACATTAATGTAATTTTTGTGAACCTGGTTCATAGTGGGACAATGCAATGAAATGGTCTTTAGTGGGACACACGTAAACTATGCTAATTTGAACATAGAATTCACTCTTAAAAGGTTTAGATATTTTAAGTGGGATGTGTGTTCCGCCGCACGGTGGATGGAATTTGATACAACGGTTAATACCGTTTGATATCTGCCGTCTGAGTGAAGCATTAATTGAGGAGCTTTGGAGCAAAACCGAATAAATCCACTTTTTATGAAAATTGAGTTAGCAGCGGATATCGACTCACTTTGTTAAAGTACATAATACAAACTAATACTACTGACAAAAATTAAATAAATCCTTATGAAGTTTAGGGTCTAAATTAATGTTTTCGTACAAAACCGAATAGATCCGCTTTGAGGCCCAATCAGAAGTTAGCAAATCTGCAATAGCTATTTTTTTGTCTAATTCAGCATTATAAACTTTTATTATTATTTTTTAATCTGTAAAGTACAGGTTTTAAAACTTTATATTTTTTTCAAATATTAATAAACAGCTTTTGTTTATTAACAACGTTTCGTTAGCCACATACAGTTTTTATGTTTCCATTAATACTTATAAGAATGTTTTTATTAATGTTTGTTAATAAAGTTTTTAGGAAAAACAAATAAATCCAGTAGTTTTGAGCAAAACTGAATAAATCCAGTTTTGTTTTTGTTATATACTTATTCTACAAATATAATTTTTCGAAATTAAAATTGGCAGATGAAGTTTTATTATGATGTCCCCATTAGTATTTGCTAACAAAACAAAAGAAAGAGCTAGTGCTTTTTGCGTTATAGAAAAATCGTCTGTTTCTAAAAATCGTTTATGGTGGATTTATTCGGTAAGCTAATGTGATGAAGATGATGATGATGTGGACCAAGTCAATATGGGAGAATTTGCTATAGTTCGGTATGCTACTAAGAAAAGTTTCCGCTATTTTGCTGGTTGTGTAGAGGCGTACGAACAAGGTGAATATCGATACCTTACTTTGAAAACCTCGTAAGTGCAATTTTTGACAAAAATGCCATTTATAGCTTACTGCGTTAAGGCTTAAAATCTGAACACAGTAAGCTATAAATGGCATTTTTGTAAAAAATTGCACTTACGAGGTTTTTAAAGTAAAAGGTATCGATATACTATTTCATTCCTTTAAAAAGTTGTGGGCAATAGCTTTGTATACCCAGCAGAAGAGGATGTTAATACAATCGTACCAGAAAATATTGTAAAAATATTACCAAAACCACCTGCAATAAAAGCTACCAAACGGTCCGCTTGCCAACTACAATTTCGTTTCGATTTTTCGGAATATAACATGTAGGTATTAATTAGTTAGTAATTTGTTCATTTTTCTGTGTTGGAACTTACTTCAATAAAAGTTCGATATTCAAAAATGTTTTTTAAGCAACCTATAATTCGGAGTATAAAACTCAAAATAAAACTGCATGTCCCAGTATACCATATGTCGCACAGAAAACCGATCAGGTGGGGGCCTTCTGAATTTCTTAATGAATCAATCGAGCATCGTCCAAGCAGTGCCGAGTTCAAATTCAGACGGCCCCCACCTGATCGGTTTTCCGTGCGACATATGGTAGACCTATATGCGTCCCACACTAAGGCACACTAAGGAACAATCAAATAAAGTATTGAAAAGTTCAAAAACAACACTTTCAAATGCTGTAAGTGCAATTAAGAAAAATTTTTTAGTTTCATTGTAATAGACCCGTGAATATGGCCAAAATCGCCCGTTTTCGTATATTTAACCTCAAGTATTTCTAAATCCTGACGTGTGATACGCAAATTTGAGAGTCAGATTCGTTTTTAGCGCACATAAATCTATCAGAATCCCCTGGTCTGCTTCGTGTGACAGAAAAAAAATTTAATTTTGTATAATTTGTAATTGAATGTAACATAATATGAATAGAATGAAAATTCACCGTTAATCATACAGAGCCACACAATACAGCAACTTACGGAATGATAGAGAAACATTAATTTTTGCAATTATAATTTTAATTTTTATTGAAAATATTATTATTAAATTTAAAAAATGGTATGGTGAATATTTGTTCAATCATATTAACCCTCTGCCGCTAAACTCTTAGCAATCCCTGTCGCGTGAGCTGGAGAAAGGGAACAGCCAATCGCGCGCGGTCGCTTTATGTGTTAGTGACTGACGTCACGGAAATGGCCCCCCACTCTCATTCAGCTAGGCTCGTAGTTAGGGGCCTGCTCATTCATATACCGTGCTCACTCGCACTCACGGGATTTCGCGCGACGGCACGGCAATGAAATAGGGGCCCCATACACGGTACGATTCGTTGCCTCGATCCGTCGTTTCAAACTGATTGAAACGACGAATCGATAGTGTATGTCAACATAGTTAATGATTTACTTAGTCGAAGACTACTTCATTGTCACTATTAAAAAAATGGCTTATTAAAATCACACCGCAGGTAACTTTTAACGTTTCGTCGGTGCCCAGCGACCATACGGGTTGCGACGGCCCTGTCACTCTCTTCCCACTACACTAACGTCTCACGCTTGACTCTGCCCCGCGCAGTGGTGGGGAATCGAGCTTTGCCGTCAGAGGGTTAAGATCACCATCAACTGTGTACCTTAAACCCCCGTTTCGTAGCAGAACTAACATGTTATATTATAGTAGTCATCAGGAAAGAATTTAGCTTCATAGGTATGCAGAGAATCCCAGGATCGCGCCCCGAAATAACCAGAAAAATTTTAATCGTCGAATAAAGGTCGATTCACACATAACAGTTCAATGTCCGTTCCGTATCCGTACCATTCCGACAGTGTTCAATGCGTACCTACTATTCACACGTTTTAGTGCAGCATGAGTGCCGTATCTGTGAAAGCGGTTAGATTTTGTCGGAGGTAAACTGAGAACTTGATAGAATTTAAATAACCTCAGATGGATCCGTGCTGGCGCTGTATGTTCACATAGTCCAGTAAAATTTCCGTTTAAATCGAAAAATGACATAACGTGGTGAAAACTTGGGAAAAGTTACGTTTTGGTGCTATTAATAGAGGGAACATGTTAAAATAAGTATCACCCCCCGGCGTCGGCTGTAAAAAATTTATTTATTGTTGAAAAATCAGTCCTTCGCTAATATTTTGAAAACTACGTGAACTATTGAAAAATAGTTCAGATAAAAGTTGTAGATAATAAAATTATCTACAAAAAAGATTCTGACACTTTTTACCCTACATTAACCCTTAAGAAGTTAAGACCTCCAGATGAGTTTTAATTTTCAAATATTCATAACAAATCCAAAAATCAACATTTTTACAATTTTGCTTCTTATAACTTGTTTAGAAAAATCTCATCTTTTTTCCTAGCGAAACCAATTTTTTTTTTTCAGTATTGTTTAAGAATATTTGATTTTTAAAGTTTGCAATGCTTCAATTAACGTAGAAATTTACGATTAAACAATTTTTTAATTATACCATCGTTTATTTTGGATTTTTTTCTGAAAAAAAAGATAAATAGTAATTCAACGTATCTTGCCTGGTTTGTAAGATATGCTAAATTGAAAAGGAAGAAGATTTATGCGATGATCACCACTGGCTCATCGCCCTGACGTTTGTGTGCGCGCGCTGCTGCAGTTGTATGCGAGTATTAGTGAGACAGAGGGTTGCTCTAAGCGTTTTGGAGTGTTTCGGAAGTCCATACAGTTTCTTAGTATTGCGACCATGACTACCTCTCCAACCTAGTAGCCCAGATAATATATATTATTTCCATCAGCTTCTTTCCTGCGCCTCCTAGGTAACAGGTAATTACATAAACATTACAGAGGAGACAATTCTCTACAAGTTTTGTTTAACTATTTCTTTCTGAAAGAAATAATTTTAGAGTCGCGTCTAAGTAAACCGGAGCGCTTTTCTTGCAATTCCATTCACATACCCTTTTCACTCTTAACTTTGATAATTACCGATTCATTACGTTTTCATAATCAATTGAACTCGTTTCCACACCACCATGAGATAGAGTAAACGGCGCGCTTTTTTATTGTAGTTTCCCCAGTATGCCTATTCTACTACTGTCGTTCTAGTGTGCAGTTTTCCAAATTAGTTCGTATTGTTTTGTTCTATTTTAATTCTGAATGAAATAGTTGCAAAGCGTGAAATTTGAAAATTAGATATTTGAAGCAGAAATTATATATTTTCACCTGAAGCATAGAAAAATCGACCATTCGACAACTTTAAATGTTGGAATATTATATTTATGGTAGTTAGGAACAAAACAGGAAATGGAATTTTACATTCGGAAACAAACCACCAATTTCATTGCTAGTATAACGCTCCAGCTTGTTCTGTTATGGAAATATTTAAAATGAAGAATAAAAAATTATTTGGACTTCTCCAATCGAAGTGGATCGACATGGATTACTCATCCGACATCGGAATATTTCTGGAAACATTACTGGAATTTTATTTTTTCAGATGTATAATATTATTAATATTCACAATCGACTTCCATAAAATGAACATCGTCATCACTCCCATTTCCATCAGTTTCAGTAAACATTTCTACATCTTCTTCCACATTCCGTTGCATTTCTTCATCTTCTGAATCTGTGTCTTCAGGATCATCCTGCGTCGAATTTTTGCAGGTTTGACCATTCCAATTCTTACAAACTTGAGTGCAATGGAGGCCACTTCTCTTGCAACAACATCTACTTGTGGCACAGTCACTTTTACAACCACAAAAGATCTGAAAATGAGAAAACATTCAATCAAAATTTTCATGAAAAAGTGTGGAAAATTATTGGATAGTTTTTCTTTGATTGCATGAAGATAAATGTAGGAACAGAAATGATTTATTTCTTTGTAGGAACCACAAAAATTAATTACCCTTTCGAGCAACTCTTTCTGAGCTAATTCTGCGCGTTGCATTATTGGAAGGAACTTTATGTTGGTTCTCCTCCATCCCCAATCCTCAGCGTTCAATTCTCATCCTTTTGCCATGTCTTAACTTGGTAATACACCCTCTTGGTATGTTCATGAAGTAAAGGTGGAGTTGGTGGTAATGAGAGGAGCCAGTGACATTTTCTTTTTGGCGGTGGTAACAAGTGATACAGAATGCTTATATCGCATTTCATTAATAGGTTCCTTGTTGCGATGATTTGTTGAATACAAGTGCGGAATAATTTCCTCAGCAATGGGATATAAATTATCAATTCTTTGATTGGGATGATAAAAATGGAAAGGTCGGATGTTTTGTACTCTACAACATCTTATACCGCACTGAATCCATTTATTTCATTCCCGCACGCATTTGCCCGATGTGACTCAACCAGTGCGATTTATAAAAAAGGGAAGAAAAGTGTGTTCAAAATACTAGAAAAAATCCAGCTCTGCAGAAATCTATATCTACTTTTTATCATCCCAATCAAAGAATTGATGATTTATATCCCATTGCTGAGGAAATTATCCAGCACTTGCAGTCAGCAAATGATCGCGACAAGGAACCTATTAATGAAATGCGATATAAGCATTCTGTATCACTTGTTACCACCGCCAAAAAGAAAATGTCACTGGCTCCTCTCATTACCACCAACTCCACCTTTACTTCATGAACATACCAAGAGGGTGTATTACCAAGTTAAGACATGGCAAAAGGACGAGAATTGAACGCTGAGGATTGGGGATGGAGGAGAACCAACATAAAGTTCCTTCCAATAATGCAACGCGCAGAATTAGCTCAGAAAGAGTTGCTCGAAAGGGTAATTAATTTTTGTGGTTCCTACAAAGAAATAAATCATTTCTGTTCCTACATTTATCTTCATGCAATCAAAGAAAAACTATCCAATAATTTTCCACACTTTTTCATGAAAATTTTGATTGAATGTTTTCTCATTTTCAGATCTTTTGTGGTTGTAAAAGTGACTGTGCCACAAGTAGATGTTGTTGCAAGAGAAGTGGCCTCCATTGCACTCAAGTTTGTAAGAATTGGAATGGTCAAACCTGCAAAAATTCGACGCAGGATGATCCTGAAGACACAGATTCAGAAGATGAAGAAATGCAACGGAATTTGAAAGAAGATGTAGGAATGTTTGCTGAAACTGGCGGAAATGGAAGTGATGACGATATTCATTTTATGGAAGTCGATTGTGAGTATTAATAATATTACACATCTCTAAAAGAAATAATACTCCAGTAATTCTTCCAGTAATTCTTCCAGAAATATTCCGACGTCGGATGAGTAATCCATGTCGATCCACTTCGATTGGAAAAGTCCACAAATAATTTGTTATCCTTAATTTTAAATATTTCCATAACAGAATAAGCTGGAGCGTTATACTACCAATGAAATTGGTGGTTTGTTTCCGAATGTAAAATTCCTTTTCCTGTTTTGTTCCTAACTACCATAAATATAATATTCCAACATTTAACGCTGTCGAATTGTCGATTTCTCTATGCTTTAGATGAATATGCATAATTTCTGCTTCAAATATCTAATTTTCAAATTTCACGCTTTGCAACTATTTCATTCAGAATTAAAATAGAACAAAACAATACGAACTAATTTGGAAAACTGCACACTAGAACGACAGTAGTGGAATAGGCATACTGGGGAAACTACAATAAAAAAACGCGCCGTTTACACTATCTCATGGTGGTGTGGAAACGAGTTCAATTGATTATGAAAACATAATGAATCGGTAATTAGCAAAGTTAAGAGTGAAAAGGGTACGTGAATGCAATTGTAAGAAAAGCGCTCCGGTTTACTTACGTGCAACTCTGAAATTATTTGTTTCAGAAAAAAATAGTTAAACAAAACTTGTAGAGAATTGTCTTCTCTGCAATTTTTATGTAATTACCTGTTACCTAGAAGGCGCTGGAAAGAAGATAATGCCAAAGAATCGGACTGAAAATGGTACGTGAATGCAACTGTAAGAAATGCGCTCCAGTTTACTTAAGCGTAACTCTGAAATTATTTGCTTCAGGAAAAAAGTTGTAAACAAAACTTGTAGAGAATTGTATCCTCTATAATTGTCATAAAATTGTCTTTTACCTAGTAGGCGCTGGAAAGAAGATAATGAGAATAAGATAATGCATATTTCCTGGGGGGCCTTTCTCGAGCCACTCGCAAAGTTACGCATCTTAGCCGATAGAACAATCAGGATGAAGTATTCCGTTGTGGTGGGAGTCCTGATTGGTCTACTCGCTAAGAAGTATACGTATACGTTTCTTAGCGAGTAGACCAATCAGGACCCTCACCACAACGGAATACTTGATCCTGATTGGTCTATCGGCTAAGATGGGTATACGTAACTTTGCGAGTGACTCGAGAAAGGCCCCCCTGAGCTACTAGGTTGGCGAAGTATTATGGTCGCGCGATGCTAGGAAACTGGCCCTCCTAAACACTCCAAAATAAACGTTTAGAGCAACTCTCTGTCTCACTGACACTCGCATACAACTGCAGCAGCGCGCGCACACAAACGTCAGGGCGACGAGCGTCAGTGGTGATCATCGCATAAATCTCCTTCCTTTTCAATTTAGCATATCTTACGAACCAGGCAAGATACGTTGAATTACTATTTATCTTTTTTTTTCAGAAAAAATCCAAAATAAACGATGGTATAATTAAAAAAATTTTTAATCGTAAATTTCTACGTTAATTGAAGCATTGCAAACTTTAAAAATCAAATATTCTTAAAAAATACTGAAAAAAAATTGGTTTCGCTAGGAAAAAAGATGAGATTTTTCTAAATAGGTTATAAGAAGCAAAATTGTAAAAATGTTGATTTTTTGATTTGTTATGAATATTTGAAAATTAAAACTCATCTGGAGGTCTTAACTTCTTAAGGGTTAAAGTAGAGTAAAAAGTGTCAAAATCTTTTTTGTAGATAATTTTATTATCTACAACTTTTGTCTAAGCTATTTTTCAATAGGTCACGTAGTTTTCAAAATATTAGCGAAGGACTGATTTTTCAACAATAAATAAATTTTTTACAGCCGACGCCGGGGGGTGATACTTCTTTTAACATGTTCCCTCTATTAATAACACCAAAACGTAACTTTTCCCAAGTTTTCACCACGTTATGTCATTTTTCGATTTAACCCTCTGACGGCAAAGCTCGATTCCCCACCACTGCGCGGGGCAGAGTCAAGCGTGAGACGTTAGTGTAGTGGGGAGAGAGTGACAGGGCCGTCGCAACCCGTATGGTCGCTGGGCACCGACGAAACGTTAAAAGTTACCTGCGGTGTGATTTTAATAAGCCATTTTTTTTAATAGTGACAATGAAGTAGTCTTCGACTAAGTAAATCATTAACTATGTTGACATACACTATCGATTCGTCGTTTCAATCAGTTTGAAACGACGGATCGAGGCAACGAATCGTACCGTGTATGGGGGGCCCCTATTTCATTGCTGCCGTCGCGCGAAATCCCGTGAGTGCGAGTGAGCACGGTATATGAGTGAGCAGGCCCCTAACTACGAGCCTGGCTGAATGAGAGTGGGGGGCCATTTCCGTGATGTCAGTCACTAACACATAAAGCGACCGCGCGCGATTGGCTGTTCCCTTTCTCCAGCTCACGCGACAGGGATTGCTAAGAGTTTAGCGTCAGAGGGTTAAACGGAAATTTTACTGGACTACACACAGTCAGTGCCGTGTCCGTCCCGTGAAAATATTGTCGCGAATCACGGAGACGGTACAGATACTGATACGGACCGGATGGACACTGAAGTGTGTAAACAGTTGCATTTGAATATATTGAAGAATTTTTTACGTCAGTGCACGGACCAGCACGGACCTGATATGGAACGGACAGTGAACGGACATGCGTGAATCGGCCTTAAGCCCGAAAATGGCCGATAGAAGTGTTAATAGAGCAAGAAGTAGAAACTCAAGCACACAAAGCATGGAATATACAAAAGAAAGTTATTTATTATACTTTTTATACGGACGCGGAGATATTGAAATGTAATGTTATAGTAATGTTACATGCAATATTGCTAAGGGGCGAACATTTGAATATTGCTGCAACGCTGCAGCAATATTGCTGAAATATTGCGAAATAATGCCGAAATTGTCATTCTCTCAGAGCAATATTCTTATAATATTTACGCAACCTTGCTGTGCTAAATGGGGTACATTGCATGTTCATAAATATTTAATACAAAATTGCTCTCTCTCTTTTGAAGTGAAACTTCTTTGCTGAGGGTACTAAACGAAGAAACCATAACGAAACCCACACACTCCAGCGCTACCGTACGTGCCTCACTTAACACCGATCTCGAACCTGCCCCATTCCACTTAGGCCCTTCGCACACAACGCTACGCAGGTATCCGATACTCGACGAATGTACACACACCACGCGACGCGATTTTCGTCGTGCGCGCGGTGTGATGCTATATAGATATTATACTCCCGCGAGAGAGAGAGAGACAGACAGAGAGAGAGAGAGAGAGAGAGAGAGAGAGGAGAGAGAGAGAGAGAGAGAGAGAGAGAGAGAGAGAGAGAGAGAGAGAGAGAGAGAGAGAGAGAGAGAGAGAGAGAGAGAGAGACCGGCATGCTCAAGTGGCCGATACTCGCGTCGCCGAGACTGTTCCGTCGCACAATTACGTTTTCTTTTATTTTACAACGATTTATTTTGTTGTTGGCAATATGTTTATATGTACTCGAAAGAGCTCTTTCTGCTCTACAAAACTGTTATAATTGTTATTTCGAATACCTAATTAAATTTTTTATTATTTTTCTGACTTAGAAATGGAATATCCAGGGGGCAAAAATCAGCAGTTTCGACATCTGCTTTTCTTCGCTTTTCATCGAGGTCAAAAAACCGCCGTATACGGAGAAGGTGTTATAGGCGAGTCTTTGATAAAAAAGATGTCGAAAATTCTGATTTTTTCCTCCTGGATATATTCCATTTCTAAGCCTGAAAAATAATAAAAAATTGTTATTCGAATAAATGATAACAGTTTTGTAGAGCAGAAAGAGCTCTTTCGAATGAATATAAACACTTTGCGGAACAGCAAACAAATCGTTGTTAAATGAAAGAAAATAAAAGAAAACGCTACGAACTTATTTTCCAACCCAATAGCATCGCGATCATAAATACTAGGGTTCATCTCGCCATCAGCAAAGCAGTACATTTCGGCGAAACCAGGCTGCTAATGAGTTCGCAGCCCCGCACCTTTCCTGAAAGGGAGAGCGCCCACCAAAGTGGCGTGGCATAAGACGTGGCAGCGACGTGGCAAAAGTCATTGTTTCAACTCGTAGTGGCATGCTAGATGCATGTCGAAACAATGGTTTTTGCCACGCCGCTGCCACGACTTATGCCACGCCACTTTGGTGGGCGCTCTCCCAAAGGGTTAATTACTGGACGAATCGGAATGAACCTTTGCCGAAATATTCGGTTATGTATTGAAATCGTCATTTCTCTCCTTTATAAAGCTGAATGCATTTCGAATGCATTCGAAATATAGCGGTATCTACGAGAAGTGGTTCATTACAATTCGTTCGGTAAATTAGCCTTCCGGGAAAGGTGCAGGACTGCGAATACATAAGCAGTCCTCGTTTGCCGAAATGTACCACCCGAACTGTGTGCACTATAATGTGCACTATAATAGAATTTGTAATGTATCTGAAATTCTGAGAAACAGCGATTAATGTTACATCACTGTCAAATTTGGAAGTAAAATTCGTTGATTCCGTTTATGATTTTCTAGAAATTTGTCAGTCTAGTGAACACTTCGTTCGTTCGATCAAAGTTACTTCGTATACTGAGAAAAGAGTTTATTTGCAATTAATAAGTGTATACTTGATTATGGCGGAAAAAATATTTTGTTGGACCAAGTAAGTAAATATACTGGGTGATTCTTTAATATTGCGACAAACTTCAAGGATGGGTTCCTTGGATGAAAATAAGAAAAAAAAAACAAAACGTGTGGCCGCCATACGCGGAAGAAGTAAATCTTCGATACCAGTTTCTCTGAATTTGATTCCGGTGATATTAGTTTCAATTGGCTCTATACAAGTCTTTTACAATGCTTCTTCGTAGAGCCAATTGAAACTAATACCACCGGAATCAAATTCAGAGAAACTGGTATCGAAGTTTTACTTCTTCCGCGTGTGGCGGCCACACGTTTTGTTTTTCAATTTCTAAGGGCGTTATTTAACATCAAAATATAATCAAAAGTGCTTAATTTCAAATGCGGCTATAAACGCATTAGAACTAGTTGAACACATGATACATCACATCTTTTCGCCGTAGGGTTGTGTCATCCAATCGCGGTTTCGGTAGTCTAATCTAGTCTTGCCGTATGTCGTAATCGTAAGTAGACAGCAGACACTCTTTTGTGCCAAATTCAGACCCGTACCGCTTAAGTTAATAGGCGTATTCTCTCTCAGTCACATAAACAAGTTGAAATTAAATTTGGTCATACCTACACGATTTCTTATCGATTAAACCCCAATTCACACATATCAGTTCAGTGTCCATTCCGTACTCGTCCATGCACTAACGTAAAAAATTCTTCTATGTATTTAAATGCAACTGTTCACACACTTCAGTTACCATCCGGTCAGTATCAGTCTCCGCGGTCAGATCCGCAACAATATTTTCACTGAACGGACGGACATTGACTGTATGAATATGTAGCGCCGGTACGGGCCTATCTGAGGAAATTCAAAGCCTATGGAGTTCTCAGTTTGCCTTCGACAAGATCGAATCGCTTTCACGGGTACGGCACTGATGCTGCACTAAAATGTGTGAATAGTACGCATTGAAGATTGCCTGAAGGATACGGATACGGAACGAACACTGAACTGATATGTGTGTAGCGGTCTTTAAAATGCACTTTTACGCACAGTCATTTGTTAATATACTATGTTCTATGTGAAAGATGGAGCTCTAATATGAGTAACAAAAATTTCCATTACCCCAAAGTAACAAAGTTTTTATACATGATATTGATGAGCGCATACTTTGTCACTTCCTTTTTGTATTCCGTTTGAATTCGCGATTGTTAATTTGTTAATAACTATAGAAATAATTACTTGTAAGCAAAATCCTCTTACTGAAATTCGGTATTAATCTAAATATGAACTATTTTTCTATAAAAAAAAATGTTCATATCTCAATCCCATTGACATCATGTAGGGTAAACGTTGGATGAACGACTCGGCTTCTGTTTAAATTTGAATGCGATTATCTCAAAACGCAGTGAAGATACATGAAAAATGAAGAATAAATTTTTTACGGCAAAAATATAGACACATTTTTTATTCAAACTTTTATTCGATATCTCCAATTGTTTTCAAGATAATCGATTTTGATTTTGTACTTCAACTGGGGCATTTATTATATTTCTGTTCCATTTGTTTCTCATTGATTGACGGCTTCGATTGACGAATGAGCGCGGTATCGATTTTGGGGTAATCAGTGAAATGTATATTTTTAATAGCCACTCTAGATCCAAAATTAGGTAGGTACCTATTTAAATTGTGTTTGTCAGAAGATTTTTCCCAGTTATAGTACAATTATTTCGGTACTCGTGAACTTTTGACCTATAGATAGAGAAATCATATAGATAAAAATCTATACTATATCGCAGAAGTATTATATCAACGCAAAAGTTTATAGACAAAGAAACAATTGCAATTGTGTGAGAAGCAGATATAGAAGACTCTCGTTAATTCTCCGCTACCCCTGACATGTATATTTTCAAAACTAATTCCGTATTCCCGCATGCCTTCGCTTACCATCCGCCTTCAATAATGGAAGGGACAATATCGGCAATGCAAATTGTGTATTTTTCAATACTGCAGATCATGTACAGCATGCACACACGAAAAACAAGAGGCGCAGCTTATCCAATTAAGTCTCATTGGCAGAAGCTCTCGTTAACTCTTCGTTTCAGTCCCGACGGCCTCGAGCTTAGAGAATTATCGAGAATTTACTGTAGGTACTTGACTTTGTAATTAGGAATTTGCATAAAATTTTAATATGCATGAAACACAGCAGGCATAATAGTTAAAGTTATTCAAAATACAGTACCAATAGTAAAAACTTGATAAAAAAAACTTCTACCCCAAAAACATTACTTTAAATGTAGCATGGCCACGCCTCCCCAGTGAAACGCCGCGTTATGGGCGGCACTGGTATCGTGACGTCACTATACATGGTAACGGTCCGCCGGCGCGCCTTCTAGTACAGTAGACAGGATGAGAAAATCAACTTTGTTGTCCACTTTTCTTTACAAGCGTCCGATTTTAATTTTTCTCTTTTTAAAATACTCGGAAAAATATATAGAACAAATATTACATAAAGCCAAAGTATGCTCTTTAATTTTTAATAAAAATGTATTTTTGTACGGCTTTTTTTTTAATATCTCGAAAACTATTGAGAAGTTATCGAGACATGCTGCGGAAAAAATTTAATATTTTCTTTAATTTCTTTAATATTATTTATTTAATATTTATTAGCGTAATTTTTCTGTTTGATTAATATTATAACTAAACTTAGTAAAAATTATCAAAAACCGAGGTTGAATTGCTAATTTCAACGATTTAATTCCATACGAGATCGAGCAATAAGAGTATCTTTAGGTACCTCTCTCTGTCGCATGAACTCATGTCGCGTTATCCTTGTCGCACCTGCGAGAAACGCTAAACTCGAGCTTCTCGAATCCGAAACGAAGCAATACTCATTTATTTTGGTAAATTAAAAATTTTGAAAATTATGTTTATATCAATTGAGTATTTAAAAAAGGAGTGCGTCGAATTTTCTATGAAAAAATGCATTTTTACTATTAAAACGTGTAAATGCATTTTTGACAATTGATAACTGACCTAAAATAAAAATAAAAATTGACAAGTTTTTCCTTCTGATGATTGCAATATTTCATTACCTTTAAAACAAAACAAAAATCATCAAAAAATATCAATTTTTAGTGAAGTTAGAGGAATTTGTTTACAAGAGCGCGCGGACGCTACGGCGCGTATTTATGTACAAAATGCAATATCTCGAGAACTATTCACCGTAACAAAATGAGATAAAAACAAATCGTTTCGTCTTGAAATTCTCTAATTTTTTTCCGCAACATGTCTCGATAGCTTGCCAATAGTTTTCGAGATATTAAAAAAAAAAGCTGTACAAAAAATACATTTTTATTAAAAATTAAAAGGCACACTTTGGCCTTATGTAACATTTGTTCTATATATTTTTCCGAGTATTTTAAAAAAAGAAAAATTGAAATCGGACATTTGTAAAGAAAAGTGGACAACAAAGTCGATTTTCTCAGCCCGTCTACTGTACTATCTAGTCTCTCCGAGAGTGTATAGTGACGTCACGGCGCGGCGTGCCACTCGACCGGCTGTTTCAAGTGGGCGGAGTTTATCGCAAACTTTATTAATTTTTTGCGGCTTAATTTCGCGTCAAAAAAAATTAAAAAACGTCCCAACTTTTTTTACGTGCTCAATCTATTTATGATGTAAAAAAATATGTGAAAATTCCTAATTGGTTATTATCCCGTCGAAAAATAATACGTCTATTACTCATTACATATGCATATATATCTGGCATATGCCGATTTATAGTTTCCTTAAATCGAGAAGTAATTTCGGGAAACTATTATACACATTTATATATGAATTTCTGTCGAAAATCTATAGAGTACCGACATAATCACGATCAATACAGTATTTCGGAAAGCAAAGTATACAAAGGGACCCGTAGTTTTATGTTGATTACCGTAGTGTTTTTTCGAGAGTAAAGGCTCCCCCAAACCAACACGAATTATTCGCAGCGGATTCGTGACGGAAAGTTCGCAGCGAAATTCGTGGCGGAATCCGTAGGGAACCTCACATCAAAGCGAATGTAATCGCATCATATGCGTCATATTTTCAGTATCGAAAAGGTTGAATGTTATTGCTGAAAATGAAAATCAAACAATACTTACTTACCTATGTATAATACAGAAAAAAAAATTTTTAATTCAGGCCTATGAAAAAGAATGTTTTTTTACAATAAAAACAATTGACTTTACTAATGCCTACACTAAATATAATATTGGTATGTTATTATTTATTTTTAATTCTAGCTGGTAGATATAGCTAAACAAAACATGTTAAATACAGTAAATAGTAAGTACTTACCATTTTCGCCTATTTTTTCTCCTATTTTACTCCAAACCTTATCCTTTTTCCGAATATTCTTATAATCTTCATCAGAAAGGTCATAATATAGTACCTATGGGATACTTTCAAACCAATTCAATAATTTTTTACATTTTAAATATTTTTTGATTTATAGACACTGCGAAACTACTACGAATCCGAGAAAAAACGCATCCAATTGTGAACTAAGATTCCGTGCGAATATATTCGTAGACAATTCGGAGTCTAATACGAAAAAAATCGTGCGGGTTTGAATTTGCACATTTACCGCAGTGGAATAGTTATTTTCGTTATTAGGGCGTGAAGCGCTGTTTCTAACGAGTGTGAAGTTTGCCGCACGAGCGAAGCGAGTACGGCAATCACACTCGTTAGAGCGGCGCGAAACAACCAAATAACGAATTCTATTTTTTGTCACTAAGTGTCAAATACGAGGTTGACGATTTCACGCACTGCGCAGATTATTTCACGCACTGCGCAACTTTTCACGAATTGGTGTGTGAAAGATGATTTCACATGCGTCGAGGACGCCCATGAAACCGAGTATTTGACACTGAGTGACAAAAACAATATTATGCGAATTGTAAGCGGTGCGAACTTTCGCAGGTGCTGCGAATTTTCCGCGTTGGTTTGGGGGAGCCTTTAAACTGCGCATGCGGAATTTTTCGCGTACCATGACATGCTGTCATATCCCGAGTCGAAATTTAAACTCTAATCTGAACCTGGAAAACCTCATTTCTTTGAAGTATTGGTTTGCCGCGTTGTAAGTGTAACTCTAATTTCGTGATCATCGTGCTCAGGTGTAAATTAGAATTTGGGTACACTTCCAACTCTAATGTCGACCTGCTGGACTTCAGACAAAATTGAAACTCTATTTCCGCCGCGTGGGGCATATACTACCCATACTTTTACAATTAAATAAACTCGTTTTTGACATACGCCTTACAATTTTTCAATAGTACAAAGCCATGATTAGCAAGAAAAAGGTATACATTTTAATATGCATTAGACAACAAAGCAATAAATAAATTTTTTATTGTTATTATTATTAATAACAATAAAAAGTTAAATTTATTATTAACGCCTATATTCGACTCTACAATAAATTTTTAAAGAATTCTTCGTTTTTCAATGAGAATTCCAAGTGGCCTGAACGGAAAGTTCAACGGGGGTCGTATACGTCTCACGCGGGCATGGAACGTTTTAACGACGTGCAAACACTGTAAATTTATCGTGAATGCACTGTCTTCATAAAATTTTTTAATTAAAAAATAATAAAAGCATATAATAATGATGTTTCAAACAGTGCAAATTGTACCGAATTATTCCATAAATAATGTATGATTAATTATCATAATCGCTACTGTTTTGAAAAAGAAAGTATTAAATTATTTTATAAAATTTAATGAAAAGAACCTTCGAGAGCAGTCACTGTCATGTCCTGTTTCTATATATAAATAAAGTCAACCGACCTCACTTGAAGAGTCGGTGGCTCAATTGGTAGAGTGTGAAAGCAAGCATTCCCAGTTTCGAGGATCGCAGGTTCGAGTTCCGGTAGGGTCTGAAAATAAAAACCGACACTCTGGCCGGCGGGTTGACAGACCAATGGACGTATACCGACTGATAGGCCTATGGACGTATACTGACTGATGGCGACACCATTTTTTTTCGCCACAGCTCGAGGCGAGGTCCATGAGGTCCAAATGAGAATTATGAAAACCTCATTTGAACCTAAACTTGCGAAGAGTGGAAATATTCACGCAGTTTAGGTTCAAATTAGGTTTTCATTGCACAGACATCCGGATCTTGAAAACCAACTTTCAGCCTCGAGATCCTCAGTGAGGATCCAGAGGTTCAAATTAGAATTTAAATTTCGACTCGGGATGCTCCACTCATATATTAATAATAATAACGTCCGTGTTTGTACTGTGGCAATCATCATTAAACTACGAGTCCCTTTATATACTTTATTCTAGGACATACTGTATATATCGATGTGTTTATAACAATCAACGTTATACGAAAACAAAACATTTTCCTTTAGTTTTTATAGCTACCTACCCACGCAGAAAAATGTTAGGGAGATTCGAAGGGCCCTACTACATTTTTCCTCAATTTTTTAGGGCCCTATCAGGATACCTAACAAGCATTCTGAGAGATCTGGACTGTAATAAATTTACATCTCCTGCCCTACTAAGAGTTTCGTAACATGGCGGTAAAAAGTTCCTAAATGAATGCACTCTCTGACGTTTCGCTCGATTCTCCTAGTAGGTTAGGTTTGATGAATTCGACTTACATAAAAATGTTCTGATATTCTTCATATATTTTATTGAAACAGAGCTTCATACTGTCAAATTATTATACTTTTCAACTGAATATAAACTATTTATATAAATTTTCGAACCGTGCTGTAAACATTTTTTAATAATTTTTGAGTAATTATCTATTTTTGAAGGAAACACATACTGCTGAACGTTAAATATTTTCCTTATTTTCTGTTGTATAAATAAGAAAATTTTTCGACGTAGCGTATATTATTTATCAATACATACTAGATAATACCTACAGGGGCATACTTAGGACGTTATAGATATTTTCTACGGAGGCAATGGATTATGTTTCTAAGGCCTGATACGATAGCCCTGTCAGGTTCTTTGTAGAGCATTCTTACTGGTACATATTGTTAAGGTGTCGTAGGACCATCTTACCTTTTTAGTTTTAGGGATATTCTATCTTTACCCTACTAAGGTCATTTCAATGTTACAGCTGCTCCTAACATTTTTGTGTGCGGATAGAAACACACCTTGATTCGAAGTCACACCCTATATAGTGATACTTCTAAACATCAGTCGAACAACTGAAACCAGAGTGAGCCGCATCGATGCAACGATCGAAGCTCTCGTCCTCGTTTCCTATCTTCCAGCAGAACGATAACTCTCGATATAGTTAATAACGTAAAGAGCATCGGGTGCCAGGTGCGACGTCACGTTCGCTCCACCTCCGGCCCTTTCAGCGCGTTAGCTCGTATTATCGCTTGCTTTTTGATGGTTGACGGATACAAATCGTCGACATATTCCGCGTGTCATTGTCTTGCTCTGTATAATAGCGATTGTTACCGAGTGCCATTCGATCACACTCAATTCAGTCGGACCCCTGCGTACGTCGTATGATGTCTGGGACGCGTCAGCGTCGCTCCTTCCCTCCTCCCTCTTTCTTTCCCTCCGTACAAAACTGCTTTTCAGAGCCTCGCCGGAAAAGAAATCGTCGAGCGTCCATACGTCAAAGTTATACGATTGGAAGAATAAATTGGAAGTGTTAGACCGTTTTCAGTACGATTCAAGCATCGATGCGGATATTTTCGATTATCCATTCGAGACAAACATGTACAGAGGGTAGACCTAGCAGCATTCGGAGGGCAGGAATCTGGTGAAACGTATCATAAACTGCCACACGATGCCCTATAAGGCTTAACTCACACGGTGCGACTTCACTGCGACAGCAGTGCGACAGAGCTGACGCACGCTGTCGCAGGAATCGACGACTTTCCTGCGATAGTTTTGTCCCACTGCGTGAGCAGATGCGCGGCAAACTAACACAACGACACCGCCACTGTAGATGTCATACAGTCAAGCGCGAGGTGCGTGTCGCACTGCTGTCGCAGGGAAGTCGCACCGTGTGAGTGCTTCGCTGCGTCTCTATGCTGAATTGCCGCGTGCGACGTACTCTCGACCGAGTGCGACCGAGTGCGTCAGTTTTGTCGCAGTGAAGTCGCACCGTGTGAGTTAAGCCTAAGCCTATTGTCACGGGCAACTGGTTAGAATGGGGAAAACGCCGTTATTTTTTATGTAATGCTAAAATAAATCGCGGTTATTTTTTACCATGGTAAGGGAAAAAAATGTGAAGGTGATCGTAATTGTTACAGTTATGGGTACAGCCATATAATCCTTGGGTCGCACCCATTCATACGTACCTACGTCGGAACCTTACGTTGCCCTAGTAACAGGCGAAGGCGTCAGAATTACCATGGTAACAGGAAATTTCTTCAGGGTAATCTAAATTTTGTAGAATGTGAGAATACAGGTCGAAAATTTAAACCTATTTTAATCGCACCAATCTTGAATATGCCATCTTTTGAATATCTTCGTCACTGACGTGTGACGTTGAAACCAAGATAGCTTCAGTATTAGTTCTTTTTTAGGCGTAAAGATCCTAAATCATTTTTTGTCACTCAGTGCCAAATACTCGGTTTTACGGGCGTCCTCGACGCATGTGAAATGACGTTTTACGCACTAATGTGTGAAAGATTTCGCAGTGCGTGAAATAATCTGCGCAGTGCGTGAAATAAAAGTGGCACACTCTCGAGATGATATCACTGCGATTATTACTTGAAGTTGGCAGTCAGTGTGTCCAACGCCACGCATTCGCAGCACAACTCTACGCAGCTGACGCAAAGCCAGAACCTAACCTAACTTAAAGTAGTATGGTCACGAATCGATTTCCAAGAATTAAATATGAAATAATTATGTATGCAAGCTAATATCAATAGAAACCTCCTGGTGCAATTTGGGGTAGATTGACCATTTAGTATGTCTGATAAAAATTAATTACCGAGTAGAAAATAACCCAGAGTCTTATGGGCAAGACACATTTCTCTTTGGGTTTGTATGTAAAATCCAAGATTAAAATATAAAAAATATACCAAAAAACGGGGAAAAAAAACAAAAATGTACACCCATTGATGAAAATTATTGACCGTTTGATACTTTAGTTATAACTAATTTCTGCTTCTTGGTGTTCGGAAATAGCGCGTCGAGTAGATGCGGCAGCGTCGCGTCAGTGGAGTGGGTTCAAGCGTGCATTTCAGATCTCGTTTTCCCCACGACACACTCAAACGTTTGAGTATATCGTAGTTTTCTCTACTGGGCCACGAGCCCATTGATAATATGCGTTGCCACACATAAAAAGACGCTAGTCAAAGGAGGCACATTATTTGAATAATAAGTGAAAAATAATCAAAATAATCGACTAATTCTTATGGTCATACATTTTATAATTCACAAAGAGAATTTTCAATTATAAATCATAGTTTTTTGATGACTGTTTTTACGGACACTCAACGATCACTTTGGAGAGTGACCATACTACTTTAACCCATTCACCCAGGTAGCAGTGACACGTCATATTCACGTCGCTTGAAGGTGATTGTTCGTCGACGACGTCATATGCCTTAAATTCGACGTTTTAATCACGTGTTATTTGAAGATCATATTATGACGTCATTGAAATGACGTTTTTTTCACGTAATTTGTTGACGAAACAGTCACATAATTTATTATTTCCCTACGCATAATCAGGTGTGTAACTGTAAGAAATGTATAAGATGAAATACCCATCAGTTGAAAAGTTTGTGAGATATTTTCGTTCAAAGTACAAGAGTAAATTGCGCTGCGTGCGACTAAGTTTCCAGCGCCCAGCGAAATTTACTCTTGTACTTTGAGCGGAAATATCTCACAAACGGTTCAGCGAATGGACATTTCACCTTTTACCTTTTTTTGTTCATCTTGACGAGCTCTACTACTTTTGTAGGAATTAAAATACCGAATTCCACTTAAAAAGATGAAAGTAACCTTCATATCTCGTAAATAATGCGTGTCATTGAAAATCTGTTGCATCTACCATATGTATCTTTCAATACCAAACAAATTTTATTTGAAATATATTTTCATAAAATTACAAATAACGGAAATAAACGGGATTTTCCCTTGATACCTCTGCGGGATACTTTTTACAAGAACTCCAACGGAATAGAAAATCACGGCATTGCGGGTACCCGTGTTACCTGCCACTTTCCTTGGTATCCGCGTTTAATGAGTTCCATGTGCTGACCAAATGCCGTAGACCGAGGTGGGTCTTTCCCTATACTAACGTACCGTCACCACGGCAGAAACGGTTTATTTCTTTGAGTTTGAAAATTTCGGTTCAGTCACGTCGGTAGTCCCGTACAGTTCAAACGATATTCGAACATTCGTGGCATTTTCAGTGCAGTGCATATACGATTTCTTAAAGCAGCAAAGTGACAGGAAAATAAAAGTGAGAGCGAGCGAAAAAAGAGTGACTGTATAAGACGTCGCGTATAATGACATATGTAGGCGTCGAGTTTTCTGCTTCCGAGGAATGTGCAGGCGGCATAGCTGTAGTAAATAGCCGCTGGTTAACGCCACGAAAAAAAGAAGTCTTGTGGCCACCATGCAAGACGCAAAATGAATACAATAAATTATTAAAACGTGGGGAAAATCCAGATGAGGAGACCTGGACAGTGTATGGTATTTGCCGTCGTTTTTTTGAGTGCGGTAAGTACACACATATGCTTATTCCTTCTTAACAAAAGGGGGATAACAACGTAAAGCCGAATTTTTGGAGCTCCTCATTATCTTTTCTTTGTGATATGGTTGAGCGCTGAACGAATGCACGAGATATCGTTCGATAACATTTTTTTTTATTTCATCAGATTCTTCAATTCGATATTAAAAAACTATAATCATTATATTTCTATACAGATGATTTTGAAAAAGCTTCGTATAAAATAAAACAAGCCGAAGTAACCTCAGATATACAGTCAGGTATTGAAACACCAAAAAAAAAGCAATCGTGGAAGAGAAAAGTCTCTGCTACCCGCAAAATTTTGTCTGATTCGAGTGACGAAGAAAATATCAGTCTTCTTCCTAGACCACCGAAGGTAGAAATCTATAAAAAGTCTGGTTCTGAGTGCAAAAGATTGAAACTGGGAGAGGATGGTACGTACACCTGAAGAATTATTAATGAACATGGCTGATTATATTTTTCGCGCTGGCATTTCGATAAATTTAAGAAGATTTTCAAATTGAGCCTTCATTAAATAATTATAGGAAATTTAAAACTTGATTTGTATCATTTTATGGACATGATCCAACAATTACGAGCAATCTTATTACATGAAATAAGCTATTTAACAGTTTTGTATCATATCTTTGTATGAATTAGAAATGTATGATCTGAATATTTTTTAGTTAATTCCGATCCACATTCTATTAATACAAGAAATGATGATGATTATTCAGTTCAACCATCTCATTCAACGATCTCTCATCTTTCAAAAGTATCGCAATCTACCGGTACTTTGAATAATGATTTAGATGACCTAGCAGCAAATAATGTTAATAATATCGGTAAGCCTATGGTAATTATATTTGAAATCCAATATTTCAATATGTGCGGGTAAAATTGCCTGCACATATTGCAATACGACAAAACGTTTCCGCCAACCTAATATACAGATGTTATGTAGGAAAATTAACAGACGTATGTCTATATATTTTTACCAATACTTTGATTAATTTATTGTAGTGTTTCAACGGAAGTTATTACGAGAAATTTTTATTATAAAAGAACAAAATACCCAAATACTTCGATGGATTGAAAAGCAGTCAACAACTGCCACGTTAAACCAATGTCAAGCAGCACATTTACCATCAAATTTACCGATTAATACTACTGATGATCTAGATGGATTCGAACGTTATTTAGAAGAAAAAGAAAATTTGATTGGCTTCGTAAGAATTGTCTCTTTACTTATAAACATATTGACATATAATTTGATTCAAGCTTCTCTATATTTGATTACTTCTTTTTATTATCATACTTCGTAAATCATATGAATAGCATACATATACGTATACCGCAATTCAAGAATTCAATTTATCACTTTAACTCAATTTCAAAAGTCACATCACAACATATTTCCAGACATAAATAAGCCTATACAAAAAAGGAATAACGTTTTGTTTCAGTCTACATACCTATCACAATTGGGCGGTAAAAACACATCATCCAAAGTAAATAATATATTACGTCGATGCATAACAGACAATCTCGCAAAAGAATATAGTTTCTTTGGCAAGCGTGCAGATAAGAAAGTTTTTTCACAACTAAAGTTGAAGACTGCCGTCGTTCGTAAGTATTCTGACATACTTTGAAGAATGAGTTATGCTGCGTGCCGCTACAAATTCCCATTACACATCAGAGTGGTGGAACAGATTACTCTTGTATTTTGAGTGGCAATATGTTTAACAAACTTGTTTGAAATTGTTTAATTCCAGGTGCAATAAACTCAACTGATTGTTCAGAACAAGAAATCAACGACAGTATCAAAATTTGGCTTAAACACGCACCTCAACGGTACAAAATTCAAGAATTGAAGAAACAGAATCCTTAAACAATGAGCAGAAAGACGACAAATGCAACTACAGGGAAACGTCAGCGGAATAGAAAAATTGCAAAAGCTGTCGAAAATGCATTACATGAAATAAAACAGGAAAGTAATAGAATTCAAGTAACGAAGGAGTCTATTGCACATAATCATAAAAGCGAAAATGTATATAGAAGCGATTGTGATAGCAATGTTTCACCGCTACTTCAAAATAGTACCCACATGAATCGCGTATTTTTGAATGACAGTGCTACCACATCAGAATTAGTCTATAACAATGATACTTTTGAAATGCTTTCCGATAGTAGCAGTACGATTGAAACACCTGATCTCTCTCAGAAGCTGAGACTTTGGGCAATAACTAGGAATGTACCTCGCTCGACAGTTAATGATCTATTACACATTCTTTCGCCCTATCATCCAGATTTACCGCTTGATTCACGAAGTTTATTAGTAACTAAATTAAATATAGACACTAAGAAACTAGAAAACGGGGAATACTGCCACTTGGGTTTATTGAATGGAATTAAAAAAGTAATTTCCCCATATCTGAAGGATATTTCTAGTAATGTAATAGAAATAAGTTTCAATGTTGATGGTTTGCCCTTATTTGCAAGTTCGAAAACGCAGTTGTGGCCTATTTTGGGGTTAATAAAAAAAATAAAATGTCAACCTTTTGTTGTTGGAATTTTTTGTGGCAACGGCAAACCAAAGCCACTAACCGAGTTTTTAGAAAATTTTGTAAATGATCTTAGTCATTTATTGGAAAATGGCATTAAACTTGATAACAAAAAATATATTGTCACTTTACATAGCTTCGTTTGCGATGCTCCAGCTAGGGCATACTTAAAATGTATAAAATCTCATGGCGGATACTCTTCTTGTGAAAAATGTACAGAATCTGGCGAGTATGTCGATGGAAGAGTTACATTGCAAGGTATTCATGCGCCTAAGAGAACTGATACTTCATTCTCTCTACAAATAGATAGCGACCACCACTTAGGCGTTTCACCTTTATCGAAAATTCCAACAATAGGATTAGTGTCAAATTTCCCCATAGATTATATGCATAATGTATGTTTAGGTGTTGCTAAAAAGTTATTAAATACTTGGATTTCTGGTTCTTTACAAGTCCGCCTAGGCAGTAGATCAGTTCATCTATTATCAGAACGCTTATTGTCATCGCGATTTTACATTCCTGTAGAGTTTAACCGCAAACCCCGCAGCTTGGAAGAATTGCCACGCTGGAAAGCAACAGAATTTAGAACTTTTGTATTATACCTAGGTCCGATTGTATTAAGAAATATCGTAGATCCCTCGATATATGAACATTTCTTGCTCTTTCATTCTGCTATTACTATTCTGATTTCATACAAACACATTTCCACATTCGGCTGCAGGACTGCTGGCAATGTTTTAAACGTATTTGTTAAGCATTGTGAAAAATTGTATGGCAAACAATTTTTAATTCATAATATTCATATGTTATCTCACCTCAGCGATGATGCAGAAATGTATGGACCTTTGGATAATTTCTCAGCGTTTGTTTTCGAAAACTTTTTAGGACAAATTAAACGCTTAGTGAAGTCACCTAATAGACCACTACAGCAAATTTGCCGCCGTATAAGTGAAATTGAAAGTGCATTTATTAATGAAAATATCAAATTAAAAGGACCAATAATTCCTAAATTTGAATATAACTGTGGCCCTCTTCCTACAAATATTATTTTCAGAAACAGTAAACAATTTAAACAACTACGCTTGCAGAATTTCCAGATTTCTGTCCATGCATATTCTAAAGCTGATTCGTATTGCCTTATAAAAGAATCTAGATCAGTTGTGCAAATTCATAATATTTTGATGGATCACAACAATTCTTTTACGATAGTCGGGAAACGATTTTCATTTCATACATCATTATATTGTAATCCAATAGATTCTAAAGAATTAGATATTTATGTCATCACAGGAATTTCAAATGATTATGAAACATGGCCTATCAACGTTATTACTGCTAAATGTCTAGTTCTACCTATTACTCAAAAGAATGATAAAGATTGTTGGGTTTCGTTGCCTTTAATACACTCGATTTATACTTAGGAATAATTAATGTATAATATCCTTCAATAGTACCGAAATACATAACACGTACGTTAGAAGTTATACACATACCGTACGTTAGAAGTTTTAACATACAATATGTATTACGTACATATATATGTATATTCTCAAATATATGTAGATGTTATTTCTCGAATATGCAATTGTGTATTAATATTTTTCAATGCCTATTATTGTAATTCTAATGATCATATTTCACTGTTTAACAATATTGCGACTAGAGCTTTACTTACATTTTTTACACTCTTCTTTAAAATTTCCTTGAGTTTAAATAATATTGCAAAGCTTTTCACTGAGAATAAGATTTTAAAGTGTGACGTCTTTAGGATGGCATTATCACGTAACTTTTAACGTCAATATGACGACCCGAATCAATAAAAACGAACGTAAATAAAACGTGACTATAGTGACGACATATTGACGTCGAAGTATGACGTCTCTTTAACGAGACATAATCACGTCATTTATGACGACATTATAACCGAACTAATCACGTTATTTCGACGAATCGAGTGACGAAATATTGACGTGAGTTTGACGTGCCACTGCTACCTGGGCACTGCCGCTGTCGCTTATAAGCGTCAGCGGATGAGTTGCGCGGGTGCCGCTGTCGCATTACATTTAGACTTGAACTGGGCACTGCGGTTACATGTGTATGTGTAGGCTGGCACTTGAGTAAAGGTACTTTGACGTAAACGTACACGTAGTTCGGAATTTTGACGATTTTTATATATTTTGTTAATGTTAGAATTATTAACTTGAAGTTGGCATGGTTGGCATGAAGTTGGCTCGTGTGATTGCCGCACGAGCGAAACTTCACACTCGTTAAAAACGGCGCTTCATGCCCTCATAACGAAAATAACTATTATTTTCGTTCCCGACATATTTTAAGCGTCCACATCATATGCTTTTCGATAAATTTCAATCCTACATTGAGCCCGTAAATCTTTTATTATTTTTCATTTTACTTTAATGCATTTGGGACGTCGACGTCTTATTCCTTCCATTAGGACTGCATCAACATTAGGCCTTCAAATCATAATCGAAAAACGTCTTGTTGATTTTCATGGTAACCGAGTGTTATTGATTCTCATGGTAATAGAGAAATGTTAACTTCCTCACTTATGCCAATTTCGAGACCTTTTCTAGTCTATTTTTAGACCGCAAGGTGGCGTTTTTCCCACGTGACACTGACCAGGAGTCCGCAGGCTGTTTAAAAGATTGCTTAGTCCGAAGTGGGTCCTTTTTCCAAACGGATAAACGCAATGTGAAATGAGCCGTGTATACTTCTGTTTGTTTTATTTTGAGAAATGGGCATTCGTGAGAAAAAATAGTATGTGTCATTCGGCTGAAATCCTCGGATTTTCAGACTGTGCTTAGGTCGTAGCACGAGGCACGGTGACGGAACGAGGCTCGCCTCATACCTCGTGCTACGACCTAATTAAACACAGTCTGAAAAAACCTCGGATTTCCGCCTAATGATATAAGATACTATTTCGGGACAACTGGTGAAGATCTGGGTTCACAGGAAAGTAACATTTCTCATTCATCAAGTGTGGTACATTTATAAATAATTCTTAAAAAGGTGACAAGAGAACGTATCGAAGTATATGCATTGATTTGGTAAGTGAAATGTATTACTAAAGCATATAATCATCCTAGTGAAGAAGTTTATTGATGTGTAAACCTTGTACATTTAGCATCAGTTCAGCTGAATTTGTAATACATAATTCGGACGCTGAATAGAGGATCCGCATGAACATCCGACGTTGAATTTAAAGGTGGAAGAAATGGAAATTTTTGCTAATTTTAGGCTCAATGCTGGATCTTTACTTTAATGTAAATAGAACGTATATTGAACCCCTCCATGTCGTGGTAATAATACGACATTGAAGTTTGCAATAGGTTCAAAATTTCAACACAGGTATGTATCGACCGGTTCCAGAGAAAAGCACGTATCTTTTCACTATCATATGGAGAAATGTCGTAACTCGTTCCTATACGAGAAAGCATTGTAAGTCCTTGTTATCATCGATGGGAATTACGACTTTTCCTTGCATAGCAACGAATTATGATGTTCTATAATGATGTTAAAAGATACGTGCTTTTTTCTGGTACCGGTTGGTGTGTATTATTTGGAGGATTATGCAATCCCGTGTAAGTGAAGTTCACGATTTTCTTTTTAGTAACTCATGCTATTTTAATACTTTTTCTCTGCTACGCGAATCTTCTCTTTAACGGACTCTAATGCTTATACAAGGTGTCCAAAAATTCGCGCCGAAAAAAATATAAACGAAATTCTTGTAGAAGAATAAAAATATTTTGTTCTGCGCAAATTTTTATATAATTGCGCCGTTTTCGAGATAAGAATTTGCAAAGTTAAGCCGATCAGAGAGTATTTTTGACCAGTCGTACATAAGTGAGTTACTCACACAACCAAGCGCATTGAAACCCAAATTGTACTGCGCGTTGGAGGAATCACAATGCATTATTTTATATGATTGGTATAATTCAGCAAGCCCTTATCTCGAAAACGGTGAACTTATATAAAAATTAATGCTGAATGAGTCGTTTTTATTTTTCTGCGTGGAATTTACTCATACTTTTTTGGTGCATACTTCTGGTCATTCAGTATAAAGAAATATAAAGAAGCAAACGCGAAGCGGAACGATATACTCGTATTTGTTTATCATGAATATCGAAATTAAAAAGCGTATATCTCTTCGTTAGTAAATTTTAGCTGACAGTAGGAGTACGACTTTTAGAAGATTTAAATATAATTAATAAAAATGCGTTAAATGCCATACTCTGCAATTAATATTGAGTGGATAATTGTGGGTCAATTATATATCGGTGATCATGCATGCAGTGGATCATTGTATGGTTATTATCACTGCATCACGTTTGCTATACTATAGACGTTAAAGTCGCATCGCCGTTACTTTCCTAGTTATAAACTTTTGATCCACACCAATTCGCAAGTTTCTTATAGCTCGAAATGCAACCTCTGACTAAGCGTTTCACCGAGTTAGTCCAAAAAAGTTCATAGGTACACCATACCACCCCATCGACATTGAAGCGATCGCCAAGCTCTCTCTCTCTCTCTCTCTCTCTCTCTCTTCGCGTGAGTAAGACTGGTTATACTGTTTTTCTCTCTGCTCCAATACGGAAATTACCGCTATCTTTGCCCACGGGCATTACTACTCCTGATTCATTTGCATGCCTTAAGTTGCAAACTGTTGACTAATTAATCTGAATGCTGGACTAGCCGCTTGAATTCTCTTAAAACGGCTTATATTATTTCTTGTCGCTGGAAGTGAGGTTAGATCGCTTGTGCTATATTCGGTAACGGTTCGCTCAGTCGGTAACGGAGCGCTCGACGTCTTCACTGCGGATCAACGCCATCTTGTGGACTAAGCATTCATTCTGCAGTCTCACTGACCTCTGCTGGTAAAGCCATTGCCCCCATATATATCATGGATGCTCGTTCGCAATGCGCAACTAGATCCTCTGGACCTACTAAATCCACCAGATCAACTCGATCAATAAGTACAAATATTCTCAAGAGCCCTTCTACGAGTGACACTGATAACTGCCCATCTAAACCTGGACGTGACGCAGATTCAGAGCTAATGGCAAGCTTGCGACGGATCGAAAATAAGCTCAATACTGATTTGCCATCCATGGACTCTAAGCTGGATATGGTCTGCTGTGAAATAGGCGCTCTCAAGGCAACAACGGCCAGACTCTCGCAGGAGAATGTCGACCTTAAGCACGCGTTGAGCAAGCTAGAAGCCAGAATGGATACTCTCATGTCTGCCAGCACTCCTGAGGCTAACCCGACTGACGTCAACTGCTCGATCGAGCGGATTACTGCTGCTACCAACATTGGCACCCTCCTATCGCAACGTACTCTGGCTAGACAAGCTAATAACACTGAACTTGTTATTTCTGGCATTCCTGCAAACGGACTGACACCCGAGATTGCTTTCCGATTATTTCTCGGTATAATTAGCCTACTGAAAGTGGAGCTGGTGGCTGATGATTTTACCGGCGCTAGACTGCTGTGTAAAGCTTCAATTGCCACAGATGCTACTTCAGGTACACCCGCTACAGCTGCTACTCCTGGTGGAGCTAAAAGCCCAGCCAAAATCTCGTTTGCCGTGGTATGCAAAGACCCTAGTGCAGTAAGAAAGATCATCTCTGCCAAACGGAAATTTGGCGCACTAAAATATGCCAAAGTCATTGACTCTATGACCGGGCAAAGCTGCTTCATCTCTCCCGTGGACGCCGGAGACCCCACTATCTATGTCAATGAGATGTTACCCGGACACGTTTTTCGTCTTTTTACTGAGGCTAAATCGACACCGAGATCGGCTGGCTTTAAGTATGTGTGGTCCTCGTCAGGTATGGTTATGACCAAGTACGCGGACGGTGGGCTCATTCATACCATCACAAATAAAGACGACATACCGAAGGTCAGCAGCTTGTATACTTCTCGCTCCAATTGACTCTCCGACTCCAACCTAATCACTCGTCAACCTGCTAATACAGCTCAATCAAGTAACTTCAAGGCCTGCTGTCTTAATACAAATTCTTTTCGTGCCCATCTTGACGTGTTGAAGTTTTACATTGACTCCAACCGTGATTGCCTGATTATTGCCGTCACGGAAACCTGGCTGAGTGACGCAATTCCCTCCGCGGTCGTTGCCCTCCCTGGCTATAACTTTGTACGGAATGACAGAAATGTCAACGGCGGTGGTGTCGGGCTCTACATTCATGAATCACTGACCTTTAAAGTCATCTCTAAGTCCGATACATCCTGGTCTGGTAAACCTGGTGCTCCGGAATTTATTTGCTGCGATGTTGGAGGGCCGAAGACTGAACTCATATTTGTAGCTGTTGTATACCGTCCTCCGCATGCTCCGTTTACCGGACCTCGAGACCTAGGGCTCGAAATTGCCTATGCCATGGATGGGCGCAGTCATAAAATCATCATGGGAGACTTCAATGCGGATCAACTATCCAACAACGGAGACGCTCAGTACATCAGAACTCTGACGAAAGATCTCTCACTTAAATTAGTCAACCACGGCTTCACCCATGTGACTGAGTCCTCCTCCACCTGGCTCGATCTCTGTCTGGTTGATGAATCAGACGTGATTGCGAGTTTTGGCAAGTCTGATTTCCCACTGGGTGCCGGGCACCACCTCATCTACGTGGAGATTGAAACACTTCGGATTCGTCCGATCATTAAGTTTATCACTACTCGTCGAATGGGTAATACTCAAGATGCTGAAAGCGAACTCAACAACATCGACTGGCCCGCTTTAGTTGATGAAGCCGCGTCTATAGACGAAGCTCTGGACACCGTCCATCAGCATTTCTTTGCCGCAGTCGATCGCGCTGCTCCCATCTCTAAGATCCGGATCAACTCCACCAGCCGTGCACCATGGCTGACACCTGCGTTGAAGTCCTCGGAGAGAGCAGTTCGGACCATCTATCGGCGTTGGAGGCGCAATCGTCGTGAGAGTGACCTAGCTTCATATCGGCATGAACGTAGAAAGTGGCTCGAGGAACTCACTGAGGTTCGAATCGGCTACTTCAAGTCACGTTTGCAGGGCCTCTCCCATACACAAACTTGGCAGGAGTTAAGAAACCTTGGACTTATCAAACCACGTATCACCCATCCGCTTGCCGTTGGCGCCGAAACACTTAACTCCCGCTTTGCTTCCATTTCCACTTCTTCGACTTCTCATGTGAGTGCTGCGGAACTGGCCGATGTTCCGAATGCGCTGATGCAGCGTCCACCACTGGTGTTTGTCAACGTCACCAATGGCGAAATAACTAAAGCTATTAACAATCTGCACTCAAACGCACAAGGTGTTGACGGAATCAATCTTAAACTCATCCGCAGCTTGGGCAACATTACAACTGCCTTCTGCCTGGCCATCCTCAACCGTTCGATCAGTGAGAGTTGCTTTCCCAGTGCCTGGAAGAAATCTATCATCCTACCGATCAACAAAGTCCCAGCCCCATCGACAACTAATGACTATCGACCCATCTCGCTGCTGCCCATACTGAGTAAGGTCTTTGAAAGACTAATCTACAACCAAGTGATCGCATATATCAATCTACACGACCTCTTAGATCCGTTCCAGTGTGGTTTCCGCGCTGGTCATAGCACCCAAACGGCCTTGGTTAAACTTGTCAACGACATCAGACAGAGTATGGACAAGAGGCAAGTCATGGTACTGGTACTGTTCGACTTTTCCAAGGCCTTCGACACAGTCTCGCATGGTTTGCTATTACTCAAACTTAAGCGTCTGGGCTTTGCTGACGACACTGTCCGATGGTTCGCGTCGTATCTGGAGGGACGATGACAGGCAATTAAAAAATCTGATGGTACTCTCACTGGCTGGCAGGCCACCAACACTGGAGTTCCGCACGGCTCAGTTCTAGGTCCGCTGCTTTTTTCTATCTTCATTAATGACATTGGGTCAGTCATCAAAAATGCAAAAAGGCTAATTTACGCGGATGATCTACAAATCTATCGGAGCTGTCCCCCCGAAGAGATTGACAGTTGTATCATGAGTCTCAACGAGGACATCGACAGAATTAAACGATGGGCTAGTGTCAACTCGCTGAACCTCAACATCAACAAAACCAAAGCGATTATTCTTGGAAATAAGCGATTCATTAACTCGCTTAAATCCTCGGATCTTCCACCATTAGGTTGAAACTCTGAGCGTATACCCTTTGTTGACTCTGTCAAAAACCTCGGTATTATCATCGACTCCAAACTCACTTTCAAAGAGCACGTTCAACATGTCACCTCCAAAGTCAACCGAGCCTTCTACCAACTGCAACAAATGAGGCCATATACCAATACAGACCTACGGAAAACTTTGATTAACTCTCTGATTTTACCTCATTTAGAATACTGCTCAATTGTTCTTAATGGCTGTGGAGCCACCCTTGACCTCAAGCTACAACGACTCGTAAACCGTGGTATTCGCTACATCTTTGGACTGCCACGCGATACCTCAATCAGCTCCTACAGAATCAAGCTTGGCTGGCTGCCAGTTGAAAATCGGCGCAAACTACACCTGGCAATTCTCACTTACAAGGTTCTCAACACGAGGCAACCTGAATTCCTAGCCGATTTGCTCTTTTACTACACCACACGAGCTACCAGCCGTTCTACACATGCCCTTACACTAACTACTCCTCCTCATCGGACCGACTCTTACAAAGCTTCCTTTGCCGTTGCTGCCCCCTACGTGTGGAATGCCTTCCCTAGGGAAGTTCTCGAGGCTCCCTCACTCGGCTCCTTTAAGAGTAAAGCTCAACAGTGGCTACTGGATGCGGATAGAAACCGTAGTTAATTATCGATAGGCAATATTTAAGTTAATTGTCAATATTCTATGTCTTCACCTTGAGATACTGCTTGTTGATTTGACTTCTTGCTACTTATTTTGTTTAATTGATTTTACTTAAATGTTTTTGTTTACCAACGTGTTTATATCATTATATTATGTACATTATTACTTGTTATTATACTTACACTTTTAGTCTGTTACTATGCTTGCACTACGCCCACGCTATTTTTTTACATACTCGCTTATATTATTATTACTCGTTATGCTTTATACCCCTGCGCTGCTGCTGTTTGATTTTGGTATTGTTTAATTGATTTTACTTAACTGTTTTGTTTATCTGCGTGTTTACGATTGTTAACTTTTAAATGAGAGAACGCTCTTCATTATGCTTACACTATTACTATTTTATTGCGCTTATACATTCTATCTACCCGCTTAAAGTCTATTATATTTGCTTACGCTGTTTTAAAATTGTATACTATACGCTTGCCCTGATTTCAGGGCATTATGATTTGTTCTATTTGAACAATAAACATTTCATCAATCAAAATCAAATCTCTCTCTCTCTCTCTCTCTCTCTCCCTCTCCCTCTCCCTCTCCCTCTCCCTCTCCCTTTCCCTCTCCCTCTCCCTCTCCCTCTCCCTCTCCCTCTCCCTCTCCCTCTCCCTCTCCCTCTCCCTCTCCCTCTCCCTCTCCCTCTCCCTCTCCCTCTCCCTCTCCCTCTCCCTCTCCCTCTCCCTCTCCCTCTCCCTCTCCCTCTCCCTCTCCCTCTCTCTCTCTCTCTCTCTCTCTCTCTCTCCCTGTCTACAAATAGTAATCTCAAACTTGTTACGCTTATGGGCATTGTGCTCATCGTCTACTTGTGAGAGAGAGCAAAAGCGCCTCGTCCTGCATCTTGTATGTCGACCTGGACTCAACTAGACTCACTCTTATGCTCTACTCTATGTGCTTGTACTCTTTGCGCAAATACCAAAATTAGTCTAGGTCAGTTCAGTCCGAGTGCACCATCGAACTTCGTTGGTTGTAAACCTGTATCTCTATTCTCATTTTACATTATAATTTGTATGTCATAGCTCTCAAAATGTCGATGCTTTACTGCTTATATCTTAAGCTGCTTAAAAAACCTGCTTGTATCATTAAGATTACATTGTATTCTAACTTGTAATTGCTTGTACTCAACTTGCTTAATAGCTTATACCTGCTTTGTATACTATTTATAGTTGCTTGTACGCTGTGCACTGCTTGTTCAGGGCACAATATTTTGTTCTAATTATGAACAATAAACGCTTTATCTAATCTAATCTAATCTCTCTCTTTCTCCTTCCCCTCTCTCTCTCTCCCTCCTCTCTCTTGCTTCAGGGTTACTGGATTTGTGCTCCCGGTTTTTAAATGAATCAGTAAATATGAAATAAAACATCACGAGAAGTAACGATGAAAGGCCTCGGAAAAATTCAACGTATTACGAAAACTCCCGCAAAATGTTGCTTTGAAGGGAAATATTTCTCACTACTTTCACGACTACGGCACACAATCGATATGTATTTTCGTCGATTTACTCGCGCATTCACTACGCCCGAGCGACGCAAGTCGCGTCGAGGAATACTCGCAGGTGGTGGCTACACCCTTCCCGGTTATTGTTAGTGCTCCGGCGCGGGTGGCTCTCAGAGAAATTCCCTTGAAACTCTCGAATAGTTGGAATAGTTCCTTCCCAGATTAGCGCTCGGGCCTCTCCCATGGCTATCCCCGGGATTAGACGTCGGTCGTAGCCGAGTAACGAGGAGGGATATCGATTCGCACTCGCGCGCGCGTTTCTCCCTTTCCCACTTTTTCCTCGCCGTTTTGCGGATGTTTCATTTCAATTTAAAGCCGACGCGGAGCGCGGCGACGAGAGGAAGGACGATTTATCGATCGAGCGCCTGTGTGCCGATGCGAACTTTTGATCCTCTTCGAGCGTCGCTGATGGAGTGACCTACATTTGGGAACTATATGCGCGGAGATAGAATCTGTGTGGCGGTGTAGCCACGAATTATTATCTCCAGCGAGTATACGTCAAATGGGTAACCAACCCTACGCGTCGAAGCGCGTAACATTCTCGCGCGTGTCTCAAAAAGTGTTCCGCGACTATTAGTAGGTATAAATTGCAATTTGCGGTCAGTGTATCGCATCCTGGAATTTTTTCGCTATTTTCGCTCGCACCTCTCACACGGGTGCCATATGCGGTGGCCAGTGAGGCTGTTGCCTGAATGCGGAGGCCATTTGTGCGACTATGCGGGCGATGAGGAAAAATGTGCGCGAGAATTGAGACGCGCAGGTTTTAGCTGAAATAAAAAATGAAAGAAAGCGCCTCGGCTACCGCTGGCACGGATGTTCTTACCGAGATACGTCAATATTAATAATTTTTATTAGCGTTGAATGTATCATTTTCATAAGCCTGAATTGTAGCGATACACTCGCATATATAATAGTGTATCTTTGTGTATCGTTTCGAAGCCCTGACTCTACAAAGCGCGTATCGTGACACCGCATATCCTCGCTAGGTTCGCTCACCCTTGCTCGCCCCTACTTCGTCCCTTTATTCTCTCGTCAAATCATCCACGTCTCGCCTGTATAGAATTGCATTGGAAATGTAGTCCATTCGCGTCGAGTAGCGTGGCGCTATTCTTCTCTATCGTGGTAAACCATGAGAGAGCTTCGTGCTTTTTGAATGACGCCAGCGTCAGCTCTCTCTCTCTCTCTTCCCTCCTCCCACGTCCTTATCCCCATCCACTTTCAAACTAGTCCGGAATTTTTGCGCTATCATATTGGAAATACGCGTTCGTACCGTATGTATCATCCCAAATTAAACAAGCTTAGATACCGACATTGCCGAAACTTTACCGACGGTCAAGAATTTTATAGTTAGAGTTGGCTTGAGAAGAGTGCGCTGTGTGTGCTGCGTGAGACACTGAACTGTAGAGTTCAGTGGCGTAAAAGCGAAAAGTGTCAAACGACTGATTTCCCGATAGCAGTCAATTCGGAAGATCGAAGCGCCTTACCTCGAAATCGTGAATTTGTGAAGAATTGTGGGTAATTTGTAGAAGTGATAAAAAATAATAATTCGGGTTTCTTCAATGAAATTCCCTAAGAGTTTAAAAACCGGACTGTCAAAGACTTGATAAAAATCTCCTAACCTATTCGTTGTGCGGTAACACTTAATATCAGCTGAAGGCGAAGCAAAAGTTGTTGGCAAATCGGATACCGGTTTTTAAACACTTGGGGAATTTCGTCGAAAAGAAACCCGAATGATTATTTCTTATCACTTGTAAAAGATTAAAGATTAAAAGATTTCGAGGTTAGACGCTACAATCTCCCGAATTGACAGCTTTTTGACATGTTCGCCATGGAATATCCGTCTGGCATTTCAGGGAAGGGCTCAGAATTAAATAATCTGTTTATGTAAAAAAAGGCAGACATTACAGTATGACTTCAAAAATCAATTTTTTTTTATTACAAGCTGATGCATCTGGCGAGCTGTTAAACATAATAAAAAGATCCCCCAATACTTCAGTGACCTTTGATGAGATGCACCTGTTTCATAGTTTACAATACATAATGTAACTCCCCTTTGGGGGCTATTGTTATGAAGAAAGAAATTATTAGAACAACGCGTTCGCGCGTTTCTGGTATTGCTACCGTTTAAGTAGCCCTTCGTGGCGATGACTTCCTTCTCTGTCTCTTCGTCGATTCTCTGTCGTTTCTTCTTGCTTTCACTACACTCTCGCGGCTGTGGCTGCGACTGCGACTCGAATCTTTTTACGAAGACAGGAAACGAGCTAGATCCATAAAAAGATGACTCGGTGGACATCGGACGATGTCAGGCTTGTGATCGAGCGCCTGTCACCTACGGTACATTCACTGTAATAAGCACTTCCCGTTTCAACTATTTCAGCATTAAATGACTTCTACTTCTTTCGAGCTACATACCTTCTAGGAATTAATCAGCTCCGGAGTAATATCTTACCGATCGCGGTACGCCGCCGCTCCCGTGGACTGATTGCCGTTCCGATTTCCCGATAGCTGTCAATTCGGGAGATTGTAGCGTCTAACCTCGAAATATTTTAATCTTTAATCTTTTACAAGTGATAAGAAATATTCATTCGGGTTTCTGTTCGACGAAATTCTCCAAGTGTTTAAAAACCGGTATCCGATTTGCCAACAACTTTTGCTTCGCCTTCAACTGATATTAAGTGTTACCGCACAACGAGTAGGTTAGGAGATTTTCATCAAGTCTTTGACAGTCCGGTTTTTAAACTCTTAGGAAATTTCATTGAAGAAACCCCGAATTATTATTTTTTATCACTTCTACAAATTACCCACCATTCTTCACAAATTCACGATTTCGAGGTTAGGTGCTTCGATCTCCCGAATTGACTGCTATCGGGAAATCAGACGTTTGACACTTTTCGCTTTTACGCCACTGAACTCTACAGTTCAATGTCTCATGCAGCACACACAGCGCACACTTCTCAAGCCAACTCTAACTATGAAATTCTTGACCGTCGGTAAAGTTTCGGCAATGTCGGTATCTAAGCTTGTTTAATTTGGGATGATACATACGGTATATCGCAGACAAAAATGATCGAAGCTGTAGTAATGGAACCAGAGATCGCGATTAATTAAGATTTTCAATCGTACTATATATTACGTACACGAAGAAAAAATTTGGTTGAAACGACTATATAATTTAATTGGACATCATATAGTCGATTTTGACTTCAATCATAATTTGGTATAGTTGTAAACATGGATCTTTAGTTATAGTAATAAAAAAGTATGTATAGTTATTCATGGGCATTACTACTCTTGGTTTTCTGATGGTCATCTTGTCCAAATTTATTTTATTTGTTTGTCGACGTTTCGCAAACACTGCAGTTTCCTTCATCAGGACAGATAATCTACTGAAGAAATTATGATTTATGAGGTGCTATTTTGTGGCTAATCTGACTGTAATATACGGTGGTCATAATAACTATTATCTTGTTACAATCATCACTAACTATAAGACAGAAGTTATTTAAGCTACATAGCATTATAAATATGACACGAGAAACTAGGAAAATTCAACCATTCTCATTGTCAGTTGGAAATCTTGAGTTAAAAGTGGGCAATTCATTTTCATATATTAAAATCAATTGCTTTTTCGTGTCCATTCTACACTCTTTGTATTAAACTATGATGCAAAAGTTGTCGAATTAATACAATGAATGTTAAATTAATACAGAGAATCAGTCGATCTTTAACATACAAGAATACATAGATTGATTTTAATACAGAGTGTCTAACTGTACAACGATTAAGACTGATTTTACTACACTGGGAGATGAGTTCATTTGTAGTTAATAAATGTATACTTAATTATGGCGAAAGAAATATTTCGTTGCACCAAGTAAATACAGTGAAACTCGTTTCAGATACGAACCAAGAGACCGAGGAAATTTCGTATCTTAAAGTAGTATGGTCACGAATCGATTTCCAAGATTTAAATATGAAATAATTATGTATGCAAGCTAATATCAATAGAAACCTCCTGGTGCAATTTGGGGTAGATTGACCGTTTAGTATGTCTGATAAAAATTAATTACCGAGTAGAAAATAACCCAGAGTCGTATGGGCAAGACACGTTTCTTGGGGTTTGTATGTAAAATCCAAGATTAAAATATAAAAAATATATCAAAAAACGGGGAAAAAGAAACAAAAATTTACACCCATTGATGAAAATTATTGACCGTTTAATACTTTAGTTATAACTAATTTCTGCTTCTCGGTGTTCGGAAATAGCGCGTCGAATAGATGCGGCAACGTCGTGTCAGTGGAGTGGGTTCAAGCGTGCATTTCAGATCTCGTTTTCCCCACGATACACTCAAACGTTTGAGTGTGCCGTGGTTTTCTCTACTGGGCCACGAGCCCATTGATAATATGCGTTGCCACACATAAAAAGACGCTAGTCAAAGGAGGCACATTATTTGAATAATAAGTGAAAAATAATCAAAATAATCGACTAATTCTTATGGTCATAAATTTTATAATTCACAAAGAGAATTTTCAATTATAAATCATAGTTTTTTAACGACTTTTTTTACGGACACTCAACGATCACTTTGGAGAGTGACCATACTACTTTAAGTGGGATCGTATCTTACCCGGATTTCATAAATTCTCGCCTAATAATGCATAAGAAGCTAATGCACATTGTATATTAACGTGTTTTAACGATTTCTAACTCTTATTCTAGCTATTTCTAATAGTTTTTAACTATTCTAGAAAATTTTTTGCAGTTTGCAAATGTGTATTGCAGTTTTTAGGGCAGTGATATTTCTACAATATATCAGCAATATTTCATTGATAGATCGATAATAATTTTCTTGTTCGGGTATTGCAAAATAGCTATAACATTTCATAGCAATAACATATTCTGTCATACAGCAATATTATAGTGTTTCGATAACAATCATTATTGCTGCTAGTGCAATAATAGTTTGCAATATTTGTATTGTTTGGCTAACAATAAATTCTTGTTCGGGAATTGGAGTATATAGCAATAATGATTTAGCAATAATATATTTTTTTATATTAGTGCTGCGATGGCAATCACAACTGCTGGTAGTGCAATAAATATTTCTGCAATATTTTTATTGTTTAGTCAACGATAGTTTTTTGTTCTGGTAATAGAGTGTAGCAATAATGGTTTAGCAATAATTTTTTCATATGGCAATATATTAGTGCTCTGATAGTAATTACAATTACTGCTACTGCAATAATATTTCTTGCTAGTTCGATGATACTTTTTTTTCCGTGTAAGTGGGCGTATATTATAGAGTTTAACTGTTAATGTTAATTGTTAGAATATCTCTTTTATTCTAACAGAAATAGAATAATAGCTAACGAATATTTGCTTGGCTCAAAGAAATATCTATTTTGCCATAACCAAATATACGTATATTAATTATAAATAAACTGTTTTCTCAATGTAGTCATTTTTTCTTTGTATAGCTACTCCTAAAAGTAAGGCAGTTTTTAATAACATTGAGTCGTAATTATCGCGATTAATCCATTGTACGATTCTTACTTTTTTTTTTGTTAATAATCGACAAATCCCAAGAACACCTTTTTGGCATACAAAGAAGAAGTATTTCTAGGTCAATCGTACATTTCGCATTAATGTTTGTTCCGAATAAATGAGTTTCTCCGTGGCGCAAATAGATTCACGAATAAATTTCGATTGTGCGTTTAGAAGTGAGAAAATGTTTAATCGAACGACCGTTTGATTTTTCCACCCGCTCCGTTTTTCTCGATACAGTATCCCGCGCTGACCTGAAATCCGCAAAAAGGGGGAAAGATATCTATCTGAATGGGGGAGGAGAGAAGAGCTAGGGTTGTCCGTTCTTCTCGCGTCAGAAGCTCGCGGGCATTCAATTACGGGAGAGATCATCGAGAAACGATTGCGTTTGATTGCTCAAAGCTTTCTCCGCTTCGTGCTGCTTCTCTCCGCGATTTCTCCCGAATAATTCAAGTTTGAAGAATCTTCCCTTCCTCTCTCTTTCTCTCTCTTTCCTTCTATACTTCTATACCACATTTGACGCGTCTACCGCGTTTGCCTTGGGAGCAAATCTCTCGCTACGTTACGTTTAATTTTGGCCAGACTCTTTTAGTGTCATTTTCAAATTCTTCCATAAATATCACAATATGTCTATAGTAGGTATGTACAATATTTTACACCAAACTGAAAAAACAGAATGGTTCTGAATACTAGTTTTCTGGCTGCTGAAGCGGTAGTGTAGTCTCAAGTGGCTACAACGCCATCGTTAAGCTGTAAGAGCTAGAGAGCTCTATGAGAGAGAATAGGAACACGATATGGCAGCTGCAGCGATACGTATTACTCATATGAAAATGCTTAATACTGTAACAGCGAAATGTTCTTATAGATATACTTTGGTCTGCTGCAGAAGCGGTACTGTTTTTTTCAGTGTAGTCGAAATTATCTGTAAAATGTTTTTAGCTTGCTTCGTACCACCGCTTAAATCGTACCACCAGTGTTATTTTATGAAATAGAGATAACAGGGCACTCTGTTGCATTGAAAATTAATGGTGGTATGATTTAGGTGATGGTACGATATACGTGAATTTCCTCCACATATTCGAAACAATTTCGGTTAAGTTCTTTCGCAACTGCTCCAATTGACGTATATATCATAGAAATATGTAGAAGTTCTGAAGATTTTTCTTTGAAATTGTCTTGATCGCGTCTAAGGGACCGAGAAAAATTTCAACGAGGGTGAGACGGACGCGCCGTGGGTTTCCGCGTAGTCTCACGATCGGCCGGTCAAAGAGATACAATATTTCGGGCGAAGATCGTAAAGCTATCGAAACCGCGTCGCTTTTTCCCTGAAACGTTTTTCTCGCACGATACAGCGACCCTTAGCTCATGGGATACCCCATTACAGCACCTACTGGGCGGCGAGGGCAAAGAAGCCCCGTCACTCCTCGTTAAAGATTCTCAGTTGCGCCCTTTTCAAACTCTCATGAATAATCCATGAAAATAATCCGCCTCCTATCCTATGTACGTATAGGGTAGCTATCTATGAGAATTTGGGAGTCAGCTCGATTTTGAATAGCTACGTCACCGGAAGTTTGACTGTAGGTATAAAAAGGAATATTTTACAAAAGCAACGCGTATATAACGCTATACGCATATTCCGTCGCAGCTCGAGATACGAGGCATTGTCGATCGAGCACTCTATTGTTGAGCTAGAGAGGGTGGTTCGAGGTGGCTAACTACGCTGCCACGACGAAGAGAAACGCGGAGAATAGACTCGAGGAGAGGGAGAGCCTTCCGACGTTGAGGCATCAAAAGTCCGGATCAACTCGACTAAATGAAATGAGGAACTCGTGACTGCAGGCTGATAGGATTAGGCGGGGGGAGTCGAGGAGAATCTGCGGAGCGCTGATAAAATTCATTCGATTTACTCGCCGTAAAAAGAAAGTTTCCGCTTCGCCTTGCTAGCGGGAAAGCGGAGGCCCGCGCGCGCGGTCGTAATCTTTCGAGACAATTCGCAATTGTTATTGGAGGGGAAGACCTGGAGTGTATTATTACGGATTACGGGGATGTATATCTTGATGAAATACTCGATTTTTAAACTTCTTTGTATTTCATAATTATGCGGAACTTTGATTCAACCGTGGGACCTCTCGAATGTAACGATTAAAAGAGGTCGCCGTTTCGACGATAAGTGAGATAGCAATGGAAATTGTCTGAGATTATAACTTCTGCTTTATGAAGTAATGGGCCTGCAGAAATATTTCTGCACGATTGTAAGTACGTATTGGAGGGACTTTTTGCATGATATTCTGTCTCATACTTATGCGCTTATTATTGTCAGTTAGATAGGTCGTGAGATGTTCCCTTGCAACCGGAAATGTCGTTCCTGTAGCGCGCATGGGAAACGGGAGCAAAAAAAGCCTTCATATAGGCAAAACTATCATCATAGTTGTGAGTAGGTATTACTAGTTTTGTCTTCCGGGTGGTAACCGCGTATAAAATTACTAGTCTCTCTCTCTCTCTCTGGCGACGTTTCGCAAACATTGCAGTTTGCTTCATCAGGGCTGATGATCTTCTGATATTGAGACGTCCTATACTAGGCGCTCCCTTTTTATACTGCTCACCCCCTCCTACGGGGTGGCCGATGGGTGCGCAGCATTCTCGATCAGCTGGCGAGACTAATTGGAATTGCCAGCTGATTGCGAAAAAGAAGTAATTTTGGATGCGGTTATCATCCGGAAGCCCCAAGTAGTAATTAACTATAATGACAATAGCCGCGAAAGCCTAAAATTATTGAAAATTATCATTATTGCAGATTTTAATTTGCTTCTCCTTTTCTCAGCTCATCCATTATAAGGCCATTGCAGACAAATTTCCGTCTAAAAAAACCATAACCGTAAAAATTAATCAGTGAGGAAGCGCGTATAAAGTCGTCTTCCGCCGTAAGAAAATTCTTTATAAGGGTCGCTTGTACAACGTGAGCTTAACTCTTAAATGGAATTAAATTAACTATTCGGCCCCCGTGCACCTCACTTACAAAGCCCAATTGACGGGTGTGAGGGGGGGTTGAGCTTCCCCTGCCGGGCGCGTCCCTAGGTGGCGGATAAGGGGAATGGCCAATCTGATCAACGCCCCAGTGGCGCGAAAGGATCGGTTAACGGGAGAGATAAGCACTTCCAATGGTACATAAACCCACCAACGGGAGAGTGAAGGCTCTCGTCGTGGACCAAAAACTCCCCCCAAACATAAGGTGAGAGCTACCGTGCTGAGATGTTGTATGGCGCAGGGGGTAAGATGCGTTCCCAAACGGTGCCTCCCAGATACCGGGCGCCCTCTGGGAGTAAATAGCCAAGCCCTGGGTGAACGGACCTCTCCCCAGGTGATACCGCTTATGTCTGACACCCGTGGGACAAAAATGGACCTGAAAAATAAAAGAAACGAAACTACGGAACAACCATCTGGGGCGGAAACGAACCAGATGGGGGACGGAGAAACGGACGGAAGACACAGGGTCGTCAAGCAGAGGTTGAGTGGAGCTGCGAGGCGACGACTGAATAAACAGACGCAAGGGGGGGGGGGTAAGGACTGAACAAGTCCGCACAACCCCTGGGACGGCGACAGATGGGGCTAGAGACGGAAGTGGGAGGGGGACTAAGAGATTTAACCCCGAACACCATACGCCTAGCCCCAGCACGACACAGACTGAGAAAAAGACTCGGACTGAGACATACGCACAAAAGGCGACAAGAATGTTCAGGTGGGCCCTTGTACCAGAAGGGTACCCTGATAGACGACTGACGACGGACGAATTGACAGCGATCAAGAGGCTGCTTAAAGCCCAGATCCTGTCAATACCCGACGGCACAAAGATACCCATCTTCGAGGGGATGTGGGAAAGAGACGGTGCGGCCGTAATAGGGTGCACCGACGAAGAGACTGGGATGTGGCTGAAAAGCCTATTCCCAGAGAACAAGATAGGAAACCTCATCCTCAACGTGGTCTCGACCGAGGAGCTCCCGAAGCGACACAGGGTAGTAGTCCACGTTGAGGATGAGGAAATGACAGCCTCGGAGGCAGTACAGTTTCTGGCAAAACAGAATACGGGACTGGTCAAAGAGGACTGGACGATTGTCAAGGGCAGTGAAAGCAAGGGAGCTAGTAGCGCCCACTTCGCTGCACTCGTCAATGATAAGGCGTTACGGGTCTTAGAAGCCTGTAACTTCAAACCTCACTGCGGGACTCAGAGAGCAACTGTGAAGTTGCTTGAGAAGAACCGCGGTGGGGATAAGGACAAAATTGAGAAAGACGGGTGAACCCAGATATGGCTCACTCGACACTCAATGTTGTACAAATTAACTTGCATCATAGCAAAAGCGCCTCGGCCATATTGGTCAAGGAGCTAGCGAAGATGCACACAGGCATAGCACTAATACAAGAACCGTGGGTGGTAAATGGTGCTATAAGAGAACTTGGAGGAAGCGGGAGCTTACTTTTCACGAACTCTGAGGATAAGATTAGAGCCTGCATTCTTGTAAAGGGAGTGCAGGCGGTTTTCATTCCACAACTGAGCTGCGGAGACCTGGCGGTAGCTAGGGTAAACCTGGCAGGCAGGAGTGGAAGCAAACTAGAGTTTATCATAGGGTCAGCGTACTTGCCCTATGACTCAGCAGAACCTCCACCTACAAGGGAACTCAAAAACCTAGTAAAAGAGGTGAGGAAAAGGAAGGGTGAACTCCTGGTGGGGTGCGACGCGAACTCCCATCATGTAGGATGGGGGAGCACTAAGACCAATGCTAGGGGAGAATCCCTTCACGAATACATCCTGGCATCAGATCTGTCTATACTGAACAGGGGAAATGAACCTACCTTCATGGACCGAAGGAGACATGAAGTGCTGGATATTACCCTATGTTCTGCGGGAGTACTGGATTGGGTGGGGGACTGGAGGGTTTCCAAAGAACCTTCAGGATCAGACCACAGCCAGGTGCTCCTTACGATAAAAGGGCATCGGGAGGGTGCCTCTAAAAGGAACCCTAAAAAGACAGACTGGGATAGGTACGTGAAGGAACTAAAACAGAGGATCCAGGACGTACCTACCCGGTTCTGCAATAAGAATCAGCTCGAGGTGACGGCCGGACGTTTTGCAGAGGCGCTGAGACTGTCATACGAGGCTTGCAGTGTAGAAAATATCCCCAAGGGAACCAAAAAGGTCAACTGGTGGAATAACAAGCTGGCCTCAACTAGAGGCCTGTTAAGGAAAGCTTGAAATAAGGTCAAGAACGCTAAAGACCTAACCAAGAAAGAAAAAGCACTGGAGGAGAGAAGATCCCTTCAGAGAAAATATAATAAAGAACTGGCACATGCTAGGAATACAGGCTGGAGGAAATTCAGCAGCAGCATTGAGGAGTATGCTGAGGCCTCCAGACTAGTTAAAGTACTGGGGGGAAAGAACAACGCAAATGTGGGTTGTTTAATCAAACCAGACGGACAATATACTTGGAGCACGGAGGAAACTCTGGAGCTCCTGCTTGAGGAGCACTTTCCGGGCTTTGAAAGAACGAGAGAATGGAGGCAAGAGAGCAGGTGTGGGCAAAAAGCACCAAACTGGGCTCTTGCTGCTAAAATTGTATACCCTCAGGCGGTTGAATGGGCTGTTAGTACATTCAAACCACTGAAGTCACCAGGTCCAGATGGCATCTACCCCCTAATGCTTCAAAGGGGTCTAGAAGTCATAATTGGACTATTAACTAAACTGCTTAGAGCTAGACCCATAAGCCTAACTTCCTTTGTGTTGAAAACCTTGGAAAGGCTTATGGATAGACAAATTAAGAGTTCATACATAGCCGAACGACCTCTATCCCCTGCACAATATGCCTATAGGGAGGGCAGATCCACAAGAGACTGCCCTACACTACCTTGTGGTAAGGGTGGGGGAACAGATAGAGGACGGGGGCTATGCTATGGCACTCTTCATAGACATTGAAGGAGCGTTTGATCGCACCGGATACAATGTAATAACCGAGGCCATGTCTAGTAGAGGGATACCAGAAACACTAATAGACTGGACTCGGAGCATGTTGGCGAACAGATTGGTGATCGCCAAGAAAGATGATATAGAGGTAAGGGGGCGACCATCGGGAGGATGTCCGCAGGCAGGGGTTTTGTCACCTCTACTGTGGTGCCTTGTAGTGGACGAACTCTTAGAACTACTGAGGAGGGAAGGATTCCTGGTCCATGGCTATGCAGATGATGCTGCGGTTGTGGTCAGGGGCAACTTCCTTAGTGTACTAAGGGACAGAATGAACTGTGCCGTACGAACAGTGGATGAATGGTGTAAAAAGACGAATCTCTTGGTGAACCCGGAGAAAGTGTCTGCCATGATATTCACTAGAAAATAGAAGGTGGAGTACCCGGTACCATTAAGGTTCAGGGGGACAAACATCGAGTATGTCAGAACACAAAAATACTTGGGTGTCGTCTTAGACACCAAGTTGCATTGGAAAGAACATATCACATGTCAGATCGCGAAGGTATATGCCTCGCTATGGGCATGCAGAAGAGCAATGGGCAGAAACTGGGGCTTTAGTCCCAGGGTCTGTCTGTGGCTGTACAAAATGGTGTTACTGCCAAGATTACTGTATGCAGCAGTGATTTGGTGGCCAAGAATAGGGAGGATCGAATCAAGAAACCGGTTGAAAGCCCTTCAGGGCGTGTTCCTGAGGGCTGCAACAGGGGCGATGAAATCCACACCAACTGAGGCCCTAGAGGTGGCACTTGATGTGCTGCCTCTTGACCTTTTGATAAGAGAAAGAGCGGAACTCTCTGCATACAGGATGAACTGCCTTGGGGAGTGGACCAGGGCAAGGACAGCACACACCAGACTAGGCGTGCTTGATCAAGGATCTATGTCCTTGAGATAGGATAAGATAGCCAGGAAATACCAGATCAGGAAGGCCTTTGTGGTCTACCTACCTGAGAGGAATCACTGGGAAATTAGTAAGAGGACTCCGGGTCCCACAGTCAGGCACTGGTACACCGATGGGTCGGGGTACGGGGGTCGCTTTGGGGCGGGAGTCTTTGGACCTCAAGAAGACCTCAGGGTAAGTATCGCCCTGGGAGACAAAACCACAGTGTTCCAGGCGGAAGTCTTGGCAATAAAACACTGCCTGGAACTACTTGTAGAGTAGCGCACTGCGAACAAGTATATTTATATTTGGTCTGACAGTCAAGCTGCTATAAAAGCACTCCACAGGACAAGCACAAATTCACAGATTGTGTGGGAGACTATGGAAGTGCTAGAGATTCTAGGGAAAACCAACAAGATTACTCTTGCTTGGGTCCCCGGACACACAGGAGTCCATGGTAACGAGATAGCGGACGTACTGGCGAAAGAGGGCACCAGAAAGGAGAACCTCATGCCAGTGGGAGTCCCCTTTGCCATGGGCAGGTTAGAGATTAAGAGGAAATTCCACAGGGAGCATTTTCACCGGTGGACTAATCTAGGAACGGGCAGACAGGCGAGGAATCTAATGCCTCGCCTAGCACAAAAGAGAGCCAGGTTACTAGTGAACATGAACAGGATAAGCCTGAGCATTACAATCAGACTATTAACTGGTCACGGAAAATTCAATTCACATGCAGGAGACTAGGTCTATCGGAAACGGATAGATGTCGATACTGCAAAGTGGAGAGGGAAGATGCCCAGCACCTGCTGCTGGAATGTCCAGCACTAGGGGCTTATAGACACCGTCTGATAGGCGAGGCTTTTCCTAGCCTGGAAAGGGCTAGAGAGCTAGGGGTGGAATGGATATGTCGACCGGCCAAAAAGGCCAAGATGCAAATCTAAGGTACACCCCTAATCACAGCGGGGCTACAATAAAACTATTAAGTTTTCGGTGGCGTTCAGGGATGATTAGCGTCCTAACCGCTTTTATTATTATTATTATTAACTATTCGGCCAATCAGCATTCGAGTTTTTTCTTCGCTCCTCTATGACATTTATCACCATGTGTCTTTGCAGGTTGAGAAAGCGACGGGCCAACGGATGCTATGATAGTACGGAAAAATGTCGGATTCCTCTAGTACATTTTTTATGAAGAAATAAAGAAATTGTGCATTTTCTTGCGAAATTTTCTAAGATACGTAACTTGATTAGTACTTGTAATTGTTCCTTTACCACTGTGAATATTTTTTAATAAGAATTCTATTCTCTGAAAATGCTATTGGAGTTTAAAAAATCGTTTTCTTATCTCTCATATAGTTATTCTAACTTTTGCAAGTTCGCGCCAAATAGGTTCTCTGGGCAAAGCCTATTCTCTTTTCCCGGTTATATTATATGCTATTGCGGTTCTATCGATCGATGTTTTCCCTGCTTCAAAATAGTTTTTAAATATAGATATAAAACAAACCAAGTGAAAGGGACGGAAAATACTAAAATGCGCCATGAGTTTAGCAGATGAGAAAAAAAAGAGTCTATTATATCGGCAGCCAAAAAGTATTAAATAGAGAACTTGGCAGTTATTTTTGTGATAATCGTCACGGCTAATATTAAGATGGTTCAGTCTCATACTGACAGGCTCCAAAAATGTAAAAATAGATAAAGCTATTCCTTGTGGAAGATCCTAAATAGTAATACATAGACAACCCCGATAGCAAAGTGGCACCACAGTGACTGCACCCAGCTTTCACGCGGTGCATTCGAGTGCATGCACTGGGGTGTCCATCTGTCTGTGCACCGTGAAGCTACACTGCAGTCACGCAGTGTAAGTACGATGGTAAAAGTAGAATTTTGCAAAAAGGGGGCGATAAAGTAGGATTTCCCGCCTGCCTTATCCGCCTACTAGAGAGAGAGAGAGAGAGAGAGAGAGTGTCGGTTTTTTTTTCTCAAACCCGACCCGGCCAAGACTCGAAACTGCGATCTTTAGAAGACTGGGAACGCTTCTCGCATTCTACCAATTGCGCCATCGACTCTTTGTGGTGGAAGTCGACTAAGTTGTACATATAATATCGATACCTGAAAGCAACAGTACTGTGACTAGTGAGATAAAGCCGAAAGCCGATTTCGAGCTATGTCAAACGTAAACTAAATTTTAAATATTTTTGCCGAGATATCTCAGTGTTGCATTGTGTAAAGGCCGGTTTATATATATATATATATTAAAATTAAACTTCTTTATGTCGAACTACGACGTCATATTCCCCAATTAAACTCGGACCGCAGATAATTGTAAGATGTTTACACATCCTCCGTGAGTACAACGGCACTCACACCTTTTTTTTTAATGCTTTCACACACCGGGCGCTTGGCGCGCGACGCGTAATGCCGCGTCCCTATACGCCTGTTGCGTATCTCGAAAGTGCGCGAAAGCGCCGCGTAGTGGCCAAGATTGGCACAAATGGGTTACACTGTCAACCAATCAGGCCTTCCGGCTTGTGCTTATACAGGCAAACCTAAGTGTACATGTGACCACATGTATAGTCGTACACCCCCGTGCCGTGTATCGTGCCGTGTATCGTGTGCCGATATATATATATATATATCATTAAATTTTTAAAAATAATTTGATACTTTCTTTTTCAAAACAGTAGCGATTATGATAATTAATTATTCATTATTTATGAAATAATTCAGTACAATTTGCACTGTTTGAAACATTATTATAATATCAATTTTGTTATTTTCTAATTTAAAAATTCTTCTATCGGGGTGTGAAATCAATTAATTGTAAATTTACAACCGCACACATCCGCAGATCAAAATTTGTAACTAGTCACAAGTTGCTTTCTGGGAACAAACCTATTATTATATCAATTTTGTTATTTTCTAATTTAACACATTCGCTGCCACTTTTAGATTGATTGCATCGCGCTCAGTGCCGGTAACAGACTGAATAATTATATGTAATGTGCACGTCAATGTGTCTCCGATCGGAGCCGGCGGCACAGGCGCGAAGTGTCGACTGGCTCCGATTGGAGCCGGCGGCAGCAAACGACGTGTTAAAAATTTTGTGAAGACAATGAAGTTACCGACATTCATGGTCGGTAAATTTACGAAGTGTGCACGTCAAAAAGGCACCTTGACTGCACTGAGTGTAACTACTGTGTCTTTACGCTGTGAACCACTCAGTGTGTTCACTGTGTAGCCACGGTACTTTTAGTTTGTGTACGCCACGCGATCACGCCACGGTGAGACCATAGTGGTGCCACTACGTGGCAGCACTGCGTGCGGCTAGCGTGTAAATCCACGCTTTGCTGTCGGGGAAGAGTACAACAGAACTCTACACACGAGTATTTCAGTACATGATCATGAAATATCCCGGTGAAATATTTTGAGTCCTTTGTTTACGTAGTCAATACAACAGCCCCGAAAAAAAGTTTCACAGGCCTTCCACCAGGATTTTGATTGCGCAATCGAGACTCGAACCTCCTTAAAAAGTTAATTCCCTTTGATTTCCCTATGAAGCCGCCATATTTTTTTTAGATTTCCTAAATCCTCTTGTTCCTAAATAAGGAACATTTCACTTATAAACAATCGTTTTTCCCGCAAAGGAGGCTTTCGAATTATTACACGTGATCTTAGATTTTAGAATTTTTTTAAATTAACACATATTATAGGCACTATAGCACGAAAATACAATCTTTAAAAAACTATGACCACGTGTAAGAATTCGGAGGTCTTCTTTGTGGGAAAAACCGTGGTTTTTAAGTGAAATGTACTTTATTCCGGAATGAGAGGACTTAGAAAGTCTAGGGAAAAACATGGCGGCTCCATAGAGAAATCAAAGAGAACAGACCTCTTAATTTATTTAATACCATCCACTTCGTTCAAGTGATCCATAAGCTTTGCCTAAAAGAGTCAGGCAAAAAGTGGATATTTTTTGTCACCCTACTTTTTCATTAACCCTTCCGCTACGGCGGGCCTCGCCGCGGAGTCCCTCGTGTAAAGCGGGGCGCTGTATCGAAAGTGGGAACTTAAGCGCGTGCGGTCTTCAGACTTTTGTCTCGAAAACGATTTTGTGACATTGCTTTTAGAAATAAAATTATTTGTGTTCATAATTTTTCCATGAAGGTATATTTAATTCAACAATACAATTAATATTTTTGTATTATTTCATTTTTGTGGCGGGTGACTATAGTCACTCGTAGTAGCGAAAGGGTTAAGAGGCCGACATACCTCGCACAAAACTTGTCGCAGTAGGGCTACGCTCATTTCGTAACGGGAAACAATGTCCATACCAAACTTATCACACTTTCTAATGCAGATATAAAAAAATCTGCATGCATTTTTTTACACAAAAATATATAATTCGATTACTATAGAAACCTTTAATGATATTTGGTCTGAAAGTGTGATAAGTTTGGTATGGACATTGTTTCCCGTTACGAAATGAGCGTAGCCCTACTGCGACAAGTTTTGCATGCGTTTCGAAGAGGTATGTACCTATGTCGGCCTCTTAAAAAGAAGTTCAAATGTTTAAGTTTTAAGTTGTTCTCTTCTCCCATATGAAAATTCAATACAGTCAGTCTGGATAACTTTGGACCATGTTAGTTGTATTTTTTCAAATATATTATAAAGTATGTCTAACTAGCTTAATTTTTTAGTTGTTAATAATGACAAACAATGCATTATGTTCGTTTTTCAGAGTAGTATGTGTTTTATTTCTTGTTAATATATATATTTTTAATAAAGTTGGGCCAAAGTTACCCCCTCGATTCGGGTAACATTGGCCCACATCTAAAAATCAGGTAAGTTTGATGTGTTTTTGATGCATTTATCAAGGAGAAAACTTTTAAACGTTTAAGTAATTAATATAGTAAGTGAAAAAAAAGTACTCTGCCAAAAGCGTAACAATTTAGGGCACAATGGTCATAGGTTCAATGTAGGCGTACAAGACAATTTGTAAGAGTAAGCAAGGGACACGTCGAACGTTGCAGTACCGATGCAGGCAATTAGGAATAGGCATCAAGCACCTAACGGTACAGCCAAGACAAGGAACGCGTAGCAATGCGCCGGGAAGGCGCAGGATGATTCGGTGCCTCTGGAATGCTCAAATACCTGGTGGCTATTTGGAGCATTCGCGTAGACCGCCGACCGTTGCCACCTACTAGCGCATACGGTCGGAAAGGACAGGACGACGTAGTATGGTTGGAGGGTTGAGCGCCGAGGCCCATTTCGAAGTTGCCGAAAGTCCCGTTTCTGCCCCACCAACGAAGAGCACGTCCTAAGCAGGAGGGCATGCGAGAGTCAGTCCGTGACGAGCCCTCGAACGAAGTAGACTAGCGACATTTGTAACTGATTGTAGAAAATATACTTATTTTATAACCCATACGCCAGTAAACCATCCTTGGAAACAAATCCCCTACAAATTTCATTTTAAGATTATTTCTCCTATTTGGGAATTAGTTTTTATAATTTTATAATACGTGCACATTAGATGGCGCCACAGTGCTACTAAACAATTTTAGATTAAGAAGAAAATGCCGTTTGCTTCATTGCTTCATATAAAGTAATGGGGATATCAAAAATCGATTTTTTACTATTGGGCCAATGATGCCTGGATGGGCAATATTACCCTGACTGACTGTACATTTAAAGAATTGTTGTATTAAAAAGGGTTTCTAATCTCAATTTAACTGCATCATTTTTCTTGTCAAACTTTAACACATCCGTTTTATCCGAGCTACACTAAATTTCAACACACGAAATTTAATAGTTTAAGGAATATTGTAATTTTAACTCACATCGAATTCTCGGAGACGCCACGCGCCCAGTTAAGGGTTAATAATTTAATTCGTATTGTATAGCCAGCCCTTAGAATGGCCCATACGCCAAGTTCCTCTCTTGGCGAATGCGGCTGTTAACGAAAACGTGAAACGGAGGGGAACAGCCTCAGAAGACGGACAGAGAAGAAAGGGAATATCGATGCCTCACTCCTTACCCACGCTCTCTCTCTGGCAAGCGTTAGTAAAGCGAGACTATACCGTTTCATATTTCTCCTGCACCCGCCTCACTCTTTAGCCACGCTCTGTCTCATGCTTCGCGCTATTTCTATACGCAAATAGCTCTATCTGCTTAAAAGTTTTCGCATAAAAATTTTGAATTTTTTCAGACATCTTAAAAAATTATCTAATCAAGATCAAATTCAGTAGTGTATAAAGTAACAAAATCATCACCTATTTGTACAGAATTTCAAATAAAATAGATAAAATCCTTTCGACAAAAATATAATAGCAGGAAATTATAAAGAAAGTTTGATCACATTATTAAGATGTGAACGTTTTTAAAATAAGTTGTTAATGGACGGTTGGACGGATAAGCAAATATTATAAGTATCCAAAGGACACTAATCGAAATGTATTTATATTTATATGTACATCGTGTGATACGTAATGAGAAAGTATTCAAAACTACGCGCTAAAAGCACGTCATAAGAAGTAAACCAATATATTCTGAAAATATCATCTACTCCATATTCATTCAACTGTTAGTACCTACATCCTACTACGTTGCCAAGCGTTAAGCACTCGCAAAAGAAACGTATACGCTTCCAGTTACGAGTACTCGCAAACGTATACGTATCTTAGACCGCTCGCATCGTGCATATCGTAACTTTGCGAGTGACTCGAGAAAGGGACCCTAGATTCTTACACCATGACTCACGGAACAGTATTCGCAATTGGGAACTGTCGAATGGCGATATGACCTCTGGCGGCGAAAAAACAAACTAGTTTTAGATTACAGTTTCGGAGCATAGCAATGCATAAGAATAGGAGAGTGGACATAATAATTTATTTTTTCACAAAGTGACGTCAGAATTCTTAAAACCACCAGTGAAATAGAAAGATAGACTTCTTTGCTACGTCCCTGGCTGTCAAAGTCGTTTAGATAAAGACGACGTGTCTCTTTCCCTTATTTTACAAAGCCCGGGCAAACGTTTCGTGTACACTCCAGACGCGTTTGGAAATCTAGAAAAAATCGATTTTTAGAAAAGTGGATGGTAATATTAAAAATAAAATCAGTTACGCCGTATGCCAAAGTGTATTCGCGTCATTTTTCGAGTGCTGATTATATTTCCGTTGCCTATGCATGTACATGCTTAACATAAATGTTTGCTTTAAAATAGTTATTCTTCAGATGTTCCAGCTTCCAAGAGATTTTAAAACACGCTCCCCTTCAAGGAAGTTCCTATTACCCGGTTTTGTATTCGCCCACAGGCAAATTTCATTAATGTTAATCATATTTTACGTAAAAACTACTTTTAACCCATTGAAATACATTGAACCTGCACTTTTAAAGCCGCCATATTAATTTTAGCTCCGCCCATAAGACAGTTCCCAATAGCCTTAGGGCCGCCAGAGACACACAGTCTTGTAGTCAATCTTGCATGCGCAGTTTAAAGGCGCGGTCTCACGGGGTGGTGGAGCACTCGACTGTGTCACATCAGTGTCGGCACATTGACGTGACACATGCGCAATATAAGTAGTGCTCCACCACCCCGTGAGATCGCGCCTTTAGACTGCACATGCAAGACTGACGACAAGACATGTCGAAGTTTAGAAATGGACTGCACCGAAGTTAGCTCAAACAAAGCATCTGGTGCCGACCGCTTGCAGCGACTGCAGTGGGCGGTGTGAGCCGCTCGTCGCGGCCACCGGTGGTCGTGCAGTGGTCGGCATGAACCACTCGTCGCGGCCACCGGTAGCGGCGTCGAGTGGCCGTGTCTGCGGGCGTCCTTAGCGTCCGGTGAGCGTTTTGCGTCGAAAATAATCTGAATTGTTTTTCGTTCGACGTTTAGTGGCTATCATGACTGTTCCGACAAACGATGGTCGGAATTCTCTACGGGTGATTCTCTGCAACAGTTACTTTTTGCTGTTACTGCATATTTAACATTAATAGAACAAATAAATAATGTCTCATTATGTACCTATGTTACAAAAAGGGATTATTATTGTCAACTCATTTCGTATATAACTTTGCAAAAAAATATTCAAATTTTTTTTTAAACTACACTAAAATATAGAAAACGTCATGTCCTCTGGCTGTCACCACTTAAGCCACATAAAATGTTATAATGATGAAAAGCCATATTTATGAAATTATAGCCTTTTATTTCCTTTATTTAGTAAAATCGTTACCCTCTATTACCCTAGTCCTTGACACCAAAATAATAAATGTTTATCTTGTTTGGTTTGCTAAATTATGTCCACAAGTTCAACCATCAGTCCTGTGGCTAAAGTCACAGCCTGCCGTATAAACCGATATATGGCAATAGCATCTAAAATATCGACGCAGAAAGACAAGAATTCTATGTCGATTTCCATTCAGAAACTGAAACCAAATTTCCATCAAATGTTTAAATCGACATTCTCATGTAGTTGAAAAATCGATCAGGATGATCTCGTAATTCGAAATATAAATGGTTGAATTCTCCATGTAGGTATCGCCCTCTGTTTATAGGGTGAATTCCTACTTTCTTCTTCATTCTTCTGAATGCCAAATATGGTGTTTCCACTAGTAACATTACACGAACCGCTCGCATTGGTGTCATTTTACAAACTGAAGACTCAGGAGAACGGGCTCACAAACGCTGCACTGACGCTCCCTGCCTGAATACTAGGACGCGACGCACGACGCTCCCAGCCTGGATGAGCCTTTATTTATGCCGTAGCAATAGTCGGCTAGACTCGGGCGTTCTCGGCAAGCGTCGGTTGAGCGTCGGCCACTTCGAGGCCCCGCATCAATCGACGTATCGATCTTCACGCTCTCTCGACGCGCGCGCGACCTTTTAAATGCACAGAGCTGATTTATTCCGCGAATTGGGGCAAGAGGGATTGCACCTAAGGTTCGGGCCGACGTGGCTGCTTTGTGTCTGAACGTCTTCCATCTTGATTTGTCACGTCGGCGTGGGCCGATATACGGCACGCTGTTGTGCATTTCCTCCGACTATACGCGACGGCGCTGGCGAGCTACTATAGACGCGCAGAGTCGAGGGTGGCGAACGTCACGCGTTACGACCGTGCGCATATGGGGCATAATTTCTGATGTATTAATCCTTTTCAAAAGGCTGATGACCTTCTAAAAAAACTGATGAAGGAAAAAAGTACTTTTTTCAGATAAGAATGACCAAAGTCACGATATTTTCAAATATCCCGCCAATTTACTCATCGGTCCCTTCGATGTAGCAGTTGTAGCACAGGATAGCACGCGGCTACGGAATTGAGTTCAGCTCGACCTCCCACCACTTCATTTTTGCAGAGATCTACGAATACGCGCGCGTTACATCTCCCACCAGCTTAACGTATCGTTCTATTACTCAGAGAAGAATTAATTTGCCACTCTGAAACTTGGAGGTCTTATTGGAAAAAATCTCAGCTTTCTTCTAAAATTATTTTAAAAAATAAGAAAATTGTCCAAATTAGAGAAAATCAAATTTATTTTTTATTTTCAAAAATTAGGGTCAAATTTTTAATTTTAAAAAAAATTGTTATAGCCACCAGAAATTTTGTGGAAAAATCTATGAAAAACATTTCTAGTAAAATTTTGTTTAAGGCAATAGGAAAAAAGTTACAGATGTTAAAAAGTAAGGCTTTGCTTAAATAACCCAAAAATTGTACCCCCTCCACTTTGATAAATAATTATCAAAATGAATTAATTTTTGGTGTGAGGAGTACTATCTAATAGGACTACAATTGGGCCAATTTTTAGCCCGATCGGACAACTTTCATTTGCGAGGGTGGTACACTTCAGAAATTATGCCCCATATACCGAAGGTCGCATGGGAAACCGATCAGGCGATGGCCTTCTGAATTTGAACTCGGCACTGCTTGGACGATGCTCGATTGATTCATTAAAAAATTCAGAAGGCCCCCACATGATCGGTTTTCCGTGCAACATTCGGTAGAACCCTTGCTTTCTTCGTGGAAGAGAGAGAGGCCCGCGTAGTCGACTCGGGCATATCGCTATACCCGGTCCGAGGGAAATGATTATATGGCGGAATATTATTTTGGCCCGGGAACCGGGAGAGAGTACCTCCTAACACTTTTGATGAGGGTCACGCAGTCGAAGTGAAAAAAAATATCGGAAAATTGTTTGTTGCATCGACACGGCGAAAGCGTCGACTTTTTTCAGATGGTAAACTGAAAAAAATTGTTGTGTTTGCAAGTGCCCCATGTATTCAAAAAATTCGTAGTCAGGTTAATCGAATTTTGCTTAACATGAGTAAATGAAGGTCGATGAAAGTAAGTTGATGTGGTAGATGCAACTGCATGACCTAGTTGACTTGTTCAGTTGACTTAACTACTAATGCCTCAAATGTTCAGAAATTGAAACAACGGTTGGCTAATTGAATTAATTATATTATAGAGTTAATTATCAATCCAATGCTTCAATAAGGTGATCTAAGTTCTTTTACAAATTATTTTAACTACCGATGAGGTTCATGGGAAACCATCATTCAATTGCGACGTGTAGTTGGGACAACTTTGCGTTTAGGTTCCACGCATTTAATGTCGCGATGTGGTTTTCTTAAATGATATTTTGTTGAGTCAATGGATACTTTTTCTTAGTGTAGGTATATCAAATGTCCCAGGAGAATTCGAGCAAGTGCCGATACCTATGGCCGATACCTTGAAATTTGACTTCGGCAGTGTTTGCCGACGGTCGAAAATTTGATAGAGTTGGCTTGAGAAGAGTGCGCTGTGTGTGCTGCGTGTGTGGCGGGCCTGTGCCGCGTTCCAGGGCCGACTCTAGAGGAGGTGCACCGATCGCGTTAGGCGCTTGTTACGCCTTCTTTTCTTCCTTTTGTCATTCAGCTATTCTGTTATTCGAGTTCTTGACTACGGACTGTTCGACACGGCCGCGATCGGTTTCCGCCCTTTTCCTTTCCCTGCTTTCACGAAGGCAATAAAGAGTTATTCTGTATTGCTTGTGAGTGATTTCATTCCCACTGGGATTCGATTTTCGCTCGGAGAGATCGAGAGTGTGGTACGAGACCCACACGTGAGAGCGAAAAGTGTCAAACGTTTGATTTCCCGATAGCTGTCAATTAGTGAGATCGAAGTGTTTCGTCTATTATTCAATACTTCGATCTCCCGAATTAATAGCTATCGGGAAATCAGACGTTTGATACTTTTCGCTCTCACGCAGCATACACAGCGCACTCTTCCCAAGCCAACTCTAACTATCAAATTCTCGACCATCGGCCAACACTGCTGAAGTCACATTTCAAGTTATCGGCCATAGGTATCGGCACTTGCTCGAATTCTCCTGGGACATACGGTACGGAGGCACCTGCGTACGCAAGAACTGTATTAACACGCTCAGATTGCCTCGGCTAATAAATCGAGTGAACGGGTTCGCATATTCCTCTCACGACATCTCTTCGCGCTCTAGAGATTTACACTTGTGTATGTATAGGCGCACTGCTCCTCGCGATACTCTTTGATCTGACGATCGGAAATATCGCTCTCACTGGAGAGTGTTGCTTTCCGTCGGAGGGTGCGCGAGGGTGCGAATGTGAGAGGAATTCGAACGTCTAGAGAATGTGCAGGGAAGTGGGGGAAATACGCTCGGTCGTTCCTGTGCGTGATATACCATCGAAATAATCCTTTTTCTCGGTGCTTCGTTTCCGAAGAGGATTAAGGTCGGGACATACATTACCGGGCCGTGCCAGGGCCGGGACACGGCCGTCATTCGGCCCTGGCACAGTACGTTAAAGGGTGAGACATACATTACCGGGCCGTGCCAGGGTCGAACACGGCCGAAAAGGAAGAAATGGTCAGAACCCTTGCACGGCGCGTGTATCTAGGAACCACACTAGTCCGTCAGTCGTCAGTTGTCTTGGAAACGGCTACGTTGCTAGGCGCTAAAACACGTAAATTACGGAAACACGAGAAGCGCGGCCGGACCGTCACCGTGAAAAAGTAAAACTGAACTAACTGGCCCGGCCCAGTGACGGTCCGTTGGCGACGCCCGGTCACGGCTCGGTAAAGTGAGAACAAAAGCATTTGATTCTATTGGACAGATCGACCGCCGGACGACGGACGATACTCGCCCGTGCACCGGCCCTGGCACGGACCGGTAATGTATGTCCCGACCTTTAGGAAGATTTCAAAGGGGCTCGCACGTACAGTCAGGTCTTTTGTCATGTCTAGTTCGGTTTTCACTTGTCATCCAAAAATTTTCTCGGTTAATTTCAAATCATTTTTTTTTGCAGCGATATAATTTGGAAGCCATTCGGCATGATCTTTTAAGGTACGTACAAACCGGGCAACAAAGTGTTGGCAACATGTTGGCAACATGTTGGCAACACGTCGATATCGGTGTTGGCAACATGTTGGCAACTCGTCAGTGGATACTCGTCGACAGCGTAGCAGTACAGACCAGCCAACAAATGTTGGCAACATGTTGGCAACACGTTCATCCCCACGTGTCTCCCGTCGACTAGCAACAGCGGGCGGCATGACATCAAAGAGAATGGTCGCCTGTTGCTGGTATCCGTGTTTCCCATTTCAAATGGGAAAAAGTTGACAACATCCTCGCAACATCCACGCAAAAGGGACGGAATTTCAGAAAGTCGATTCATACCTCTTTTAATACTTTTAACAGCACATCGATCATAAATAACTCTCCGACTATAATATAATTTTTATTGGATTCCTCGCCTGCTCAGCTACTCCCGCCGTCGCCGCCGCTACACAAATTTCTTGACAGGATCGTCGCCGCGGCGACGGTAAATTTTCCGACCCACGCACGAAAGTGGTTAATCGCGTCATCGGCACGGCATGTCAAAATACTGACTGGATCAAATCCTTTCCTTCTCCTTTTTTATTATTATATATTATTATATAAAATAGTTTTTTAATAAATGCGTGGATAAAATCGTGTCGCCGAAAACCCCGGCGACTTTGGGACCCGATGCGCGGAGCCAGGTACTTACCCCCCGGGGGTTGGGGAGCAAAGCTAGTACATACAAATAAATATACTACCGCCCACTTGACACGGCCCGGCAGGGACCACATGTGGCAGGGACCGTCGCGGACGGGTTTCAACGCTTCCGATCCTTTCCGTCAAACGACGGGACAGTCATAAAGACTAGAGTCTGTTTTCCGTCGCACACCTTTTCCGGAAAAGGTTAATTAACGGACGAATCGAAATAAGCCGTTTCCCGCAATATCTATTCTAATAAACAATGTTCCGTCTTTGCGCGACGGACTACGCGCCAAATTAATCTTGCGTGGTGGGTTTAGGATAAATAAAATTATACCAATTGGTAAGGGAAGACAAACAATGCATTAACTTTATTTGCGAACTGTTCCGGTCGCTCGCAGGTTTTCAAACTAACTGGTCGCTCTTCGACCCTGTGGTAATGAGGAACTTTCCCGGATCTAATTTATGGCTTTAACGGCCCGAGGAGTGTCGAATTTCTCCCTCACGCCGGTCTACGGACGAAATGCGAAGAGCATTTGAGCGAATATACGACAGACAATTTATTAATAATTTATTAATCCATAGTGGTCACACGGGGTCCAGTGGACCCCATGCTAATAAAATATACATTTTTCTCATGAAAACAGTTTTTTCACTTTATTTTATACGTTCAAAACCGACCTATTTGATTGTACGAGTTTCATGAAAATTAATATCTTGAAACTGTTAAATAAATTTACTTTTGTCAAAGCTCGTTGTAATACTGTATCCAGATACGAGTTGATGTTGGCAACATCTATGTTGCCAACTTGTTCCGCCGGTTGCCAACGTGTTGCCAACGTGTTGCCAACATGTTGCCAACATGTTGCCAACATGTTACCAACATATGTTGTCAACATGTTGCCAACATGTTGACAACACTTTGTTGGCCGGTTTATACGTACCTTTACAGATCGGAAATACACTGCACTCCCGATTTTAGCGCTGCTCGATTTCAGCGGAATCCCTTACTTTTCTGCCTGCACTCTGGTCGCTCACAGTGAGGAGAATCGCATTTGTGCGCCAGCACTCTCCATTTTGTGCACCAACACTCTCCAACATGGCTTACGTGTAGCCCTACCATTCACTAGCCATGCCTCTAAAGGCACATCCGATTTCAGCGGTAGTTCTCCCGAGGGTGCCGATAAAATCGGGAGTACGGTGTAGATTTTCGTAAAGTATTACTAAAAATTTATTAATTCATTATTAAAATTGGAGCCGATAACTGTCATGACTGAGAATATTTCAAATCGATTTGACAGGCGCCAACATTTTCAGCTAGATTAGAGATGTTTTGTACTTACGGAGAATACGAGGAAATTTCCGACCTGTGTGGTTCGCTGCGCACTATTGATTCCAATCTACTTCACTGCGATATCTTGTTATTAATAGGTCTACAACTTTGCTTCCGCCGTTTTCGATTCGTGGATCGCTTCAAAAGATGACCAGTTTTTTCAACGCGGGATTTGTACGCTGCTCGAAATATGGGAGAAAGTAGTGGCTAGCGATGGACAATACTTTGAATCATAAATGTACAACCAGGTTTTTACAATAAAGCCTCGAATTTCGTAAAAACAGCGGAAGCAGAGTTGTACACCTAATACATAATGTTATTATTTAAGGACTGGATGATGTGCTAACAAACTGTTTTTCTAACATATCGATACCCTTATGAGAAAACCTCGTAACCACGTTTTTGTGAAGGAGTTACGAAATGTTCTCATGAGGGTATCGATATAGTGAATATTTTGTTTCAGACCTTTCGCGCGAGTGCTGCCACTCATAGACGTATTGATCAATCTTTTTCTTAAATTTGAATAACAATAATATTTAAGAATGATATACTCTTCAGCGTTACTGTACCAATGAGTTTCACTATTTTAAACATCTAGAACTGACACAGGGTCCTTAAGGAAAGGAGACAAAAAGAACTCTTTTAAATAAATACACCTAGTGTCAATGATTCTAATCGACCCGCTTTGTGTGACGGTACTTTATTGAAGCAACTGTAGTTGTATGGTACGAGTGGATCTTCTTGTTTTGCCATGAAGCATTAATGAAATTTAACCTTCATGGCAAAACACTATTCCCTATGTGCACGAAAGCAGGTAGCACTACCAGTGGGCAATCCCGGAACTTAATAACCCAAACTTTTAATTGTGTATTAAGGGGGGAATCAACCCTTGAATACCTTAAAATTGACTTTTCTTTGGAGCTTTATATCTTTTGATTAGTTGGGCTGATTTTAAAACGGTTTTCACCATTAAAAAGAGCATAATTTTCCAATTAAAAATAATGTATTGTGAAGAGCAAAATATTAGTACATATGTACATAGCTGGTATGTAAACATAACCTTAAAATTATATACAAAAATTCTTCCTGTGTGCTGCGCGACAGATATTTTTAAAACTCTTTAAGATACAGAGTTTAGACTTTGCACATCTTATTTAGTATGTTATAAACAAGAATAATACCAACTAGAATCAAATTAAAATGATTGGTGACAAAGTTACAAATTTTCAAAGTTAGACATTTGTTTTTACTACAAAATTTCAAGTTTAAAGCACTATAATTTTTAAATGTATTGGAATATTTACAAACCGCTTCCTATTATTAAAGACCAAGCTTTTATGAGCATTTTACAAAAAAAAAAAGTAAATCCATCCAGTACTTTTTGAAAAAAGTGTCGCGCAAGGTCAAAAAACAGGAAATGGAGAAAATCGACTTAGAAGACAGTTCAAACAATTTCGTGTTCCAAATATCGCACTTGGGCGTTACGACATCGGTTCAGAAAAAACGATGCTGTGAACGAACGGGTGCTCGTATCGTAAAAAATAATACATCGTTTTAAAGAGGAAGAAATTCTCTATTTTTTGAGCTAAAAAACGAAAAATCGAAAAAAAAAATTTTACGGGTTGATTCCCCCCTTAAGAAAGCTTCTGACATTATGAATTGTATTTTAAGAACGGGCTTTAAAGTAATAACACATTCAATTGATTTTCACCCACAAGCTATTGTGAAAGGTAAAGCTCTAGCCATTTCATACGTGATTAGAGTCGAAAAAGTTACAGATCAAAATTTATTGAGCTTGATTAGATGTAGTGTGGTACACCAAACGTATGGCATTGCATCTGTATAAAGTGCAATTAGAAGTGAATTGATCATGGTGTTTGCGCAGCTCACTACGCAGCAAACGTTTCTTGATTTTCTAATTTTAAGTCAGACTTAAATATTGTTTTTGTCTGAAAAACTTTTTTTGAAGTGAAACTTCCTTGCTGAGGGTAGTGAAATCGCGCGCGCCGACACTAACAACAGTAACGAAACCCACACACTCCAGCGCTCGGCCCTGCCCCATTCCACCGCTCTAGATCATGCGTAGACTTAGGTTTGTGTTAAGGCGAGAAATCCCTTTAGAATTTTCAAAAAATCGATTTTTTTTTACATATTTCGAAAGTATGATACTCAAAGAATATACTGACCAAAGGAAAACTTGAAATATTGAATATTTGCGGAGTTATCGCATATAGTCTAGAACGCGGGGACAGCATGCGGTCAGGTAGCGAGTCAACTTTAAACGCGATTATCTCGAAACTACTTCTTCAAAAACTGCTCGTGTTGTAGCTCAAAAAGTTATCGACCGATTTGGATAAAATTTTGAGAGTTTACTCTCACTAATATTATCGGAAGGATATACCTCTATTTTGAAAGGTGTGTAAATAAATAATTTTTGGGGAGTCAAATATGTCGAAAAAATGGTTGAAAATTCGACCTTTGGAGTCAGGCTCCCAAATTTTTAATTTTGCACTTTCTCATTATTGTTTGAGGTATATCCTTCCCCTTAATATATCCCATTTTAGTACGATACACCTTTCCCAACGTTCCTGCCATTTCTTTAACCCCTCCAAAAAATATGATTTTTCGAACTATTCAAAATAGCCTTTTGTCTCGATGATAGCCTCCTCGTTTGAGCTGAATTTTTTCCCGCAAGTCATTTTTTAAAGTTGGGGAATAGGAAGAAGTCGTAAGGAGCCAGTTCGGGTGAGTACGGTGGGTGCGGCAACAATTCGTAGCGTAATTCATGCAGTTTGGCCGCGGTAATTCCGTCTGAGTGAGCTGCTGCGTTATCGTGGTGAAACGGCAATTTTTTTGCCAGATGAGGCTATGTCTTCTTCAATTCTACATCGAATCTGTCCAATAATGCACTGTATTTCCCCATGGTAGTGCTTCCTTTTTCCAAAATGTCAATAAGGATTATCCTTTTTGCATCCCAAAAAATCGATGCCATGACCTTTCCGACCGATGGCGCCGTTTTCGTCTTCTTCGGAGCAGATTCGCCTGGAAAAATCCATTGCTTTGACTGTTGTTTAGTCTCGGGCGTATAGTAATGAATCCAGGTTTTATCAATGGTACCGACTCGACGCAAAAACTCCCGCAGATTTCGCTTGAAGAGGTCCAAACACTGCTTTGAAACTGACATCCGTATCCGCTTGTTGTCTATCGTGAGCAATCGCGGCACCCATCGGGCGGACAGCTTTCTACTTATCGTGTAAAATATTGATTATCATTCCATACGACACCCGTACGACCTCGGCTACTTCGTGCACTTTCGTTCGGCGATCAGCGAGGAAATGTCGTGGACCTTTTTAATGATTTTTTCAGTAACGACATCTGTCGGACGGCCTCGGTGCTCCTCATCGAAAACAGAGGTACGGCCACGGTTTAATTCGTTGAGCTAATATCTAACGGTTGCCATAGATGGTGAAGAGTCCCGGTAGACAGCATTCAACTTCGCTTTGATTTCTTCGCACGTTTTCCCATTCAAAAATAGGAAGCGAATCACGGATCGACATTGCTCTTTTTCCATTGTTTCGAAAAACACCAAATACGTGCAATATAATTGGCTGTCAAAACAAAACTAATCTAGCGATCAGCCTGAAATTTTATGTGACGTCATTTCACAGATGAGAGTATATGATGGTATAGGGACTCGTACCAGTAACGCCATTTGTCGTCAAACACGGGTACTTATTGATCCACCCTCGTATCTAAGTCTAATAACTACCTACTTCACTAGTAGATTATGTTCTGCAGGTCAAGTTTGCCATAACACTTACCTGTGACAGTTATTTATTCACTAATAATTGAAAGAATGTCACCTTTGTTTCATCCCTTGGCACTTTTTATATGAAATATATACGTTTTTTTTTTAATAATAGAGAACGAAATTACTAATTCTTCACTCTAAACGCTGACATCGCTGTCTAAATCCCCCACCATGTTCATGCCCATGTTCATATTGAATCGATAAAACTACCGTAATCCAAAACGGGTTGATCAGAATCATTGACGCTAGGTGTACAGTCAAAGTCCAGCTGGCGATAATAACACGTTTACCATCGACAAGACCATTTTCTTGCTTTCATCACATTCCAACGTTGAACCCTCGGCTTTACTAAACGCAATATCTTTTGTTGCATTTTCGCGATGCGAGTATACAGAGAAAGATTATTCGTAGACGAAAAATCGTTGCGTCGAAGAAAATACGCGGGCGCACGGTGCACCCATAATACAGCGAGTGAAGAACCGCGCCGGGCGATCAATCCTTCACCGATGACAGCGCAGCGTAGTTCGAAGCGCGAAACTTGACCTCGTTCTATCAGGCTGAATACTGTTATATAGTAGAGTCGTGTTGATCATCAATAATCCCGACTACGCTTGATCGAAGCGTCGAATCGCGTAGGTCATGCAGGATCACCCGCGTCCCGATTCACTGCACGGTTATGTTCCACGTGGGATTCTCGCCGTCATAACGAAGGATGCTGTAGTTGAAAGGGGCACTCGCTTTTGCTCGGAGAATTTATTACCCAATACTTCGAGTAGCGGCAAACGCTGTTATATTTGTACGATCAAAAATGGCTTGGTTTGTTAACGTTTTATTATTTTCGAGCTATTTTTCAGCTTGTATATATGCTCCTTTTGTGTATAGCCTTTGACCCTATACAGGGTGATTCAGAAATAAGTGGCACAAATTTAATGTCAGATCTTATCAAAATATGAAAAAAAGTTAAATGAAAAATTTTTCTAACCCCCCCGCTTAGAATATACAGGGTGTTCAAATTGAATGTTTTAAAAAGTTTTTCAATAATCTTTGATGGGCGCAAAAAAATTTTACGAAATTTGGTATACAGGGGTTTCTTGGGACAAGGAATCGAAATTTGATGACCTTTTTGTTGAATGTTGTAGAGGGCGCCACATGCAAGCCTTAATGTTATTACAAATGTCTCAACCTTTTTGTGCTACACTGTATGTGACTTTTAACGAAATAAATTTCCTCTTAAAACTTTTTAACACCAAAAACGCACACTTGTTTTATTTTGATAAATCCATTCGTTTTCAAGATATTTGCAGTTTACTCTGTCGTAGCATACTAAAATGCCTGAGAAATTTGTCCCAGACTTAGAGGTGTTAAATAAAATAACAAAATTATAAGAGCTCATTTTTTTTTAAAAATACGTAATGAAATTTTAAAGGAACAACTTTTTTTAACACAACTAATAATACATTTTATAAAACTTTACAACAAATGTTTAAAACTTTTTAAAATATTCAATTTTAACACCATGTATATTCTAAATGGTGAGGTGTAAAAAAAAATTACATTTAACTTTTTTTCATATTTCGACAAGATCTATGACATTAAATTTGTGTCACTTATTTCTGAATCACCCTGTATAATTAGAAGAGTTAATTATATAGGTATTTCACAGATTTTATGGAATAGAATTGAGAACTGAAAAGAGAAACATGGACTGGCACTGATCAAGTAATCTAGGCAGGCTCTCGTTAACTAACCTAAACAGGCCCTTGTTCATAAAGCTAATAGGGCTAAACAAGGTAGCTGTACACGGAGAGAAATTTTCGGTAAAAATTACCTAAATAGTAGGGTAAGCGTGTAGCATTCGGTGTTTTACGGTTAATTTTGTAGAGGCGCTGGTCAGGAATTAACAGTCAACCGATATATTTTGACGAACGTTCCAGAATTTTTACCGTTCCAACTCTACAATTTTACCCGAACAGGAATTTTTATGCCTGCACAATATAGAAAGTATCCCTCCGTTAATAAACGTTATCGTATAATAGCAGCAAAAATTATCATTCGGCCCTTAAATTGTAACAAGTTGTGCGCCTTAATTTTTATCATTACGTTACTGCACAATTACCCTAGAGTAACGGAATTTTTACCTATCCGGGTAGATAGATTCTACCAATGACATCTATAAAGGCGATCACGTGAGCGTCAGTTCGCGTCAGTTCGCGTCAGTTCGGCCGTTTTCGGCCGATCGTCAGAAGTCGACGCACGTTGTGAGTTGTGGCCATTAGAACCGGTGCGAGTTGTTCCAGAAAAAATAAAGTGCTTAAACTAATACATTTATTTAAAAAACAATTATTTAAAAAGATGAATTACTGTCTGGTGAAAGCGGCTTTTGAGGTAAGTGATTTTATTTAGAAGATTTATGGGAAAATGTTAGTAGATTTTTTAATCATATTTTTTGCCTGATATACGGAGAAGTCTCACCATTTTTGACCATTACCAGGAGTATTTGATGGGACATTCTGGTGATTTCTTTTTCGTTATAAATAAGAAGAGAAGACTAGAAGAGAAATTGGGGAAATTCATGCAAACAAATTCTATACTGAAATTTCAAGGCACCGTTAGGAGTGGACGCGTCAAGCAAGGGTGATTCACGAAGCCAGGTGGAAGCGGGCAGTTTCCCCCATAATGACGTCAAGGCAACGGGGCTTTCCAATGCAGGCCCAGGATGAAGGAGTAAGGGGGTCTTATGCTCCTCCAGGCAATCAAAGGAAGCCATTCGATCGACAACCAGCGTGCATATCGGATCGTGATTCGAGTCTCATCGAGGATTGCTTCAGGACTTATCGTGCAGCTGCGTCGAGTCTACCACGTCGAATATAGCTTACAATACATAGTCTCAGCAGATAAGATTTTCATTGAAAAATTTAAATCTATTTAATTTTGTATGTCATTTGTTCTTCTGCGCAGAAAAGTGTGAGGAACGATTTGACGGAGAAAACCTAGGGTCTGCGGGCCGTTAACGGAACATCCTCGATAACGCACGGACGACCATACCGATCGTCCCACTAACAGGACACCGACGCTACCTGAGAACGCACGGTGATCGGCTCGGAATAAGGGACGAGTCGGGCGTAAAGACGGCTTGGGCAGCTCGGTGGTCATTCTCTCCTTCGACCATCGCAAGAGCTACTTCGGCGAAGAGCCGAAGTCAAGTCGCAGTCACATTCATCACGTTGTAATTCACAATCAGTCGCATTCATCAATAAACTGTTCTTTCGGGAAATATTTCCTACAAAAGCTATCGAATTTTCCTTAGTAATGAACGCGTAACAAGGAAGTTAGAAATACTCGTCATTTGCAGCGATCGTTTACTACCTGGCCGCAATAAACTGCTATTTCTGGCACAGGTAAGCGCGGGTACGTATCCCGATGCCGCGACTTCCTCCGTGATGCGAATTTTTCGGAACTGCACTGGTACGAAAGACGCGGAACGACGCGACGCTCGATAGCAACGGTCACAAATAAACGCACTTAGCTCAAATGTCAGGAAAAGAATTCAATTCCCGATATCAAACAAGTAATTAGAACAAAATATATAAAAATTTCCATACAATTTTTAATTTAATAATTAATATCCACTTAATAAAGTGAAGAAAATTTGCTCACGGATAAATAACAAATATAAAAACGTAAAATAAAAAGTATCACATTGAACGGTAAATTTATATTCTAATTGGTGGGAAAAAAATAATCCTTGAGGTTAGTAATAATTTCAGTACAGGTTAGTATATTTTACCGTACCGGTGCAGTAGTTTCTACCCCGAAAACAGTAAAATCTTTCTCATTGTTTGACACTTTCAATCTATCTCAGCCATAATTTTCATCTATTCCAACCACATTTTTTATTTGATACAGAGGTCACATTTTACTTTCGAGAACATGAAAAACTCTTTGAATGCATGATATTTTTTACCTCACTAACCAAATGCAACACGATTACCGTACTAGTTGGGTATTTTTTCCCTGAATTTCAGGCAAATAGTACTGACGATTTCTCTCCGTGTACGGAGAAAATCAAATAGCAACGACTACCAACTAGAATAGTAAATAGGTGCAGCTTCAAAAACATCGTGTTGAAAAATCTGCAGTATAGTAATGATTTCCATTCGAATAGTAATGATTACCGTTTGAATAGTGATCATTACTATTCTGCAGATTATTCAACACGATGTTTTCGAAGTTGTCACCTATTTACTATTCTGGCTAGTAATCATTACGATTCAATTTTCTTCGTGTTTTACAAACATACAGAGGGTGACATTTTGAAAACTTGCCACCCCAATATCTCAGAAAGTTACAGAGATTTTCTAAAAAAAAAAATACGGTTTCGGCAGTAGAGAGGGGGAACCAAAATGACAGAATCGGAGACGCACCCACTCCAACCCCCTTAGGGATAGCCCTCCCAGTTTTGTAATCTTAAATAGCAACCCTCCCATGTATGATACAACGTTGAAAAGCTCTTTAAAAATGCTTTACAGCAACATCACAAATGTTGGTACCTTTCGATAAGTAGTTTTCGCGAAAATCGAGAAAGAAACTGCTAGAAGTAAGTTTTGTCAATTTATTTGTTAAAGGTCAAGTATGTTACAATAAATTTTCGAAGTGACTCCGCATTCACTCCGCAAATCATTCCGCATTTAACTCCCGATTTTTTACAGTGTATGCAACACTACACTATCAAAAATCGGTAGTTAAATGCGGAGTGTGGATGATTTTTAATTACTTTAATCCCGTCCGGAGTGAAATTCACTCCGAAAAAGATTTTATTTAAATTATTTATAAAATTAACTCCGCGGATGAAATTCAGATAGGAATCGTTCACAAAATATTAAATTATAATACAAATAATACAATTAAATTATTATTATTTTCATTATTACTTTAGTACTAATAATATTTTTAAAATATTACAGTATTATTATTATTATTATTATTATTATTATTATTATTATTATTATTATTATTATTTCATAAAAATATTATTCGTAAAAATATTATTTGCATGACCGTTGTCAAAATTAATGTGAATCATACGACAGTTTTGAGTTCAATGAATTTCTTGTGATTGAAAATAAAGAGTTTTTGTTTTGAATTTGATAAGCCTAATAATTTATCGTTACTAAATCGAGATTAGTGTCTATAGGTATGTTAAATGATCAATTAGGTATTGATACCATGTGTATATGATACTCTAATTTTTCAACTATGTAACATAGTGAATTTTAATTTATTACACTGTTGTTATTTGCAATTTTCCAGAAAAGAATTTTTTTTATCAAATACAAATTTATTTCAAGGTTAAGCATTGTATTTAAATGTTTTTGTGAAATTTATTGTATTTAATTGATAATGTGAATTTTTGTGAATTAAATCTATATTCACTCTGAAATTGATACGAAATCACTCCGCAATCAATCCGCTGAAAAAAACTCCATGTTCACTCCGTCCGCGGAGTTCTTTTTTTTTGTCACTCCGAAATTTCGAGTGATGGGAGTGAAAATTCACTCCGGATTCCCTCCCGATTCAGTGTATGCAACTAGATTTGATCTAAAGCCCGTTTAACCTCTTCAAGGGTTACTACATTTTATAGCGGTAAAAATCGAATATCCAAACTAATTTAGGACTGCTATTCTATTGAAAAACAATGAGCGGATAAACCCTCCTCGCATTTGGGCCGTAGACCAGTGTGTTGGAGAAATGCGACACTCCTTGGGACCCTTTGAGCCATAAATTAGATCCGAAAAAGTTCGAGATTCCTAGCCGCGACCACGACCGACCACTTGAGTTTCCTCGGTTCCGATGGACTTTGAAGCATTGCACCGGAGAGGTCTGCCTGCACAGATCACTTATACAGACAAACCTGAGTGTACATGTGACCACATGTACACTCAAGTTTGCCTGTTAAGCGACCGGCGCAGTCATCTTTCGCACCACCCAGGGTACGCAGCTCACTTCACCCACGCTGTTCACCTCACTCTGAGTCACCGCACGTCACACTGCGTCTCAACGTTCGCTTGGCCTAACAAGGGGAGGGCTCGATCCATGGGACACCGATTTGAATGGCGTTTTGGTTAAACGGTAGCCAAAAGGGTCACAAACAACCCCCTAAGGGGGTTGCTACCAATGCGGCTTCGTTTATTTATAAATAGTATTTTAGTTTTTACACTGCCGGACCGGACGATAGTGGTCTGATTTTAAGCGACAGTTTCCACAGCGGCGCGGTGGCGCAGTGGACTCGGGTTCGATTCTTGCTGCGGGCAGTTTTTTTTTCGTTTTATTTATTTCTATATTGTGAAATAGTAATTTCTATTGCAGATATAACAAAATGCGCTGAAAAAATTAATTTTAAAGAGGAAATGAAAATGGGAAAAATCATTCAAACGAAAAATATTTTCTAGTATTAAATGTTTTTAATTTATTCTTATTTCTATATAATATGTGATTTAATTATCGAAGGAAAAACGTGTTTTTTACATTCGATTATAATTTATTATTTATACTTATACTAATTATACAAAAATATTTAATCGTTTTTGTCGGTTTCTGACTCGGATGAAGACTGATGCGCTATGTTTACAATTTTTTGGGTGATACTTATCATACAAACATGCAAAGCAAACATGTTCTTCGCACCAAGAGCGTTTAATAAAAGACACATTTGAACATTCACATTTCTTTTTTGCAAGAGTCAAGGGGAAACAAACCTCATTAACATTAACAAATAACGGCCGTTCATCCGTGAGCGTTGACGCAAGCATATCTAATCATGTCAGAAAAAATAGGAACACTCTTAATTGGTGATGAACAATTGAGTGTATCTTTATGGCATCTTCGCAAGAGGAAATTTCCCATTGGTCTTTTAACAAATCAGGCGCATTCTGCAGTCTTTTGATGAGATTTTAAACTTGACGATAAGTATTACCCAAAAAAAATTGTAAACATAGCGCATCAGAGTCTTCATCCGAGTCAGAAACCGACAAAAGCGATTAAATATTTTTGTATAATTAGTATAAGTATAAATAATAAATTATAATCGAATGTAAAAAACACGTTTTTTCTTCGATAATTAAATTATATATTATATATAGAAATAAGAATAAATCAAAAACATTTAATACTAGAAAATATTTTTCGTTTGAATAATTTTTCCCATTTTCATTTCCTCTTTAAAATTAATTTTTTCAGCACATTTTTTTATATCTCTGCAATAGAAATTACTATTTCACAATATAGAAATAAATAAAACGAAAAAAAAACTGCCCACAGCAAGAATCGAACCCGAGTCCACCGCGTGGTAAGACTTACCCTTAACCACTGCGCCACCGCGCCGCTGTGGAAACTGTCGTTTAAAATCAGACCACTATCGTCCGGTCTTGCAGCGTAAAAATTAAAATACTGTTTATAAATAAACGAAGCCGCATTGGCAGCAACCGATTTAGGGGGTTGTTTGTGACCCTTTTGGCTACCGTTTAACCAAAACGTTGTTCAAATCGGTGTCTCATGGGTCGAGCCCTCTCCTTGTAAGATGTTTTGCTTCTTCATTTTTCGCCGATGATACGACGCATTTTGATACATTCTCTTTTTTGCCACCGCATCTGAATTATTATTCCTTTTATTAGTAACTCTACGCAGTTGTTGTTTTCGTCTATTGATGCGCTCTTCTTCCGTTAACGCGAGACGCGGTCGACCCATGACAGAGTGTTTTAAAAACCGCGATAAGACTGCGTGGTGATGCCCTTCGCCCGGTGCGCCGAGATACGCGCGCTATCAAAATCGTGATCAGACTGCGTGTTGGGTGGACCCCCCCCCCCAATAGTTTCTTCGACGCATAAACAAATACCGCCCACTGAGCGTCGTCGTGTTTACCGGCACGGTCACCTCACCACGCAGTCTTATCGCGGTAATAAGAGAACATTGTGTCGACGACGGCAGTGACGCACAGCCCGCGAGGGTTTTTGATGCATCTAAAAAACTTTTGTATATAATATAGAGATAGAGATAGAGAAGAGATAGAGATAGAGAAGAGATAGAGATAGAGAAGAGATAGAGATAGAGAAGAGATAGAGATAGAGAAGAGATAGAGATAGAGAAGAGATAGAGATAGAGAAGAGATAGAGATAGAGAAGAGATAGAGATAGAGAAGAGATAGAGATAGAGATAGAGAGATAGAGAGTTTGAGAGATAGAGAGATAGAGAGATAGAGAGATAGAGAGATAGAGAGATAGAGAGATAGAGAGATAAAGAGATAGAGAGAGAGATATATAGAGAGATAGAGATATATAGAGAGAGATATAGAGATATAGAGATATAGAGATAGAGATAGAGACAGAGATAGAGAGAAAAGATGATTATTTAAATTCATTAATTTTTGTATAGTTACGGTTGAAAGTGAAATATTTAATAATAATATATATATTCTTTTAACCAATTCATCTTGTATTCATTTATAAAATAATATTGAATACATCTTTTTCATTTAAGTAATTAAAAGTCGAAGTAATTAAATATTTAATTAGTTCGATTAAGCAGTAGATCCATTTCTTTTGCTTACTAAAATTTATATGTAGGTAAGTATAATGAATTCTTTCATTTCGTGTAGATACAACCACTTTTTAATCTATCTCATACTCTTATAAATATATTGAAAGAAATGTTCTTAGATTTAAGTAAAGATTTTTTTCTTAATTAGTAGTACCTAACATTAGTAATAAAATGTGATAACTCGACTCGAATAAATCTCAATTCAATTTTAATAATTTTTTCCGATCCAGGTAATACTAAATTCAATGAAATTGGCACTCATTTAAATCAGACAGCTTATCCTTTGAACACATATATTATTATGAAAATATGTTCATTTAGATCAGAAGAATTTACTTTCCTGCATTTTATCGTCGAAGGTTTCGAAATTTTTCAAGATTTTTGAAAATTTGTATTTATAAAGTATATCATAGTCGCGTATTCCTGCATCGTTTGTTAGACGTAAAATAACATTGAACAACGCGATGAACTTCCTCTTATTATTATCGCCATCACGAGCACGAGCATTGATGCGGAACAATATTACCTACGTAGGTGCTTCTCGAGATTTGAAGTTTCTGCCTCGTACCTACACGTCGCGTCCGAAGTAGGTATACCTACGTGAAATTTCTGTTTACCCGCGAGTACACACGCGAGACGAATCTTCGACGAAAGCAAACTCAGAGTGCCCCGTAGGTACATTCGTTGGAGTTCCACTCTTTGCGGCCTTCACGAAGCAAAGGTACACCGCGGAGTGTAGTATGTACATATACGCACGGGTTCATGGTGTACGTGTATACCTATACGCTCGGAGAGACGATCGTTCCGCTTACTCATACGTACATATCCTCCCTGGATACCCTTAATACTTCGTGCTGAAGTTTAAGGCGCCCTAATGCGCCAGGCGACGGGGCGTCGTAGTTTGAACGACGTTGACTTTCTCCAACACTCGCTCACTCAGATTATACACGGTTTGAACGACTGAACTTGCGAAACCAACTCAACTTTGATTTGGTCGACATTATTCCTTTCCTGCGAGAGATTTAACTGGAATCGAAGAGAAACAATAATATTCCAATGCAAACCAATTCGTACTGTAGCTAATAGCGTATGGTGGGTTCATATACGAGTACCTACATATACCATATGTCTGACAATGAGTGCAAAGTATACATAGGGATTCATATTTTTATTTTGACTCACGTAGGCCATTTTCAAAGCACCAATGTCATTAGTCATTGCGGATTACTACCCATGCGCAGTCAAACTTTCTAAAATGTCGACATTAGTCAAAACAAAACTACAGTGTCCGGCAGGGAGGTATGGTGTTTTTGAAAAGAATGACACACGCTTGTTTTTGAACGAATTAAAAAATCTATTATTTTTAGACATTAGTCGTATATTGCCATTGTAGAAGACATAACATAATATTCAGCTGCGAAAAATCACGTCATTTACGTGGCGTCTATTTTTGTCGAGGCATTCTTGTAGACGGAGTGCAAAATCATCCATATTCCTTTCGAGCATGGCACGAGGAATCGTTTCAGGTTTTAAGGATCCTATTGTTTGAAATTTGTTTACCCACTTCATAATGGTATCCCGTTTTGGAATGCGTCCATGCCGACCAACATTATAATGGTTCCGAAATCGTCGCTGTGTGAGCACCACAGAACGCCAGTTGCAATGAAAGTGTTGTAAATAAACACATGATGTACACTAGGGTAGGCCAAAAAAAAACTTTTTTTTTTTAATTACTATGAAAACATTGTTGAGGATGACGAGAAAGAAATTCTGCTGAAGTTTCAGCTCTTAATATTAATATTAACACACACAACTGCCTCATCGCAATTTTCTTTTTCCCATTTAAATAACATGGGAAATTTTTTTTTTAACTTTCGATTCTTATAACTTGTTAACGGATCAGCGTATTCAAATGATAAAAATCAATTCTCGTAGGAAATCGGATGACCTACGAAAAAAGTATCTTATGATTTTTTGATAAGTCTACTGGTTGGGAAGTTATTCGAGGTCGAAGTTGTACTGGTGGTCAATTTCACGGTTTTTTTTTTCATTTTCGACACGAATTAATTGTTCAAAAATAAACTAAATCTTTCTGTTCTTGGAACACATGCTATGTCTTTTCATGAAACATTGTAGTTTTCTCGAAATTCCCAGTTAATTGATAAAAATTATGTTTTTAATCTACAACAGTTCATAAAATCTGTATTTTTTTTAATCGATTCGTATCGATCATATCATTATAAGAATGAACAGTTTTCACTCCATATAATAATGTATTCATGTAAAATCAAGATTTTGTTATTCTGAAAAAAAGTTTTAAATTTATCTTTTTCATGAAAAATAAATCAATGAAAAAAATTACCCTTTTAAATCGCATAAAAATTAAAATTTAATTATTCTGATTTTTTAATTTTTGACTAACAAATGTTGCGTCCATGAAAAATCATAAAGAGGATTATTATTCATTTCTAAAATGGCTTGCAGAAAACAGAATTATAATGAATTCTGATAATAATTACTCTGGGGAAATTATTGAACTTTGAATATTTGGAAATAATTAAAGAAAAATCTTAAACAACTGAAATAAAAAGAGGTTAAAAAAATTATTTCGTGACAAAAATGAAAAAAAGAACCGTGAAATTGACCACCAGTTCTACTTTGACCTCGAATAACTTCCGAACTGATAAATTTATTAAAAATTCATAAGATACCTTTTTTGTAAGTCGTCCGATTTTCTAGGAGAATACGTTTTGATCATTCGAATGCGCTAATCCGTTAACAAGTTATAAAAATTGAAAGTTCAAAACAAAATTTTCCCATGTTATTAGGTCGGTAGAAAAATAATTTCGTTTTTTGTATTCTCGATGTTTGCAACTTGATATTGAAATGAATTATGCAATAAATGTGGTTGTGTTATATATCATTTTAAAGAGCGCTGACTCCGCTCTGTATTTTGATAACAAACGCTGATGATTTTGTTGATTTACGTTTGTTTTAGGTTATTTAATTAAATATGGAAAAGAAGCAAATCCGGGCGGTTTTCCCGTACGAGTTCAAACTGGGTACTAAAGCAGCGGAAACCGCTCGGAAAATTAATGATGCGTTTGGGTTTCCGCTGGTTTAGTACCCAGTTTGAACTCGTACAGGAAAATTGCCCGGATTTGCTTCTTTTCCATCTTTAATTAAATAACCTAAAACAAACGTAAATCAACAAAATCATCAGTGTTTCTTATCCAAATACAGAGCGGAGTCAGCGCTTTAAAAAGATATATAACACAACCACATTTAATGCATAACTTATTTCAATATCAAGTTGCAAACGTCGAGAATACAAAAAACGAAATTATTTTTCTACCGACCTAATATTTAAACGGGAAAAAGAAAATTGCGATGCGGCAGTTGTTAATACTAATATTAAGAGCTGGAACTTCAGCAGCATTTCTTTTTCGTCATCCTCAACAATGTTTTCATAGTAATTTAAAAAAAAAGTCTTTTTTTTGGCCCACCCTAATGTACACAGACCACGGCTCCATGGTTACTGAAATGGCATCCCGTAACGAGTTGATATCAACCATTCTGAATCATTCGCTCCACACAAGCGCGTATAACAGTCGTTTCAAAAACACCATACCTCCCTGCCGGACCCTGTACAAGTTCCCATGTATATTTTGCACTCGGACATACGGTATGCCGTGATCTTAATTATATATTATTCGTTAGCGAATGATCGTCGATCTGATTCGTACATCAGTAGCATTAGAGTTAAGGGTCACGTTAAAATTGAGATCCTTTCTAACCCTGGCGTAGGCTTTGGATATTTTTCTCGTTGTATTTATATATTACTAGCAGCCCGTCCCGGCTTCGCACGGGTAGATTGTGGATTGATTTTGTCCGTCCACCATTGTTTAAATACATTTTTAATACAAAACTTTTAGTATTTTTCCCGGGCTACGCAATGGTCATATTGGATTTGACCTTGACCATGACCTTCAAGGTTATATCAAGGACAAATTAATTTTTTTTCACGTTCAAATGTGTCCTTGACCATTTTTTTCATGTTACCTTTATTGTCAGCGGAGGTCAAATTTAGGTCAAGTATAGTTCGACTTTTTGAACACCCTGTATAAGATTTACTAACTCAGAAATCTTCGCGGATATGCGTCCAACTGTTCCCCAAATTTTCATCGCAATCGGATGAACGGTTTAGGAAGGCATAATAATCATCCATACCGGTACTTTTTGAACACCCTGTATAAGATTTACTAACTCAGAAACCTTCGCGGGCATGCGTCCAACCATTTTCCAACTTTTCATCGCAATCGGATGAACGGTTTAGGAAGGCATAATAATCATCAGTACCGGTACTTTTTGAACACCTTTTATAAGATTTACTAATTCAGAAACCTTCGCGGGCATGCGTCCAACCATTCCCCAAAGTTTCATCGCAATCGGATGAACGGTTTAGGAAGGCAAATAATCATCCGTACCTGTACTTTTTGAACACCCTGTATAAGATTTACTAACTCAAAAACCTTTGCGGGCATGCGTCCAACCATTCCCCAACTTTTCGTCGCAATCGGATGAACGGTTTAGGAAGGCATAATAATCATCAGTACCAGTACTTTTTGAACACCTTTTATAAGATTTACTAACTCAGAAACCTTCGCGGACATGCGTCCAACCATTCCCCAACTTTTCATCGCAATCGGATGAACGGTTTAGGAAGGCATAATAATCCTCAGTACCGGTACTTTTTGAACACCTTTTATAAGATTTACTAACAATAAGAAACCTTCGCGGACATGCGTCCAACCATTCCCCAAAGTTTCATCGCAATCGGATGAACGGTTTAGGAAGGCATTTGATATTACCTTAAAGGTCATGGTCAAGGTCAAATCCAATACGACCACTGGGTAGCCAAGGGAAAATCCTTAAAGTTTTGTATTAAACATTTTTCTCTAAAATGTTTTCCCGCTGAGATAATCGGCCGTACCGGGACTTTTTGAACACCCTGTATAAGATTTACTAACTCAGAAACCATCGCAGGCATGCGTCCAACCATTTCCCAAAATTTCATCGCAATCGGATGAACGGTTTAGGAAGGCATACGAGACATACAGACAGACAGACAGACAAACATTCATTTTTATATATATAGACAGCAGCCCGTCCCGGCTTCGCACGGGTAGATTGTGGATTGATTTTGGTCGTCATTTAATGAATTTTTAGCAGATATCTGTACTCATAGGTAGGGGCCATGCTACGCTAAAAAAACACATGTATTTAATTTAAATTGGAAAGTATATTTCTTTTATTAATTTATCTTAAGGCCAGCGGATAGACAATGTTTTTTATTTTTCTATTTGGAGTAAAAACGTGTAAATTGTTCGGTATGCCAACTCTGGAGCAAGCCACATACAATTGGCCGTGTGAAAAACATGAATTTTCCAAATTTAAGCCAGCAATAGTCAACGATTGACCTTGTGCTTTGTTGATGGTAATAGCGAAAGCAAGACGCAAAGGGAACTGGAGCCGCTTGAATTCGAATGTTAAATCGTTGGAAATCATAGGTATGCGTGAATGAGGATGTCTTCGCCTTTGAATTTGCCAGTGATGATTGTTACCTCGATTAAATTTGGTTGGCACTAAGGGATTTTTCGTGTAATTGATTTGGAATATTATGTCAGATGTAAGAGATTCCAAATGAAGGTCATGGTCAAGGTCAAATACAAATTCCCCGTGACGCACTAAGTTCCGTTAGAGGAAATAAGCTAATTTTGCTCAAGGATAATCCCTTTCGGAATACATCAAGGTTCGAGGGTCCGGAAGGCCCGGCAATTAGCGGTACCTGTTTACGTGTACTCAGGTTAACGGATATCATTAAAACGGACTACTAGTAAAAGAATAGCTACGATTCCCGGAATATACCGTCCGCCGGGGGAATTCCAGGTACAGAACGCATCTGCACTTCAAATTTGCAAAACTAGATTAAATTTTTAACAAAAATATCAAGTATGAGAATAAAAAATGTAAATTTCTATCGCAATTGTATTGCAGAATCGAATAAATCGACTCTCAATTGCAAAAACCGAAAAAATTGAATTTCGTCGATTATAGCGCCATCTGCCACGAATCGAAAAAAATGTTTCAAATAAAAGTTATGTAGTTTTTAATGTAGAAAGCGAATATGCAATCAAAAGTGGGGGTTCCTATTTAAGATTTTGAAGCTTCCCCCTGCCCTGCCCACAGGGGTTGGGGTGTGGGATCAATCTTGATATTATTTGATAGTTTTTAAAAAGATATCGGATACGTATTTTTTCGTTTCCCGTTCTGAAGCGTACTTTTCGAGATATTCAACCGTTTCCATACTTTACGGACACCCTGTATATAGATGAGCGTGCATATTATGCTCGACTATATTATAATTAATTTATTCTTTGCATTTTTTCTGGCAATTAATGGAACTTCATTGATTATAATTGGTAGGCTGTAAGACATTCGATCTAGCAGCATTTATTATGGGCATACATCTGCCGACTGTAGAAGAAGCAGTAGTAGTTGGGATGAATAATCAGCCCTACAGAGCAACTGACAATGAGTGTAATCTCGTGAAAATATATTTCAAAAGAGCGGCTTTTTTGTACCAGTCGAAAATGATTGCATATTCATATATTATCTGTGAACTTGCACTCTCAATGACAGCTTATTTTTCGTTACATACATGTATATATAATATATAGATACGTTCTGTAGTACAGGGTGCGGTCGAACCGATTAATCGGTTTTGAGGAGTTATAACAAATTAACAGAGGTATATATGCAGAGAAAAACTATTGTTATGTTCTAATTCAGCAGTAAATACTATTTTATATTCATTAAGTTTTGATATTAATGTCTTCGAGGTGGCGGCCGTTTAAAGGAACGTACTGTTGGTGATAGCTTTGAAGTTTTGTACAGTTCGTTCACACATATCGCAGACATCAGATTTGAGCATTTGCAATTTTTTGTATCAAGATATCTGAAAGAAAAAATCTTCAAACATCGCCCTCATACCCTACCAGAGCTAAGGGAGCAAATTAATCGAAACGTTAATGTCAGCCCCCGCGACATATGGGGCATAATTTCTGAAGTGTACCACCCTCGAAAATGAAAGTTGTCCGATCGGGCTAAAAATTGGCCCAATTGTAGTCCTATTAGATAGTACTCCTCACACCAAAAATTAATTCATTTTGATAATTATTTATTAAAGTGGAGGGGGTACAATTTTTGGATTATTTAAGGAGGATCGTCAGTGCTCTTCGGGGTGAGGTAGAAGGGGAAAAAGAACAAAGAAATCGACGTGTGTTGCCAATTTCAAATAGTAAAATTTCAAGTTTTATAAAAACTGCAATAATAAGTATAGGTGCTGAATTCCTGTTACTTTTTGTTACTTTCAACCTAAAGAAGTAAGATAAATATTCGAAAACCATTTTATAACTTCAAACTTAATTTATTTTAAATATGTAAAATGTGTGCAAAACGTGGTGACATAGCATTTCAACATTCGTAAGTTGATAGCAAATCGGTAGGTTAAACAGAATTCTTATCGACGGACAACGCGTTGAAGCGGTTCATGACGTCTGTTTATAACCTCAATCTCAAGTTAGCGAGTATATAAACAGACGTAAAAGAACTGCCAAGACATGTACAATTTTTCACGTGCTCAAACTTTCTGATGGGAAGGAAAACTGGTTAGTGAGAAAGTGTATTTGTAAGTCGGTAGCAAATCGGTAGGTTAAACAAAATTCTTATCGACGGACAACGCGTTGAAGCGGTTCATGACGTCTGTTTATAACCTCAATCTCAAGTTGGAAAACTGGTTAGTGAGAAAAAGCATGCTTCGTGCCAATAGCTTGTGACGTCACGTAGTGAGATGTTGCCACGTTTTTGCATATAGCGGACGAGTACATGAAAACTTTTGAATTTTTCGACAGTTTTTCCTTTATATTAAAAAAACTGTAGAGTGAAAATTCTTTATAATTTAGTAAAAACAAGTTCGTGTGGCGTTGAAACTTATTTCATAATTTTCAGAATTTGTTTCGGTTGAAAATCGCAAGTTCTGTGCATTTGAAATATGCTCCCCATAAGACTCAATGCTATAATTACGAGAAAACTGTAGAGTGAAATTGTTTGATTTTTTTTCTCTTATTAAAATGAGTTCACAAGTATTTTAAAAAATTTTCAACTACGGTTTCTGAGAAGTCATTTCTCTGACGATCCTTCTTAAGCAAAGCCTTACTTTTTTAAACATCTGTAACTTTTTTCCTATTGCCTTAAACAAAATTTCACTAGAAATGTTTTTCATAGATTTTTCCACAAAATTTCTGGTGGCCATAACAATTTTTTTAAAAATTAAAAATTTGACCCTAATTTTTGAAAATAAAAAATAAATTTGATTTTCTTTAATTTGAACAATTTTCTTATTTTTTAAAATAATTTTAGAAGAAAGCTGAGATTTTTTCCTATAAGACCTCCAAGTTTCAAAGAGTGGCAAATTAATTCTTCTCTGATTGTTAGATGATGGTTTTCGACAGTTCTTCCCCGCTCTTCCCCCTAATGAATGCCCATACCGGCAGCTGTATAGGTACCGGATGAAGTTGAGTCGCTTCGGATGGAAAACCACTCGAGACTCACGGAGTACGGCGGATCGAGTTATCCTCTGCGGCCATTCGTTCCGGCGAGACCGATCGCTCGCTATTTCGCGCCGGGAATCGAGACAGGCCCGCGGCGTTTAAGCGGCTATGAGGGGGTGTAAGGAGCAGCAGATCGCACGGCATCCGTAACCTCTAATTGCGGTTGCGTGGTCTTCCGCGAGCGCCCCGCGCGACGAAACTCGGCGGCGGAAATCGCCCGCGGCGCCCTCGAACTAGAATGATTTTCAAACGAGATCGAGATAGCCCGAAATTGGCGCGGTGATCGCGGCGGTTACGGGAGAGGAGGAATAGCGGCGCGCGTGGTAGCCCGCGCTCTCCCGTTGTCAACTTCGGTTTGCGAAGTTATCCGATCGTGTGATTGCATTCTTCGGGAAACGCCGGGTTCTCGCGCCGCGAGGATCTCCGCACTCGCCGTATGGCGCGTCGCTACATCGCGGCGTGGGGATCGGCGGCTGGGGCGGAGAAAAGTTTGAAGGGAGGAGAATGGACCGACGCTCTGAACGGAGGAGATAATTGCCATCCTCCTTCGTACGCTTTCTGCAAATAGCTTCGAAAGTTTCCTCTTATCCGGACGAGCCGCGGTCGAACGACTAATCGCCCGACTTGCATTTTCCTTTCCCCGCGATCTCGCGCGCTTCTTCCCTCCTCACTTTTAAAGGGTCGGTCGGGAGAATTCATTCGACTTCTCGGCGATATTTAGGGAGACTTATTCTTCATCGAAATTGTTATACGGGCCATTGCACAGCTTCGTTTCGACGAGAATTCTTGAACGTCCAGAAGGAAAGTTCGTGCGACACAACTTTTGAGAAAATGGAAACTGACATGGGTAATGATTTCTTTGGATACTAACCTAGTACAAGATTTAATTGCGACGAATGGAAAATGAGTAACGACTAGAAAGGAATTTGATGCAAATAAATGTTCTATTGCAGTTTCATATTCAGATAGAAACATACGGTACATTTTTTAAATTGACGTAGACTTTTAATTCACGTGAATAAATTCCTACTTTTGACCAGTAAGCTTTCTAATAAGTATATATACGAGTAAATAATTTCTTTCGGTGGACTAAATAGCAGAAACAAGAAATATTCATTTTTTTTAACAATTCATATAATGTTAACGAATTCTTATTGTATTTCATAATTAATTAAAGTACCGAGTAATTTTGTGTATTCGTAACATAAAAAAATAAAAGTAATGTCGACTCTTGGAATACTTAACACGATCGCTGCGGAACACACGACTCCCGCGTGAGGGTGGCTGTGCCTCCCACGCGGGAGCCGCGGATACGCAGCGAACGAACACGTTCCCTGCGTATCAAGATCACTGAGTTAACCCCTGTACTAAAATCTTGAAATTTGCGTAAAACTATGTCGGCGTGCCGCGGGAGCCACGTGATCCGCCCAGGAGACACACCCGAGTCGAAGATTTTGACCTGTTCCATTCTGAATAGACCTGCTTTAAGGTCTATTTAGACCTGGGTAGACCTGGTAGAGTCTCAGAATACCTGTAAAGGGATTTTCCTCTAAAACACACACACACACACCTGAGTTGTCCTGATATGTAAATATGGCCTTCACTGTCCTTAATAAGTCGGATATATTCTTTCAAGCTAGTCGATGTCCTAACACGTGCTGTTATCCCTTTTTCGTATAATTTAAAGTTCATAGATAATCAATTAAACATTCTGAACGGAAAATTATTTATAGGTAGCCTTGAATTGAAAGGAAAGGGGGGGGGGGCAATGTATTAGCAATTTTATTAATTCCTCTCTCTATAATGTTGATAAATAAATCAATCGATCAATCAATCAATACAAATATACACATTTTTGTGAATGAATAAAATATAGATAAATAAAATTAAAATTTAATTTTCTTCATTGGAAGAGGAATTATTATAGCGGGAAAGGGAAGGAGTGAGGAATATGATGTTCCTATTTTCTCAACTCATTTCCCTTTCAACGAAAAAAATATAATAAAAATCTGACTTAAAATTTACTATCATTTTCATAAATTAAGTTATTTAATATATTTAGTGGTTTTAAAATAATAATTAATTAATAGGGAAATTGCCTGTATCAGATTTTTAAATACTTTTGGTATTTATCCACTCTTAAAACCTTAACAATAGGTATTTGTAAAAAAGAAAATGATCAGTTATCTTGTTTAAATATTTTGTGATAGTTTGTGTTTAATTAAAGTTTGACATGTAGCGACTCGTCATGCTTTGGCGGTCTGACGCCAGATAGCGCCGACCCTCTCGGCCCTCGGCTCGCGGCTCTCGGCCCACGGCTGTCGGCTCTCTCGGTAGTAAAACGCCAGTAAATTTCTATATAAGAGGACCACAGGGCGTCTAAGGCAAGAGTCGGCCTAGCTTTACGCTCAAGTCCATAGGCCGGTTCCGGGTCGAAATGGCGAACGTAATTTTCGTTCGTTCGCCACAGACTATTGTTGAACACGGTTTTTCGACACGTGAGGTTCATGACACTAAGTGTGTTAAATACAAATTAAATAACTGCATATTTATTTACCGTATGTCCCATAAGAAGCGCAATAAGCGACATTTCGGCAGTACTACCTTCGGCAGTATTTACCGATGGTGCACATGTACCGACTCATGCACCGTCGGCAAATACTGCCGGAGGTAAATGTCGCTTGTTGCGTTTCTTATGGGACATGCGGTATACGTGGGAGGAAGGTGAAAAGGGTGGGGGAAACAAAATTCAGAAGGCCTTCTTAGACCTGGTTAGTACCTGCGATAGGATAATAACGGCTTTCCCAGGTCTACTGTGAAAAGTCCGTGTTAGACCTGTTTGCATCTGATATTCACCGTAACTATAGGCTATGAAAGGACAAGCAAGGTTTACTTTCTACATTTCACGAAGACCTGGTTCATTCCTTTTAGACCTGCAAACGTTCATTCTTAGCAGGGCTTACCAGGTCAAAATATTCGACCCGGGCAGCCACCTCACGCGGGAGCCGCGTGTTCCGCAGCGATTCGACCAGAAATTTCGATACTTGTCACATCAGGGCCGCATCAGGCAGCCTGATCTTGAAAGTCAGGCCCTTGTCAAGCATGTAACGCGTTGTCATATCAGGGCCGAATCCGGTTACCGGACGTGACAAGTATCGAAATTTCTGGTCGGGTACTCTACATTTTCCATGCGATAATTGTTTTTTTTATATATAAACAAAATCGTGTTCAAAAATTGCCTGTGGCAGACGAGTGAGTTCGTCATTTCGACCCGGAGTCGGCCTGTGGACTCGTCAGTAAACCCCGCCGCACATTGAGAGGCAGGCGACGTAGGCGACGCAGGGCAGGACAGTGCAGGTTTCTGTATCCTGTACAATTCAATAGACTCGACCGAATTGGAACACAGAGTAGGGTAGTGCAGGACTGTGCCTACGCGGCGCAGTCTCCTGGACACAGTTTTCTGCGCGCGTGCGAAGCAGTTTTAGGCTTAGCGGAAGGGGAGATTGGGGAAATGCCGATCACTTAAGCGGAATTAGACCTAACACAGTAAATTTTACTCCAAATTTGAAAATAAACAACTGTAACAAGTCTTTAGAGTATAAACTTTCTGAATCTTTTGTTGAAATTTCGATTAAATGAATAAATGTGTCTTGAAGCCATGCAATTAAATTCTGCGTCCGACGCTGACTCGGAACTGTCTAGAAATAACGCCATGATTAAAATAAAAAAGCTGTTTCTATGTCCAAATAATATTATTTACTATTCGCACTCGCACGCCAATACTTCATAACAAGAACTGCCAGGACTGAGAACTGCCAGGACTGCTTTCCAATATGCGCTCACACTGCGTAGCATGTGTTTTTTCCTGCCTTGCGTTGCCTACCCTGCCCTGCGTCGCCTACGTCGCCTGCCTCTCAATGTGCGGCGGGGTTTAGGCTAGGCCGACTCCTGCCTTAGACGCTCTGTGGCCCTCTTAGGTATATAGTACTGTACCACCGTTTTACTACCGAGAGCCGATAGGGTCAGCGCCATCTGGCGTCAGGCCGCCACAGCGTAGATTGACTGACTGGACCAAGTTTACCGTGGCTTAGCCTGATCAGGGCCAGGTACGGCGCAGCTACGGCAAACCGGATCCGGCATGCCGTGCGTATGCCTGATCAGGGCCAGGTACGGCGCAGCCACGGCAAACCGGATCCGGCATGCCGTGCGTATGCCTTACCCGGGCCTGATGTGACAACAGGCATGTCAAGCCAAATTTCTGGTCGGGGAATGTGTTAACCCTTTACTACACATTTAATATTTACGGAAGTGCATACCTAAACTGTGTACGCGCATTGCATGGGTAACACTACTGAGATGTGGTACTACACTAGGCTACTGTAGGCCATATTGTAGTAGACAATAAATCTTTCAAGTCTTCAACAACGATCGCGAGAGTAGAATAAGAATTAGGTCGATTTTATGGCACGTAAAAAATATGTTAAATATTTGCAACACTACGCAGTAAAGGGTTAAATAATATCTAGCTGTAATATATTTAACTTCCGTAGCTCTTTAACTAAAACATCCATATTAAGAAATTCGAAATAACGCAAATAAATAATCTAAATTATTCATGTTCATTGGGCTTAAGATATTGTTAATGTTCTCTTAAAATTGAAATTCTCTACATACCTAATTGTGTCCGCGGATCGAGCGAACGTAGAAAGAAATTGCTCTATATATTTTCACTCACTCTTCCCATGGAAAAGTTAAACATTCTGAAGTGTTGCCCGTTCGCGTCAAATGACCGAACAAATCGGTACGTCGTTTCAAAACATCAGAGATTGTGTGATACGGACTTAATTTCTTCCCGAGCAAGGGTCACTTAAATCCCGTCGGCAGCTTCGCTTTCCGCTGTACCTTGCTTTCTGACAAATTACATTTCGATTACGCAACCGTTCTCCTACAATGCCGCATGGTAGCGGCGGTGTATAACGGTGGAACATTTATTTAATTTGCGACCTGATCGAGCGCGGTTAAAGTTAATGGCTATCGAATGGTGGGATTGAGAAGGACGCGCGTGGAGGGGCTTTCATCCCGCACTCATTTCGGCTCCTTCACTAGCAAATTCGAGCCGCGTGGAAAAGGTTTCTCGCGTGGCGCGTCGACATGAGAATCGCATACAGTAGAGGACGGACTATTTACTTTTTCTCGTGCCTCACACGGAAGTCTTCGACTCCCTCGAATCTGTGTTGGGACGTTAATCGCGTTTACGGTAGGATACCTACCGGATGACCTATAATTTACGATGTCTTAATTTCGTATACTCTATTTTCTTTTTTATATGCTCTATAGAGGTTAAGGAACTGCACGTCAAGGAATGAGATATTATTGATAAATAAATAATCATCGTGGGTGACAATCGCGTTTTACAATTATATTATAAACTAGCATACTTCCACTCGGCGTTGCCCGGGTTTTGGTCAGTTTTGTAAAAGGATTTTGCAGCGGTATGCAAGCATAGTGTCGCCACATCACTTTTTAAACGATTTTTTATATTGAAGTTCAAATTTCTCGGCTCCTAATTTTCCGATTGGAACCGGTCCAACGCCATCCGACAGGACATTTTATAGGCTTTCAAAATTTTATAATACTATTCACTTTTCCCGATTTCTTCACAATTTTTGAGATATTTGCGAAAAATTGAAAAGTTGCACGCATAAATTTTGCTCAAGTAGGTTGAAAAGGGTAGTGGGGGTAAGTTTCGTAAACCAAATGTAGATACCTAGTATTTTCTGCCTATTTGGATCGTAAATCGGAAACATTGAAATTGAATCGTAAAATATTTAGTATAGCGTGTGTTACTTTTACGTCCAACAGATAGCGCTGTTTAAAAAAAAAACATGTTTTTACCTGTCACAGGTGGTAGGTATATAATAGTAGGTACTTATATAAAAACACGGGCGTATTCGAATGCAACGTTGTGTCAAAATTTCAAAGCAATCGGTGGAAACCTTTCGGATATTTAAGATTTTGAACAAACGAACATTTACATTTATATAGATGAACTCCTTAATTCCTGCGTTTTCGTGGTGAACCGAATAGATATCTTTTACTGACATATACGTATGGAGATAGATGTTATAGTTACCATTGTATTTCGAAGTAATATTTAATTTTAATTATTTGCTATTCACATATGATTAAATAATCAATATCTTTAAACGAAATATGTAGAACAAATTATTACGCGTTATTACACTTACAAATTTGATCATTAGAAGTTGCATCGTTAAGCAGATAAAATCATTCGAGAGAAAGTTATTTGAAAAAAAAGATCATTATAAAATGAAATGCATCGATAGCTTGTTCAGTAAAGATGAATACATCTTGTACTTATATCTATAATTATTGTAAAACGTGACAGTATCTCTAATATCTTTGTAGAAATTAATTCTATTACTGTGTAATATTACAGTCCAGCTCTCGAAATGACGAAAGTACAAGTCTCTAGCAAATATATCATCCGCGAATAGGTTTTCTGACAGATTAAAAAATTAAAATATAACGAGATGAAAATTTCATAATAAATTGAAATCAAAACCTCCAATTACTTACTAAACCAGTCTTACTTACAAAAAATTCAAATTCAATTAGATCTCAATTTAAAACTTACTTTGGTCTTCATCTCCAGAATTTCGGTTAAATTGACCAAGTTATTTTTCTCAGTGTATACCTCCTTCGTCATTTCATCATCGATAAAAACGTCGATGCGCGTTTAAAAATTCTGACACCCCATAGACGCCGCATCTCCGCAACGTGCGGCTAGGCGCTGCGGGTACCTAGAGTAGAAGAGTAGAAGAGTAGAAGACGGGAAGGAACGCGAGGGGGAAGTAAGGAAGGGTGATAGTCATTTTCTTAAAGACTCCCGCTGGCGGAAGGGGAGAATTTATCTCGGGTCGAAGGGATAGGGGCGAGATCGGGGATGTGGCTTCCAATGTATATCTACGTGTAAGTATACAGGGTGGACCAGGTTAAACGTCATTTTTTTTGATATGTGATAGAACAACAAAAAAAAGTACTTTCATAAGAAAATTGTTTTCAAAAATGTTTCCTAACAAAGATACAGGGTGTCAAAGTTTCGAAAAAAAAATGGTTTTCTCATCATAACTTCTAAACTACTTGATCGATTTCCATGAAATTTCGCACACAACCTAATGTACAACAGCTCTAAGCAATAAATAAATAATTTTTAAAAATTCTCCAGTGGCGTAGATACTAGGGGCCGATACTCCCCTTTCCCCCTCCCAATCTTCGGCGCCACTGGATATTTTGCAAGGAAAATTTAATTATTGGATTCCCCGTTTAACTTAGAGAAAAAAATAACCCTTGCAAATTTTTGATTTATGGCTTCGCGTTTTTGAGATATTTATTTTAATTTATAGGGTTGCGAGCAGGCCAAAGCTAGGTTGAACTCCATTAATTGTGATATGTGATACAGCAACAAAAAAAAATAGATTCTCATGAGAAAATGTTTTTCAAAAATGTTTCCTAACAAAGATATAGGGTGTCAGTTTCGAAAAAAAATGGTTTTCTCATCATAACTTCTAAGCCACTGGATCGATTTCCATGAAATTTTGCAGAGGGGAAAGGGGGGTACCGGCCCCCAGTATCTACGCCACTGGAGAATTTTTTAAAATTATTTAATTATTACTTAGAGCTGTACGACATTAGCCTGTGTGCGAAATTTCATGGAAATGGATCAAGTAGTTTAGAAGTTATAATGAGAAAACCATTTTTTTTCGAAACTTTGACACCCTATATCTTTGTTAGGAAACATTTTTGAAAAAAATTTTCTCATGAGAATCTATTTTTTTTTGTTGCTCTATCACATATCACAATTAATGGAGTTCAACCGAGCTTTGGCCTGCTCGCAACCCTATAAACTAAAATAAATATCTCAAAAACGAAGCCATAAATCAAAAATTTGCAAGGGTTATTTTTTTCTCTAAATTAAACGGGGAATCCAATAATTAAATTTCCTTTGCAAAATATCCAGTGGCGCCGAAGATTGGGAGGGGAAAGGGGGGTACCGGCACCTAGTATCTACGCCACTGGAGAATTTTTAAAAATTATTTAATTATTGCTTAGAGCTCTTCTACATCAGCCTGTGTGCGAAATTTCATAGAAATCGATCAAGTAGTTTAGAAGTTATGATGAGAAAACCATTTTTTTTTCGAAACTTTGACACCCTGTATCTTTGTTAGGAAACATTTTTGAAAAAAATTTTCTTATGAAAGTACTTTTTTGTTGTTCTATCATATATCAAAAAAAAAATGACGTTTAACCTGGTCCACCCTGTATACGCAGGCGTAAAATCAAGGCGAACGGTGAATCGTGTTGAAAACAGTCCGACGTCCGACGATAACTCCGCGCGGTAATGCGTATACTTACGCGTTTAGACCGTCGTTTCTCGTTGTTAGCCCGAGTCGAAGTTTTCAACCTACAGAAAGCCTAGAATATCCTAAACAAAGCCCAATTAAACCATCAAAAGCCTAAACTACATATCTTGAGCCATTTAAAGCCAAAATAACCTAAAGAAAACCAGTGGCACCTAATTTGAAAAATTCATTCCCGGTAGGTTCGCTAGTGTTTGGAGGTCCAGAACAATTTCGATTGGCCAGAGCGATCGACGTTGTCAAGTGCCACCTATCGTTCTAGCCAATCGAAGTCTAGCCTCTGACCTCCAACCACCGCAACGCCCTCTAAGATAAGCTTGTGAGATTACCTGCCATTCAAAACCTCCAGCTCCTATTCTTGCGATATTTATTGAGTATTAGGTTTCTTTAATTTTAATAAGGTAGGGTAGACCGGGGCGAATCGGATCACTTTCTGTTTAATGGTAAAAAAACAATAGTCCAACATTACGAAGCAAAATTTCTATTATAAATTCGTTTCTAGTACACATTTGGCTTGAACATTAACACAAAGAAATATAAACAAACGTAAAACTCTTTCTTCTATAAACATAAAACAAAATAGTAAGAAATATCCGATTCGCCCCAGAAATTGGGGCGAATCGGATCACTCAAAAGCCTCTGAAAAGATTGAAGTTCTTGTTATAAATTGTTTGGAATGAACTCAAAAAAATATAATTCAATGGTACTGGAGTTAATGGACACATGATTCGCAAATATATGGTCCTTTTTTGTCACCTCTATTAGCACAATTCTCATGGCACCACTCTTCACAAGCATTGCACTGTATCCAGTCCTCTAAAGGTGGATAGACAAATTTTTCTATGCAATAAATACGGTGCCATTCTCTTAATGGATTGTTTCTACCCTTAATCTTGTTCCCTGGAGTTGCTTTATTCTTTTTCTTATTCTTCAAATTTTCTTTATTTGCTTCAATCTTTTTCTTGTTTATTGCAGCCTTAACTTTCTTCTCTTCTTTTTGAAGAAGTTTTGTCTTATTTTCAAGTGATGTCAAATGTAAGATTGGTTTTGTGGCTATCTGACGTCTCTTAACAATCGTGTTTTTTGCAAGTGATGGAAGGAGTTCTGTTAGGGTGTCAGAGACTTTAGTGCTTGCACTCTAGTAGATGGTAGTGCATTATTACTTGTTGATGACATTTCAGTGAACTGAGTTTCAGATCCTACATTTGTAGTATTATCCTAAAAAAATTTGTGACTCTGTATTGCATTGGGATTCCAAGGATATATTCCTGTCTTCTCAAAGCCTTTTGCAGCATTCCCAACGGTAGCTGCTGAGTTCCAAGCATGCTTTAATAAGCCCCCGAAAACAACTTTGCTAATTCCTTTACCCGTGTTTGAATGTTGCCATATCGTTGCTTGCTGGTGATAATAAGTTTTTAACGATTTAAAAAATGACACGTCAAGTGGCTGGAGAGCATGAGATGTGTGTGGTGGTAGCAGAACGAGCTCGATTTCAAAAGATTCTCTGCTTCTTTAATTTTTTCTGGACACCATGATCCTTGATTGGTCTTTCTTGATTTCTTATATACGTACGAACCATCTCTAAATGAATAACTATCATATTTATAATCATAAAGATACCAGAATGAAGAAACAGAATGATCCGATTCACCCCGAATAACGTGATCCGATTCGCCCCATATAAAAAGATTTCAAAATGAGTAGATTACATAAACATGTTATGATATTCTAGTCGAAAATACTTTAATACTAAATTAGGACACCATGTAAACTAATAATAATAGATACATTCGAATTTTCAAACTTATCTTTTTATTTTAAACACCAAATTATAAGTTACGTATCTTATATCAACGCTGCGATTGTAACGTATGCACGCGTCCGTCTTATTTTAGACGTGTACCAGCACTAAACAACGAGTTATAAATATTGACTGCCTATTGCGGTAGTAGGAAGGGGAGTGCAACAAAGTAATACGAACAACCGAAATGCTTATTTCCATCGCTATGTAAGAAATATAGACTCAATCCTTATTTTGATCCGATTCGCCCTGTGATCCGATTCGCCTCGGTCTACCCTACTGTTAATCAATATGAATTTATTTTATATACAGCTATAAATAAATTAATAAAAAATTAGTGATTAATAATGTTAAATACTTATACAAAATTTTATTCCAACTCAGCATTATTTAAAAGAATAGCGATGCCTGAGTCGAAATTTATACTCTAATCTGAGCCTGGAAAACCTCATTTCTTTGAAGTTTGGTTTGCCGCTGTAGGTGTAACTCTAATTTCGTAATCATCGTGCTCAGATGATCACTAACAGGTTTAAATTAGAATTTGTGTGAGTATACTTCCAACTCTAATTTCGACCTGCTGGACCTCAGACAAAATTGACTCTATTTCCAGCCTCATTATTCTATATAATAGACGTTCTGATGAAAAGTCATTAAAATTTATAAATAATCAGTTTCACAAATTCCAAAATTTGCTATATTATAACAAACCTATTATCAGATTTATAGAATTTTAACAGCTGAATATTACTGGTAGTATTACAGAGAATAGTTTATACTTTATATTAGTACAAATTGTGTGTGTGTTATGGAGAATATCAAAGTGAACCATTATCTCTCTCTTTCTTTGCTTTTAATTTATATTCACTTTTGTAACCCCAAAATAGCAAAGCATACATTTGCACGCTAGAAGCACGCAGTGACACGTAGTGGCATCACCGTAGTGTGTTCGTGTGATGTGACATACTAAGAGGCAAATTGATATAATAATGATGTTTCAAACAGTACAAATTGTACCGAATTATTCCATAAATAATGAATGATTAATTATTATAATCGCTGCTGTTTTGAAAAAGAAAGTATCAAATTATTTAATAAAATGTAATGAGAAGAACCTTCGAGAGTAGTCACTGTCATGTTCGGTTTCTATATATAACTGGAGTCGACCGGTGCCACTTGAAGAGTCGGTGGCTCAATTGGTAGAGTGCGAAAGCATTCCCACTTTCGAAGCAGCTCATTCTAAAGACCGCAGGTTCCGAGTCCCGGTAGGGTACTACGAAAAAAAAACCGACACCACTAGGCAGGTTGGCAGGCGGGTCGGTAGGTAGCAGTGTAAAGTCCACTGCGTGCGTTCCCTTTTTGCAAAATCACGAACAGGTAAGAGTTATGAAAACCTAAATATAGCCTAAAAGTGGCATAACTGGAATCAAGTGCTATTTTTAGGTTTAGATTAGGTTTTAAATTATATATTAAATATATGTGAATTATGATCTAATGTAGACCCGCAAAACCTAAAGAGAATAGGATCTTGAGGTTTAAAATAGGTTGAAAATTTCAACTCGGGTCTTCTCCCATCCTTTCTTCCGCGTAGCTATCCTCTATCTCTATATCCTTTTGATGCCGCACGAGGCATACATTGTGCCAAGTCGGCCATTAGAGAGTGAATTATGTTTCGTGTGCCCCCCCCCCCCCCCCCCCCAAGGCAGTTACTGGCGCGCGCCGTAGTCGAGGCGTTACATTACGGGAGGTGCCGCCTTGTATAGTTATTTGCAACTCTAACGACCGCTAATTGGCTCCCCCTCGACGTGGAGCTTCCTAGAGTTCAGTCACGAGACGCGGCTACCTTCGTACATTTCGAGCGTATTTATATTAGTGCATTTTGCATATATACAGGGTGGATATCAACTTGCGATGCACGGGGGGTGTTTCTCGCGCGTCTGTTGGTGCTACAGTGGTTTTTTCGTTTGAACGTTGGTGCAAACTTGGAAGTTTTGTGTTTAAATCGGTATACCTACTTTTAAAATGTTAGAATCGATCGATTTGTCATGTTAATTTAACATTCTTTGTGTTAATTTTAACATTCGTTGTGTTAATTTTATCGCAAAAAATGTTGGATTAACATCACTTAAATCACTTAATTTTAATATACAAAAATAGATGGACCGATTTCAATACAAAATGTCTAACTGTGTGCGTTTTCTGCACCGTTAAAAATTTTCATTGAGAGAGAGATTTAGTATATATTTTATATACAAGAAATTATAAACTGGAACATTTGATACATTAATTTTCAGTTTTACAATCTAATTGCTAGCAAAACTTCAAATACTTCGTGTATAAATACATTTTGTCGCTTGTGCCATACGAATTGATCATCACAATTTTTAAGAAGCACACCACCCATGGAAAATGGTAACTATCGATGAAGAGCAATAGCGACAAAACAAGAATTCTTAATATTAAGGTGCCAGTATACATGCGGCATTCGGCGAATGCCGAGCAAGTGCTCGCCGATGTCAACGAGGCTTTAAGGTGGAGCCCGAACATTCGGCAGTCGGCGAATACCGAGCGAGTGCTCGGCGGACGCCGAGCGACAGCTCTACTCGGCAGCTGCCGTGTAGTGTGAACTCGGAAGGTCGGTTCTTACCTGCGGCATATAAAGAAATGCAAACTTCTTCAATATTCTTAAAATGCATGGGAGTTTCGGAGTTATTTGCAAAAGTCGAGAGAGCATCCTGAACGAATACTTCGGATGCAGCGTTTACACATTGCTTCTTTAGTTATAGCTGAACGTTATTCCCATACGCATCGATGTAATATTAGAAGTACATTTTTCAATGTTTATAATAGCAATGTTCCATTGCACCTTAAGCGGACGTCTATATCGGTTCTTACCGTTCATTATAATATATTATCGCGATAATTCAACTTAGAGTTAATCCCGCCATCGGTCGCAATGGCGAGACGAGCGGTATGTTTCGGTGAATCTAGGCTGTTATTGAGCTCGCAGCCACGTCAATTTTTCCTGTAAAGGTTAATTATCGGACGTCGCAATGAACGAGTCGCAATGATCCGCTTTCCGCAATATCCATACATTCGGGTAGAAGGTGACGCTACCGGCGACATTGATACATCCTTTCATAGTGAGTTGAGTAAAGCACGAATAGCGAAGGATGAACAAAATATTCACAATTTGATTTTGTCCTTAATAGGTTGCAACATATTTAATATTGATGTAGATCTCGGTCTTCGCTGTATTTACACCGAAGCTCTTGCAGATGAAAACACTGTCTTTTGTTTGCTGAATTTAAAAGAAACTAGAGAATCGATGATAAAAAAGTACGAAACTGAACGGTTTGAATTAAATAAGAAATACGTTTTTAACCCACTAGTAAGAAAACGATTTTTTAATTTCAATTACAAGCCCGCCAAAGAAAAACATTCTACAAGTGATGATGAAAAAGCATAAATGATAACCAATAATATTACATTTCAACAATCATTTATGGTGGGATCACAACGTGAACTTGATCTGAGTCAGTTCTTATCGCATGAAATACTTGATTACACTATATATCTCTTTGAAGGGTTCTACAAGGAAAAAAAACGAAATCAGCATTAGTAATCGAATTCAAAGAGTACATGCATGTGGAAACAACACTTTTCAGCAAATAATAAAATCTAATCATTCGAAAGTTTGTATTTTCGATGGAATGTCACTAGTGCATAAAATTAAGTTTCAAAAATATAATACTTTCGGAGATTTTGCAATCGCATACGATCGAAAGGAACGAAACCGAAGCAAATTGTTATATCAAGTCCTTCAACCAAAATCCCGGCCGACTGCAAACATTTTTTTTCTGCTCCTCAAAACAAACTGCAACTTGTTCAATTTCTCTGCACGTATGCTCCAACTTTTAAAAAAATCAATGATGTATCATCAATAGCAGTATCTATTTGAATGTGTATTGCGAGAAACGGTTCATTACCATTCATCCGACTCGGGAAAGGTGGGGGACTGCGAACTCATTAGTAGTCTAGATTCGCGGATACAGACCGCCTGCCTTGTCATTGTGACCGACGGTGGGATTAACTCTAGATTGGCGATTACAATGAAGTGGTAGGTGTTTACGACTATTCGTTTGCTTTGATGTGCCACGAAAGACCGATAAACTATGGGAACGGCGAACATTTGGACGAACACCAGATTCGGCCATCGGCAAACAGCGAGCAACCCGTGTACACATTCGGGATTCGCCGAGCAGTCGCTCGGTGTTCGCCGAATACCGAATGTCTAGCCACCCTGTTTGATTACGGGAACCAAGCGAACACTACATTTGGCCATCGGCAAACAGCGAGCAACCCGTGCACACTTTCGGCATTCGCCGAGCAGTCGCTTAAAGCCTCGTTGACATCGGCGAGCACTTGCTCGGCATTCGTCGAATGCCGCATGTATACTGGCACCTTTATAAACTAGGGGGCTCTCCTAAATTTGTAAGGGACGGCGGTCGGTCAACGGACTTACCATTACAGGCCCAGTTACTACCAGTGTCCGAGTTTATGTCAGCTCTGTATTTGTTTTCCTTTTTATTATATTATTTCAATAAATTTTTTGAAAAATTGGTAAAAACCCATTACAATTCTCATGAATAGTGTTTAAAGACCTCTTCCGATGGTAATTTAATAGTAGCAAAGTGCTCGAAAAATTAGAAATTCGACCACAAGAGGTCCCCATATATGTAGGATTAGAAGAGTAGCGTAGACGTTTCTAGAAGAGTGAAGAATGCAAGAGACCCGAGAGACGGTCGGCGAGACCGATTCGGAGAAACCGAACGGTAGGTAAGCGAGGGACCCGAATGACGCAAACTTTCCGGGAAACAGAGTACGAAGAAGGCGAGGAAGGCGGCCAGCGAGGCCTCTCTTCAGGAACAAAGGAAGGACGGAGAAGGGTAGACGGGAATAGAGAAGGGGTAGGAAGATATAAGCGGAGGATAGAGAGAGTGCAGGGAGATTCGAGATTTGGTTTTGCAAAGAGAGATTCCAGACGTACAGATTCGGAGTGTGGAGTATGGTGTGAGTGATTTGAGTGAAGTTCACGGGCAACCTAGCCCATGTATATATTTCTTGTATATATTTGGTTAATAATATACGATTACATCGTTTGACATCCTGTTCCGCATGATCATGATCCCACATATATTCATTGCACTAGTCATGGTGAGTGTACGTAGTCGCTAATGAGAAAAGTTAGAGGATGTCTTGTGAAAAATCTCTCTAGTATATAAAATAGTTTTTATAACACGTGCATCGAAAGTGGTGCTTTTCATGCTAGTAGACGACGACGAAGACGACGACGACGACGACGACGACGACGACGACGACGTATTGAAAGGAGAAGACAGCAACGACGTGATGCTGCTGCTAAAGCTTGGGGGAGCGCCGCGATTGCGGCGCAGGGGCGATAGCCCCACGGGGGTTGACGAGCGAAGCGAGTAGGGGGCCGAGCCCCCTAGTCTTCTATATTTTAAAAATATAAGTATAAAAAACTATAGTAAAATATACGTTAAAATATTGATAGTTTTTCATAATAAACAATCGGAAACTTCAATTTTTGAAAAATTCTTTTTAAAAACTGACTGACTGTTATTGGGTCATTCAAATTGACTCTTGGCCCATTAACTGTCACTTGTATCTTTAACGTTAAAGTAGAGTGCGTTAATTTACAAATATTTATTAAGAAGCTGTAAAAAATTGAAGTCACGAACGTTTTCATATACATTTATGAATATTATTGTGATGATTCTTATTATCGTTAGGCCAAAAGTAAAAAAATTAATTCAGACTGCTTACACGAACGAGGACTTAAGGAATGCTTTGCAGGAAGTAAATTCTGGGCTTTCAATTGCATCAATTGCATAATAATTTTCAAATAAAGGAATTTATAAACAAAATTCCACTTAGGGCCGTTCCCACCAACTCTGATTAAATTGTTAATTTCCGACTAGCTTAATTTAATCAAGCTCTTGCGTTCCACCAATTTTTAACCAGATCAACATAACCTTAAAGTCAGTTAATCATGATTAGAACGCCGATTAAATATAATCGTGATTAGTTAATCAAGCATTTAGTCAGAGTTGGTGGGAACGGCCCTTAATATCTTAATTTTAATGATATTTACCATGTTATAAACGGTTTTGTACTTTTTGGAGATCCCTGATATTTATTGGGACATAAGGCGGCAGATACTAGGACATCAATCAAAAGTGCTCACAGAAACTGGGTCCCTCGGTCCATTTAATAATTAATTCTGTTGGAGTAGTTCAAAGCGTGTAGCGTCGATAAGTAAGATCATTACTTTATCGACGTAGAGAACGAGAGAGAGAGAGAGAGAGAGTGAGTGACGCGTCGAGTCGACAGAGCGACCGAACAACGGTAGTCGCAGTGCAATAGCCACCAAAGCCAGTGGACGTTGTAGAGAGGGAGTGTAAAAGAATAAAGTTAATAGTGCTAAACGAGGGAAGACTGAAAGCCTTATTTATTTGTCCATCCACACATCAAGCAGTGCATTAACAAGTTCAATAATAAATTATTTTTTTTCACTGGATCGTCCTGCTAACTGCGCAGAAATATAGTTTAAGATTGGTATTAACGTGGGAAATATCTACTTTTCTCTTATGAATTTAATATAACTGAAAAATAACATCTGCAGTGTGTCAAGCAATGCTAAATATGGCAGTAACTGGGCCCCAGACGGTATCTCGCGACACTTTGCGTCGCTCGAATTCGACAAAACGCCGACCAAACGAGTAGACGGGCCTCTACTCGACTGGCTTGTAACGCACCGATCGACGATCGATAGCATACTGCATCCCATTGGCGGCCGACACGTGGTGGGGGGACGCTGCGATAGGCGATAGGTGGACCGATGCGTCAGTGGGCGACTGGTCGGGGAGGTTTCGGAACGGTCGGTCAGTTGGTCGTCGATCCGAAAAACTATTTTATAGAATAGAGAGAAGAGATGTAATCGTCGGCGCTTATTGGCCAGTGCAGATCTGCAACTGGATATCTAATTGTTTGATGACCTTCTAAAATCTGCGAGCTGTTTAACCCTTTAAGTTTTACTGGGAAGACTAGTTTCCCACCAGGCCTAAGTCTCCTAGTTGATGTTTTAATGAGAAACTAATACTACATAAGATAACTGTAAATTCTAATACACATGAGAAAATAATATAAATAAGTACTTATCTATAATTAAAAAAAATATGAAAACAATTTTTTAATGCAAGAAATATTATACCTACACATAAAAAGAGTTCATATAACGTGTTTTAAAATTTGTCCCAGTCTTCTGCCACTTAGGCCCAGTTGTACAACTCAGGTTTAACTATAATCTCTGGTTAGTTGCTACGCAGTAGCCAATAGAAAAGCTGGAATCATAGCAACCAACCAAGGATTATAGTTAAACCGGAGTTATACAACTGAGCCTTAAAGGGTTAAATGTTGGTTATACAGTGTATATTTGAGGAAGCTTGACATAGACGATATGCCATAGTACGTTCTAAACCGTATGCTATACCGTATATTTTAATTTAAATGATTATATCGAAACGCGATAATTTTGTATTATTTCAACAATTTAGAGCTACGACATTCGACATCTCTTCCGTACGTGACCCCCGCCATATTTTTACGGCTCCTAGAGGGATAGGGATTTTCTACTGAAACGATTGCCGGGTACTGGTAAGTCGTTAGAACCAAACAGTACAGCATCCTCGAGTCGACAACCGATAGCGTACGATTTAGAGTGTACTGCGAGATATCGTCTGTCAAGCTTCCACGAATATACACCGTATGTCTAGGTACACACATATAGCGAGCGTGCTTAAGGTCGATTTACACATATCAGTTCAGTGTCTGTTCCGTATCCGTACCCTTCCCACAGAGTATCCAGTGTTTATTATTCACACGTTTCAGTGCAGCATCAGTGCCATATCTGTGAAAGCGATTCGATCTTGTCGGAGAAAAACTGAGAATTTTATAGACTTTGAACTACCTCAGATAGACCAGTGGAGGCGCTGCGTGTTCACAGTCAGTGCCCGTCCGTTCCGTGAAAATATTGTCGCGGATCATGGAGACGATAGGGAGACTGATACTGATTGGATGGTAACTGAAGTGTGTGAACATTTGCATTTAAATATTATATATTAAAATCTTTTTTACATCAGTGCATGAATGAGCACGGAATTAATACGGAACAGATTCTGATATGTGTGAATCGGTAGTTTAAGGGCCGGTTCGACCAAGTCCCCTCAAATTTAAGTGACATTCAATTCCTATGGTGTAGCCAATAACAAAGCAGCTACTGCTGGAAACTGCTTTGCTATTGGCTATTCCATAGCAACTGAGTGTCACTTAACCCGCGATTGGTACCGACGTTGGTTAGATTTTATCTAACATTTTTCAAGTTTTGTCTACTACTTTTTACATGCACCTCATATTTCGATATTCAGCCAGCTATGCCTCGCTGACTATCCGCCCTAGACGCCACCACTACTAATTTACATTTACTGAACCAATTTATATTTAGGAAACCGATTTACTTAACACCGGTGTTATAGATGTTTGAAGTTCGTATGTAAGGAACACACAGCCGATAATGTTTTGAACTGCTCTGACTGCATTAACAGAGAAGAAGATTCGTAAATAGTTTTTATCTGAAATTAGTTAAAAATATTTATCATGTTCGTTCGTTTCAGCTTTTGTTAATTAACACTAGAACTACCGAATGGTCGCGGTTTATAAGACGGTCGTTTTGGCGGGTGATTATCTCGTTATCCGTGGATTTTTCGTCCATACTGCTATGGAACTTTTTTGTAGACCGAAATGTGCTCTACAAAAAAGTGTTATACCAATTTTGACAAAAACCTCACGGGTTACGAAATAATCGAGGTTGAATGGAACTCGTAATAAGACACCAGTCAAATTTACTGCCTGTACTGTTTAGTGTTAAAAACAATTTGAAACATTGCACAAGTTTTTCATTAGCCACAATAATAACAATTTATTATACTGCTATGATATGTATTCAATAAAAAATAAGAACTGTAAAAGTCAATAGTTAATACCAAAATAAACTCAATAACAATAAGTTAGATAAAATCTAACATGTGGTACCGATCGTGGGATATTTCAAAACGGTACTGATCGCGGGTTAAGTTTGAAGGGACTTGGGCGAACCGGCCCTTAAACAGCCGATTTCGATTAAATTCATAATGTTATATCTATTACTTTAGATTACTTAATCCTTTAATAAGAACCCTTCAATTGTATTTTCCTGGATGGATCGCATCGAAGGTTTTAAAAAAACCTGAAACTTTATACCTACCCTCTATCATCGCGACGCATGTCGCTAAGACAGATTCTAATCTACAAGCGTACATTTCTATATGTTGACAGACGGAATGGAGTGAATCGTATACAGGGTGTCCCAGAAAATACACGCCAAACCATTATCAAACTATACAGAGCGTCTGTCACATTCATCACTATTGAGATGACCGATGTCTTTCGGACTGGACGTCTATTCGGTTCGTGTCTGGGCTGTCGGTATTACCACCGAATTTTAGAGAACCATCTTGGATCGGGTGCGTGTATTTTCTGGGACACCCTGTATGCTATATTCTCGATAAGATAGGATTTATTTTCTTTATGCGAGAAATACTATCCTCGCGTTATTCCACCTGTCAGCCACAGATTTCTAAAAAATAGCGGGATAATATACAGGTTTATACCGAAAAGATGATAACTCGGGATAAACGAGTTTTGGCGTAAAAATTGATAGGATATACTTTTTCTGTACATAAAAAAAGACTAAATTTTGCCGTAGAAATAAAATATCTAACTATTGTTAGAGAATTTTTTTAACTCAGAGTTGGTATCTGACCTGCATAGTTTATTTCACTCTGGCTAGTTTGCCGTCAACTAATAGCAAGCGGTCATACTCAGCCAAGGCTGCCATGCATATATATGAATATTGGGATCTGACATGTCTCGATACGCCGTCTGGTGGCGAGAAGTGAAACTATTCCTAGCATACCGTTTAGTGGGTTAGCTAGTGACTGGCATTGGATTAATGTATGTATGTCGCGTATTCGCCCAAATGCTTCTCGCATTTGGGCCGTAGACCGGTGCGAGGGAAAAATTCGACACTCCTTGGGACCCTTTGAGTCATAAATTAGATCCGGGAAAGTTCCCCAATGCCACAGGGTCCCGTGTAAATGTACGTCGGCCGGGACATAGGAACCGAGCACTAGTTTCCTCGGGATTTACAACACTTAATCCTGCCTTCCGCATTTCCCTGGAAATTTCTTCGCGTTGCGTAGTTAGCACCCCTACCCCCGGTCGTAAGAGAAAACTAAAAAAGTCATACAACAAGCTCCTAGTCGAAGAGCGTCCAGTACGTTCAAAAACCTCGGAGCGAACAGAGAAATGGAAGGTGTAAGATTTTCGCCACATGGCAAATCCAACAGTAAAGTTTATTGTTACGTGAATGGCTGTAAGAGTAACTGGAAGAAAAATCCAGACGTTCGTTTTCACCGTTTACCACGTGCGGGCAATAAATGTGTGTATAAGGAAAATTTTTTCGGAAATTTGGAAAAAGTTGATCGGTTAAAAGCGTGGAAAAATGCCCTAAAAATGGTTCGTACTTCGAACAGTATGCGAGTATGTTCATTACATTTTAAAAAAACGGATTATATACTGCCAGGTAAGTTAGAATATCATCAACTTTTTACAGCGTTAAGCTGTATTTTTGCGGATATTTTATACGACAAAAAATGTCAGTTTCGAAATAATTTGTTACATAGCATTATCAATTTTATTGATTTGTTGTAGATGTAGAGTGCAAAATAAGACATCTAAAAAAAAATGCTGTTCCCTCGTGCAATTTTTTTCTCCTTGGCCCGCTGTACAGGAACACACAACACTTGATAGTCCCATCTTTAATTTCGCCTACAATGTTGTGCACATGTCCTCTGATGTCAGAGGTTTTAATACACATACTTATATAAATGGAAGACCGTTGACAGACCCCAGTCTCTCCTGATCAACACCACATTTTAAAATATAGCCAGCGCGTAACACTCTTTCACCTTCGATAAAATTTCTTTGAGCAGGATTTGTACCTGCCCAAGAGTAAATCGCGTTCATAGTAAAAGCTATTCTTAAATGTCCGGGAACACTTAGAATGAGTGCGATGCTTGCGCAAGTGAGGAGCAGGAGGAGATACGAACACGATAACGAATTTTTCACGACTGCCGGGAAACGGCTCGCAAGGAATGCCGTATGCTTCGGCACAAGGGTTTTTTCCATTTCACGATGTGAGAAGAAAGTTTCGAGAAAGTGGAAGAGTAAAAACGTGAAAAAGACTCCGGGGTTGCGCGCAGATACCTACGTCGACGTTCCGTGATGCGCCCGTCCAGGGACAGACATATACGCGTCTCGAAGGCTGAATTTATATTTATGGGAGGTCAACCCTGGACGATAACGGAGGGTAAAGGTTGCTCATGTCCTCCCGCGAGTCTAGTGAAAGTTGGAAAGGATTCACGGAGCCCTGCGCGTGCCAAAACAATAAATAATGACTTTACTCCCATAAGACTCTGTGTCGGTAGTATACTCATTCTGGCCATATTGGAGTTTTCGAACTAAGCTCCTCCCCCATGTCAGATCCCAATTACGTCATGCCAAAGTAACAGAAACCAGCCACGGTCAAATGAATGGTGCAGGCTACACAGCAAAACTCTCTGGTTAATTTAACATGCTGTATACCTAGGTACATAATATGTAAATGAAAAATTCACAGTTAACGAGGTAATTAATCGTACAAGCCGATTCGAATTCGATCACTATTTAACATTGAAAGTTCGGCCAAATATCGCTTTTGATATTTGGAAAATAAGACGTGATTGATAAGTATACACTGAGAAAAATGAGATGTTATGGTTGATATAATTCAGTAGATAAGCTAGGCGGGTTCGAGCACATGAATCCGGACGGGTTGCTTACTTTCAGGGGAAAAATGGCGGGAAATTTGAATTTTGCGGAAATGCGCATGCGCCGTGGCGGGAAATTTGAATTCGCGCATCACGTGACCCAACGGAGCTCTGCCATTGGTCGAACCCCCACTCCTCGATCTGAGCCATTGGTCAAGGTCAACGCCAGGTGTCGCCACCATCCCACTCGAATAGCCTTATCGCGTGCAGGTTTCGACTCGCGCATGCGGGGACAGACTTGTTCCGAGCAATCTTGCTTCGCAGTTTTTCTGAGAACTGTTTAGCACGATGATGTTCCTGGATTTGCGATGACGTCATACGTACAATTAAACGCTACTGCGCACTTCCGATTCCTGGAATTGTTGGACCACGGGGAATCGAACCGCGCCGCTACTGCGCAGTTCCGACCGAGCCGAGCGTGTCACATTCCTGAGTGATGACGTCATATCTTATCGCATCGCTACTGCGCAGTTCCAATTCCTGGAATTGTTGACCGGCCTTGGAATGCATGCAGGTTCGGACTTGCTCTGCGCTACTGTACAGTTTCGACCGATCCGCGCGCGTCACATTCCTGAGCGATGGCATCAAACCTTATCGCATCGCTACTGCGCAGTTGACCGGCCTTGGAATGCATGCAGGTTCGGACTTGCTCCGCGCTACTGTACAGTTTCGACCAATCCGCGCGCATCACATTCCTCAGCGATGACGTCATAACTTCTCGACAGGCACGAACACGTTTATCTCCACCACCACCACCACAACGTCTTTGCTTAAATACCGTGCATCGGCGCGGTCACGCCAATAATCGCATCGCGCTCACGAAACGACAACATGGCTTCCGATCAGTGCCGGAATATTGTGAATATCCATCGACAAGCTTTCGAGCTGATCGATCGCAAAAGAGTTGATCCCACCGAGAACACGCAATGGATCCGACGTGGGACCGTGAGTTTACGCCTACTCGGAAGATTGATGCGCCAAGAGAGGGCATCGGTGTCCTCCAAACAACGACACCTGGCCGCCATTCGACAGGTGAAAAGTTATAATCGAAAACTCAAGAGCTTGCTCGTGAGAGGCGGACGTCTTGATCAACGTGAACAGAGACGCGTCTCGTGGGAGCATCTCCAGTCGGCGTTCGACGGATGCATCCGCACGGGTGTGATCGTAAACCTGCGAAACCTGGATCCCACCGCCTTTCTGCAGGACTTGAGCTGAAGACTTTCGCCACGAAGAACGTTCTAATCCTGCAGACCACTGATTTGATACAGTGGTTCGTTGAGAATGTGCGGGACCCCATTCTCCGACAAATGGAGGAATTTCAGGAGCGGGACTCGGGTTGGACGTTGCGAGTCGTCATCACCTTGACCGTCAACGTGAACCGGTACAACCCTATGAGAGGCAGCTCCTACCTGGAACTTCCCGGGTTTACCAAGAAAAAGGAGGCCTGTGTCAACGTGAAAAACACCGACGACCAGTGTTTCAAGTGGGCGCTCCTTTCTGCACTGCACCCCGTTGATCGTAATCCCAACCGTGTGTCAGTTTACAAGCCATATGAAAACGAGTTGAACTTTGCGGGCATAGACTTCCCGGTGATGCCGAGAGAGGTCCCGAAGTTTGAGAAGCAGAATCAGCTCTTAGTCAACATCTACATTTTGCTGAAGCGCAAAGAAAAATTTGTTTTCGCACCCATCCACGTTACCTCGCACAAGAAGGCCAAGCATGTGAATCTCCTCATGATTCAAGATTGCTACATCTCGACGAGGAATCGAATGAGGAAGAGGCGAACGAGGATGACGAAACTCACACCATCTACCACTACGTGTGGATAAAGGACCTCTCTCGGCTGGTCAGCTCACAGCTTTCAAGAACGAAGGTGAAGGAATACATCTATGATCGCTGCCTGCACTACTTCCGGAGTACTGAAAAGCTGGAAGCCCACGAAGTCGATTACGTCCAGGTGAATCGGTGCAAGGTCAAGATGCCTGCACCGATGCAGAGCACCTTGAAGTTTAAGAACTTTAACTTCAAGGAAAGGGTGCCGTTTGTTGTCTACGCAGACTTCGAGTGTCTCCTGAAGAACGTCGACATGCAGCAGACGAGCAAGACGAGAGTTTGTCAAGTGCACGAACCGTTCGGCGTGGGCTACTACGTGAGGTGCAGCTATGACGACACGTTGTCCCGTTACAACAGCTTTCGGGGTCCGAAACCTGCTGAATGGTTCGCGCGCGAACTCTCTGAGCTGATCGAGCAGGTCGAAGGAGTCCTCGAGCACACCGTACCCATGCAACAGCTCACGGAAGAACGGGAGAGGGCTTTCCGCATCGCCGAGAAGTGTCACATTTACGAGAAGCCGCTGCTGGATATGAGGAGAGTTCGGGACCACTGCCATCTCACCGGCAGATACAGGGGTGCAGCGCACGAGGACTGTCACCTGAATTATCAGGATTCGCGCACCATTCCCGTAGTCTTCCACAATCTCAGCGGCTACGACAGCCACCTCAAGGCCTCAAGCCGACGATCATCAAGGAAATTTCACCGTGCTCCGACGGCCGGATCGACCTCTTGCCATTGAACATGGAGCGATACGTCTCGTTTACCAAACATCTGAAGGGCAGCAACATCGCTCTTCGATTTATCGACTCCTTCCGCTTCGTGGCATCGTCGTTGGAGAAGTTGGCGTCTTATCTCAAGGAGGCACCGATCACCAAGAGCGAGTTCCCACAGATCCGAGCCGAGCAGTTTGAATTGCTGAGGCGGAAAGGGGTCTTCCCCTACGAGTTTCTCGACGCGTGGGCCAAGCTAGACGCGACGGAGTTGTCGACCCAGCAACAATTTCACAGCCGTCTCCACGGCTGCGACATCTCCGACGAGGATTACGAACACGCCTAAAGGGTCTGCCGTGAGCTCAACGTGCGAACTCTGGACGAGTACGCGGACCTCTACCTGAAGACCGACGTCCTGCTGCTGGCCGACGTGTTCGAGAACTTTCGTGACAACTGCCTCGAAGCGTACGGCCTGGACCCGACTCACTACTACACTACACCCCGCCTCACGTGGGACGCCATGCTGAAGTACAGCCGCGATCGAGCTGCAACTGCTCACCGACATCGACGTGCTCATGTTCGTCGAGCGGGGCATCCGAGGCGGTGTCAGTCAGTGCAGCAACCGTTACGCCCGAGCCAACAACGTGTACATGAGGGACTACAATCCCGAAGAGGAGACAAAGTACCTCATGTACTACGACGTGAACAACTTGTACGGTTGGGCGATGAGGCAACATCTCCAGTACGGTGGCTTCGAGTGGGCGGAGGACCTCGATGACGACTTCCAGTGGAATGTGCCCGACGACTCGCCCATCGGATACATACATGAGGTGGACTTGGACTATCCGGAAGCCGTCCGCGACGCCCACCGAGACCTGCCACTCTGCCCAGAGCAGATGAAGCCACCGGGTTCGAAGGAGCCCAAGCTTCTGACGACGTTGTACTCGAAATCACGTTACATCATCCACTACCGCAACCTCAGGCAAGCTCTTCAGCACGGTCTATGGCTCACCAACATCCACAGAGCCCTTAATTTCGAACAGTCACCGTGGCTCAAGAGCTACATAGACCTGAACAGCGGTATGAGGAGTTTGAAAAAAACTTGTTCAAACTCATGAACAACGGGTTGTTCGGTAAGACGATGGAGAACGTGCGCAAACGTGTTGACGTCAAACTCGTAACCAAGTGGAAGGGCAGATACGGTGCTGAAGCATTCATCGCCAAGCCCAACTTCCACAACCGAGTCGTATTCGCAGAAAACCTCGTAGCCGTGCAACTCAGCAAAATCGAAGTTCTGCTGAATAAGCCGATCTACGTGGGGTTCTGCGTACTCGACTTGTCGAAGGCTTGCGTTTATGAGTTTCTCTACTAGTCCAGGCGTCAGAAGTCTAAAATCAGTCGATGTGGTTCGAATAATTCCTAAGGGAGATTTTTTTTCTATCGTTCCTTTTCATATTGAAGTAGATAAATATCAAAAATGGGCACCAAAATTCGATCCGGAACATATTGTTTAAACAAATGAAAGGTAGATTTTAGTGTTTTTTGAACATATCTCCGAAAATATTCATTCTACGAAAAAATGGTGGGAAACTAAATTGTTCGGCACTAAATTTTCCACCAAAAAAGTATCTACATTTTCTTCAATCGGAGCAATAGTTTCAAAGATATAACCCTGCGAAAGAGAGGCCGCTCGTCCGACTCAGTAACTCGCGCCGTGTGGGCTCCGAAACTTCCTAGAAATCGCTTGGAAAAAATGTATTACATATTGCTTTATATGGAGCACGAACCAAAGATAGGTATTACTTGGATGAATGGAGATTTCTGTGCTTCAAAAAAAAATGTAGTATCCAAAAAATCATACAATCTAGCTTCTTTGTTACCGTCTCGAACAGCAGCACGGCAACATTCACATAGAGTCTACTATAAAATACAGAGCTGTGTGTGGCAAGACGTTCATTTGGAACCAACAGAATGGAATTGAAAACGTACTGTCAACGGTTTGCTCCCAGTAACCATGGAGAAGGAAGCTGCACTACCAGCATTGCTGAAGATGATAAGTTGCAGTTGCCGAAGTGGATGCAAGGGACAGTGCGGTTGTCGTAAGCTTGGCTTAACCCCTTCATACCTGATTCTTTTTTCGCGGAGTGAAAAAAATTATTAATAATGTTTTAGCCTTTGGGGTATTATTATATTTTAACATATTTTTGCAATCTTATTTTTTTAAATTTTCTAATACTTATGTGCAAACAGTACAAAGTTGTATTTTTGCATAACATTTTTTAATAAAATAGCTAAAATCCAATGTACATTCTCGTGTACACCAGGTCTGAAGGGGTTAAATTGTTCGATTATTTGCCCCCATTGCGAGGATTAAAGTTGCACTAATGTCAAGAAAATAGAAATTGAGATAGAAGGAGACGTCGACGAAGCCATTGATATTGATCTAGAAGAGTTTTTGACCTTTCATATGTCCGATGACGAGGTTGAAGACTGAAGACATTGGAGAAACTGAAGAAATGGAAGGAATTGAGGAAACTGGGGCATCTGGAACACTGACGGTAGAACTTCCGGCACTATCGCCGCAGCTTGAACCCCAACGAAAGAGGAGAAGAAATATTGAGTAAAAAAAAGGGCTTTTGTGTAGTACATATTTTGAATTAATCGAATACTGTTCCGTTATTCTACTAATTTTTTTCCTTTGAAATTCCTTCCCAAAAAAATAATTATTTAAACTGTTTTCCATATATCGTAGACTCACCCGATCGAAGCACTCTCATCCACTGGTGTGATGCAAGAATTTGAGCGTCGCATGCCTCTTTCGCAGGGTTATATTTTTAAAACTATTGCTCTGATTGAAAAAAATGTAGATACCTTTTTTTTGTGGTGAATTTAGTATTGAACAATTTAGTTCCTCATAATTTTTCCGTAGAATGAATATTTTCGGAGATATCTACGAAAACAATAAAATTTCCCCTTCCATTTGTTTAAACAATATGTTCCGGACCGAATTTTGGTGCCCATTTTTGATATTTGTCTACTTGAACATGAAAAGAAGCGATAGAAACAAAAAAATCTCCATTAGGAATTGTTGGGTCAATAAAACCCCTGACGCCTGAACTATACAACTTCATGATGCCGACCTTGGAGAGCAATTGCAAGCTGCTCTACACGGACACCGACAGCCTCATCTACGAAGTGCGAGGCGCTGACGTCTATGACGTGATGAAGCGTCACATTGGACAAAGCCGGCGCTCGTAACGCGATCGAATGTCCAATTATCCCATTCCACGGGAACTCGTAGGAAGCAGACGATTAATTCCGTTGAGAAAACTTGATTGTTGCGATCTTTCGAATGCGAACCTATTTCGAGACGATTCAGGTGCTGATCGGAAGACATGTTGTCGTTTCGTGAGCGCGATGTGACTTATGGTGTGACCGCGGTGCGCATTCCTGCGCGATGACGTCACAGCTTCTCGACAGGTACAAACTCGCCGCTACTGCGCAGTTTCGCGCTTGTTCTTCCACTCGTGAGCGATGACGTCATACGATGTACTGCTACTCCGCACTTGCGATTCCTGGAATTGTTGGCACCACGGGGAATCGACCAGCCTTATCGCGCGAAGCGTCCGTGCGCGCGGGTTCGGACTTGCTCTGAGGATCGAATTACAAAGGATTTCGCAGCTACTGCGCAGTTCAGATTCCTGGAATTGTTGACAGACCTTGACATCGCCAGGATTCCAGGAACACCATCGCGGTAAACAGTTCTTGGAAGTCAGTTCCGCACGTGTCCTTCCACTCGTGAGCGATGACGTCATACATACATTTAAACGCTACTGCGCACTTCAGATTCCTGGAATTGTTGACGCCACGGGGAATCAGGAAGCCTTATCGCGTGAAGCATCCGTTCGCGCGGGTTCGGACTTGCTCTGAGGATCAAATTACAAAGGATTTCACCACTACTGCGCAGTTCCGATTCCTGGAATTGTTGGCAGACCTTGACATCGCCAGGATTCCAGGAACACCATCGCGATAAACAGTTCTCGAAAGGTATTGCGTCATCTCGTGCAACGTGAAACCCTGATTGGCTGTTGCCATGCGAGGAATTGACCCCCACTACCGAGTAGCGATGGACAACAAAAACCTCACGTCTCAGGGGTACCACCATCAGTGACGTCTTGCAGTCAGTCACGTCGTGAAGAAGAAGCCAAGAAAGATGAATTTCGCTAAATTGAACGAACTCGGCCAATTGACCGGATATCTGGAGACGAAGAAGTTTTCCGAGCTGGAAATCGGACGGGAATACCTCATCACTAAAGCGAGGAAGGTCAAAACGAAATACGGAGCTAAAATCGTTGTGGACATGGAAAAGGATTACGCAGTCTTCTTCCCGTCACGAGTAAGCAGTCTTCGAGGATGATGACGAGTTTGACAAACTGGAGAAGGCGTGCTGTGAAGATAATCTACAGGGTGTAACAAAATAAGTGTAAAACATTTCAGGGGGTGATTCCTCATCGAAAAAGGGATAGGGTCTTTCATATAAAGAAACTTCATTTGAGCATCCCTTGTTAAGATGCAGCCCCTTAAAGGGGGTCCATAAAATTTGTTTTACAATTTTTTTCACAAACACTAAGAAAGTTACAAAATTGAAATTAACGTGACATTTTCTACTATCAAAAAGACACTTAGCCAGTAATTTATTTGGTTTACCCCATGGTTGTAAGGGGTGGAAAACGCAACCCCTAAAATTTATTTCCAACGTAACTTATTGTCCTATTATTTGTTTACCATTTAAAAATTTATTTCCAATAGCTTGTTTCATTCTAAACAAAAAATGTCTTGAATTTTTTGCCCAAAATTAACCAGTTCGCTGGGATAAATATAATCCCTTTATCTTAACAAGGGATGCTCTCAAATGAAGTTTCTTTATATGAAAGACCCTATCCCCTTTTCGATGAGGAATCACCCCCTGAAATGTTTTACACTTATTTTGTTACACCCTGTATATGTAAAGAATCTTGGTGGAAAGAACTATATGTTTGAATTTGTGCAAAAGTAAAAAATGTTAATAAAACAAGAATGAAAGAAAAAAAAAGTGTTTAGTTCATTTATAACACCTCCTTTGAAAGAAATTTCTCTCTCCTCTCTAGCGTGCTGTGTCTCTATGTCTCCGTGCTTCTCGAACTTCTCTGCATTATTTCGCACAGAAACGCTTTCTGCTACCTACCTCCACACGCTATTTCTCGCGGGCTTTTTACTAGTGTGATTTTCTTTCCTATGGAAGCCCGTAGTTAAGCGCTTAGCTGGATTATCACTGGCGTCTCTGGCTTGGAGGTTAGACTATCTGCTATCCCTCTGAGTGACCGCGCATGCCCGCTTCTCCCCCGACTTTCTCCTCGACCTTCTCCCTTATCCACTCGTGGAATTACCCAGTTCCGCCGCCTGGGTTACTCGCTTGGAACTAGTACTTTCTCCTCGACTTTCTCCCTATCTCTCACTCGTCTCGACTTCAAAGTTACCATTCCCTATATACGCTTTACATTGTCATTTAAACTATGGCGGATAAAGCCAACACGGTCAAGAAAGATACTCGCGAAACTCGGAACTCTGCTACTCATAATGCCATGACGGAGCGATTTGACGTACTCAGCGAAGGTCAAAACCGGATATTTAAGGTCCTGCAGGATCTCCCCGCCATGCGTACAGCCTTAGAGTCGGTTGTAACCGATATGTCTGCCTTGAAGATAACCACTGACCAACTAGAAACCACGACAAATAAGCTAACGCAAGAGGGTGCTGACTTTAGACAAGCCCTGGGAAGCCTTGAAGCGCGTTTGGACGCCATGGCGACTACAATGGCTTTAACCCCTGGACCCTCTACTATTAGCCCCACTCCTTAATAACTCACTGTTACGAACAACTTCAACACGCTGTCAACCCAGCGTACTTTAGCCAGTCATTCAACCAATCAGGAGCTGGTGGTCTCAGGCATCCCTGCTAGCGCACTCACTCAAGAGACGACCCCCCAACTTTTTCAAGGCATTCTGGGCTTACTCAAGATTCAAACCACTGAGGGCGATATCACGAGCACCAGACTACTCTGTAAGCCTCAAATGCTTCAGCCAACCAACACACTACACCAGGTGGAGGCTACCGTACCGTCACGAATTCCATTCGCTGTTGTTTGCAAAGATAACCTTCTAGTGAAAAGAATTATCACTGCTAAACGGAAATTTGAAGCACTCAAACTTTCCCAACTTAATGAATATATGACCAGTCAAGGTGTCACCCTTAACCCATCTATATTCTTCGTGAATTGTACAGTAAACCTCAACGAGATGATGCCTGGACACACTTATCGCTTACTTGCTGAAGCTAAGACTGAAGCTAAGACCACTCTTAAGGCGGCTGGGTTTAAATATATATGGTGCACTTCTGGAGCAATACTAGCCAAAAAATCTGACGGAGGACTCATACACACGATTTCATCAAAAGACGATTTGCCTAAATTAATCAGCCTCTATTCCTCTCAGCCCATCTGACTTATTTAGCCTGTTCACGCATCGCAGCATCATCCTAACAACAAAAACCAAGACAGTTTACGAGCCTGTTGCCTTAACGTCAACTCTCTCCGTTCGCATCTCGATATACTGAAGTACCATCTCGACAACAAACCCCAGTACCAGCTGATTGCTGTCACGAAAACCTGGCTTGCTGAAAAAATCCCGTCCTCTACCGTGGCCCTCTCCGGGTTCAATCTTATACGCAACGATAGAAACGTTAATGGAGGTGGAGTCGGACTTTACATCCACGAGTCACTATCGGTCAAGGTTATGTCCATGTCTGACGCGACGTGGACAGGCAATCTGTGTTCGCAGCAGTTGTCTACCGTCCGCCCCATGCACCATTCACCTTCCGACAAGACCTTTTACACGTTATCGGCGCCTCAAGTCGGACTGGACATCATCGCTCCCTCACCATACCCATGCATAGGACTGAGGCCTTTAAGTCGTCCTTCTCGCGGTATCTGCTCCATACTTACGGAACACCGCCGGACATTATTGAAGTCTCCACACCCGGTGCTTTTAAAGCAGAACTAAACTGTGGCTATTCAACTTGGAAAACTCTACTTGACTAAATTCATTGCCCGCGGCAACCATAATCTCGCTAGCATTGTTTTATATACGCGCTTAAGCTTACTCCTATTCACACATAATCTCAATCTACATTATTATTATTACCTGCTTCACCTCACATGCTCTTGCTTAAATTGAATTTTATCTTATGCCCAACTATTATTAGCATTTTTTCTTTTTTAGTATTCAGTAATTAGCATAACTTAGTATTTAGTATTTATAGGACTTACTTATGCTTGTACACTGAGCTCTGCCAAGAGTACATATTATTTGTTCTACTTTGAATAATAAACATCATCATCATCATCTCTCTCTATCCCTCTCCCTCAGCGATTACTTGAAGCGAACCATTTGAATCATCACTCGAGAGCGTTTAGTTTAAGGCATGTCAACGAGGTTTGCAGTGATGGACGTAATCTGTATTATTCAGATGGTCGTCGGTAAGACTCAACGAGGTTTGCAACGACTTGATACTCGAATCGATGAGGTACAACTTAATGTAATCGCGACTTGATGAGGTTTGCAGCGATGGATGCTGCGGTTGAAGGAGTCTTCCGCAATCCTGTTTTCTCTATCAACGATTGCTCGTCGATTTATTTCGGAAGCAAACTTACGAATTGTTACTCACAATAGTTGACTCTAACTGCAGTATTTGAGCAGACGTTGCGGTGGGGGCGAGGTGGGGGGAGGTAAACGTGTTCGTGCCTGTCGAGAAGCTATGACGTTATCGCTCGGGAATGGCGTGTGAAACTGCGCAGTAGCGGAGCGATAAGGTATGACGCGCGGGTCGGTCGGAACTGCGCAGTAGCGGTATATCCTTTGAAATTTGATAGCAAGATTGCTCGGAGCAACTCCGAACCTGCGCGCGCGCAGTTCCGCACGTGTTCTTCCACTCGTGAGCGATGACGTCATACATACATTTAAAGGCTACTGCGCACTTCCGATTCCTGGAATTGTTGACGCAACGGGGAATCAGGAAGTCTTATCGCGCGAAGCGTCCGTGCGCGCGGTTTCGGATTTGCTCTGAGGATTAAATAACAAAGGATTTCGCAGCTACTGCGCAGTTCCGATTCTTCCGCAATCCTGTTTTTTCTATCAACGATTGCTCGTCGGTGTATTTCAGAAGTGAACTTACGAATTATCGCTCGTGGTGGGGGTGAGGTTGGGGGAAGTAAACGTGTTCGCGCCTATCGAGAAGCTATGACGTCATCGCTCGGGAATGGCGTGTGAAACTGCGCAGTAGCGTAGCGATAAGGTATGACGCTTGGATCGGTCGGAACTGCACAATGGCGGCATATCTTTCGAAATTTGATAGCAAGGTTGCTCGGAGCAAGTGTGAAATTTCGCGCGCGTACCTCTTTACCAAATATTGCGTTTCGGACGTCGGTGATTTCAAATGGCTGTCCGCCGCTCACCTCTTTACAGACTGATGCCGCTCGGTCGGTAACGTGATCGCGCGCACCTCTTTACCGACTGATGCCACTCGGTCGGTAACGTCGGTGAGCTTGAACTCTTCAGTAGCGCGAAATAACGCTGCAAGTGAAGTCGGGGAGCGGTAGTTTGATCAATGGCGGAGCTATGTTAGGGTAAAATTCAAAATGCTTGCTTTGTTCTGTCGGTAAGTTAGAGCTCCGTCGGCACCGGCTGCCCCTAAAAGCATGCAACCAGGTTGTGGCGTACTACGTCCGAACCTGCACGACTTCATCGCTCGCGGTAGGGGAAGGGGGGGAGTATATAGTAGCGTTGCGAGATGATGCGCGCGGGAAATTGGGGCCCACGAGATGGCGCTGCGAGGGGCCCCGCGAGATGGCGCTGCCGGTGAGGTCTGGATCCGCGAGATGGCGCTGCCTGTGAGATCTGGATCCGCGAGATGGCGTTGCGAGCGAGTGAGGTCGGGGAGTGGGAGTTCGACCAATGGCAGAGCTCCAGGAGTGGGGGTTCAACTAATGGTGGAGCTCTGTTGGGGTGAAATTCAAAATGGCCGCTCGTGCTTCGTCGGTAAGTCAGAGTTCCGTCGGTAACAAAGCGCGAAACCCGTCTACGCTCCGTCGGTAAGTTAGACTTCCGCAAAATTCAAATTTCCCGCCACCTTTGGTTACGTGGGTGGCCCTGAACTGTCCTAGCTTATCTATTTAATTCTACTACTTGTAAGAATATTCCTGACTGGAAATTATCCCGATGTCCCATAAGGACCCGATTGGGTATTCCTAGGTAACTCAACTCAGGCGTGCCCTTTGAGGTCCTTATCGGGATCAAATCAGGTAAAAGTCAGAAGATTTACGTGATCAGGTCCCCGTCAGGATCGTGCTTTTCGCCTCGTTAAAAAATTTTACTTTTAAACGCAAAGTTTATCAGGGTTACACCATTGGGTTCTCATCGGGATCATGTCCCTTTGCCTCGTCTAAAAATTTTATTTTGGCGCCAAATTCAGTGGGATTACACAACCGGAGAGAATTAAAAATAAGTCTCCTCTCTTATAATGAAAATGATTTCAATGATGATTATTTAATGTGTGCAAAATCAATAGTAGGTGTAAAATTCGTAGTTTTTTTCGCAGTAATTGAATTTGTAATGATAAGGAAAAAGGGCAACAAGCTATTAATAATGAAATAAATTAACTAGAACTTAATGATACTTGGACTTTAGTACTGAGATCAAAGAATAAAAACATTGTCGATTGCAAATGGATTTTTCTATTAAAAATTATGAACTTGGAAATCCTTTGTATCAACATTGCCAATAATCCAACATGTCATAAAAGATCAAAGCACATTGATATAAAGTATCACTTTTCACGTGAACAAATAGAGAAAAATGTTATTAAATTAAAATACATTACTACAGGTAATTAATTAGCAGATGCATTTACCAAATAATTGCCAATGGCTATTTGTGAAATTGAGAAATGGCATGGGTCTTGAATAGTACCTCAATACATTTTATTGTCATTAGAGTATTAAAATAAAATATTTACAATGTAATAGATAATAAGTAATGATTGGCTTGATTAGGTTTCACTGGGTTTCCTAATCCTTACAACAAATGTTGAGCCATATAGTTCCCAGAGTAGCGTAAGGAAGATGTGTCTTTAGGACAGTAATTTAGTATTGATCAAGTTTTTATATTAATTGAAGTATGAATTTGAGTATCAGTTTAACTATTTGCCATTAGTTTTTGAAAGGGCGTGTTGGAATAATCAACAAAGATTTAATAAAAAATTCTTCTTAGAATTAGTGTTTAGCTTCGTTTTAATATTATATTTCACTTTATTCTTTTATTTTATTTTTCTAAAGTTTCTCCATTACCCTCACAAGGGGACCCTTCGAAAGTCGGAGCACCGATTGTAATGAATTTTTTTTATAAATAAAGGGAAGTCCCCTGAGTAACGCTCATACTTTACTTTTGTTCAATGCGCCTTTGTTTATTTAAAAAAAAAAGAAATTGTTTTGACGCGTAAAGTGTGTACTGTAATGTAATACTCGGTATCCAAGATAACGGCGTGGCGCAGTCGGCTAAGGCATAGACTTACCACGCGGGCGTCCCGCGTTCGATTCCCGTGCATGCACTATCTTTTTTTTTTTTTGCCAATTTCGAACTTTTTCACTTTTTTTTATTATTCAAACTATTGCTACTAATCTTTAGAAGTAAAAAAAATCTAGGTAACGTGAATAAAAAATTTTTTTGCATTTAAAACTATATTTTGAACGATTGTTACTAATCATTCGAAGGCAAATTAGTGAAGTTTTGGTGACAATTTCTATGCTTCACATTAAATGACGTCAATGCCGGGTAAGTGCAAATTACTCATTTTCCTACGAAACATTCATTAAATTTGGTGGTAATTCACTCGTGACGTCAACACCAGGTAAGCGTCATTCGAAGGCAATTAGTGAAATTTTGGTAATAGTTTTTTCGCCTTACCTAGATTTATTTTACTTCTGAAGATTAGTAGCAATAGTTTGAATAATAAAAAAAGTGAAAAAGTTCGAAATTGGCAAAAAAAAAAAGAGTGCATGCACGGGAATCGAACGCGGGACGCCCGCGTGGTAAGTCTATGCCTTAGCCGACTGCGCCACGCCGTTATCTTGGATACTGAGTATTACATTACAGTACACACTTTACGCGTCAAAACAATTTCTTTTTCTTTAAATAAACAAAGGCGCATTGGACAAAAGTAAAGTATGAGCGTTACTCAGGGGACTTCCCTTTATTTATAAAAAAAATTCATTACAATCGGTGCTCCGACTTTCGAAGGGTCCCCTTGTCAGTCAAAATGCTTATGTTACGTGGCGTCAGGGCACAGTCGATAGTCGCAGGGATCTAAATGAGTGGGTATTAGACATGGATGGTCCTGTGGACCAAGCGTCTTTGTACTTTAGTTAGTCGAGAGCAAGAGGTGAATGAGTCTACCTGTAGATGCATTTTCCGAGCGCAATGAAATTAAAAGAAGGTATTCTCGAATAATCATTGGTTTTTAATAAAAGAACTTATTCCCGTAACCCCCATATCCCAATATCGTTAATAAGTAATAGTTATTTTCGTTATTAGGGCGTGAAGCGCTGTTTTTAACGAGTGTGAAGTTTGCCGCACGAGCGAAGCGAGTACGGCAATCACACTCGTTAGAACGGCGCGAAACAACCGAATAACGAATTCTATTTTTTGTCACTAAGTGTCAAATACGAGATTGACGATTTCACGCACTGCGCAGGTTATTTCACGCACTGCGCAACTTTTCACGAATTGGTGTGTGAAAGATGATTTCACATGCGTCGAGGACGCCCATGAAACCGAGTATTTGACACTGAGTGACAAAAAAGTATTTTTGTCACTCAGTGTTAAATACTCGGTTTCATGGGCGTCCTGGACGTATGTGAAATCATCTTTCACACACCAATTCGTGAAAAGTTGCGCAGTGCGTGAAATCGTCAACCTCGTATTTGACACTTAGTGGTAAAAAATAGAATTCGTTATTCGGTTGTTTCGCGCCCTCATAACGAAAATAACTATTATTTCGGTTTTCTATTCGGTTATTATACAGCGTAACTGTTCTAAATAATTTTTCGGGACCTGATCATATTTACCTGATAAGGTTCCTAAGACGTATTTGCATTACATGTACAATCAGGGCTCTATCGGTTTACCTGATAAGAGCCCGATTACTTCCTCAGTTAAGCTAGATCAGGATATGATAAGAACCCTACTACTTCTTCCAGTCGGGCTGTAAAGTAGCTATTCTAATTAGTGTCTATGTGCATTTCTGCAGCTAGTAGCACATTCGTCTTAATCGGGGTAAGAAGAAAAGATATGTATTGGTAGAATCTTGTATCCTTAAATATTTTTGAATGAGAGGTTAAAGCGTCATGACAGTCTTGATGCAGCGATTTGTTTTGCTAAAGTTAAAGAAAAGTTATGCTTGTTCGTAGAAGAATGTATTGCAAGGCAACAAAAATAATTGTTTTACTACGTATAGAAACGAAGATTTCTGAAATAAGAACTTGTTTCTTAGCAGAAGGATATAGATCGTTGTGTTAGCGATCAAAAATTGAAGAATAATTTTGTTAGCATCCATTTTTCCCAGTGCATTATTCCGCTACTCCCTATAGAGGGCACCTATAAATATACTTTTATTAGAAGAACGCGGGGGGGGGGCTACGAAATGCAATTACATACAGATATCCCGTACAGATGAATATACCTAAGGGCTCATAAAGGCAAAAGATAGCAGGCAGCAGACCATACACCTTGCCGGAACCCCTCTTTCTCCCTCTTTCTCTCGCTCCCTCTCGTTTCCGCAATTTTCTATAATTACGATCGAGCCGGAACCCGGGACACGGGCTATCGATAGGAGAAGACGTCGAGAACCCGTTTTCTCCGCGGTAGGATGTATTTGATGGTTCCATAAGAGAGTTCGCCAGCCAGCCACCCGCGCGACCGCGTTATATATGTATATATATACGCTGACATATATATATATACGGAGCGTTCTCCGTCATCGATATCTCGAGAGGGCGGTGAGGGAGCAGGCTCTGGTGTGTAATCAAACCCGGGAGGGAAATAAAACAATCGTCTCTAGTCCCTTGCACATCTCTCGACGTGGCGGCACCACCTACAGACGCCCTCTGCCTGACTTTCCCTCCTTCTCTTCGCGCTTGTCGAGAGAGAGAGAGCATCGACCTTAAACCCCGCCGCACATTGAGAGACAGGCGACGTAGGCGACGTAGCCGACGCAGGGCAGGACAGTGCAGGTTTCTGTATGCTGTACAATTCAATAGATCCGCGCGAATTAGAACGCAGAGTAGGGTAGCGCAGGACTGTGCCTGCGTGCCGCAGTCTCTTGAACACAGTTTCCTGCGCCGCGTGCGAAGCAGTTTTTGGCTTAGCGGAATGGGAGAGTGGGGAAATGCCGATCACTTAAGCGGAATTAGACCTAACACAGTAAATTTTACTCCAAATTTGAAAAGTCGTTTCTCTACTCCCCTCCTCGCACCATTATTACTAATTCGAGATCGCGTTTCGCCCGATGCGCCACCCTCGGCGTGCTGCAAGGATTATGACAATTTATAATCGAACAGATGGAAGCGCGCGGGGGTACGCAAGCAAATGTCCAACGATGTAGCTAATTGAGGCTATCTTTCTATCAGTTTTTTCGTATCTCCCGTTAAGTCGAATACCTGTATAACGTAAATGTGCAAAACATAGAAGGACAAAATTTTAAATAACTATTAACTGATTGCTAGAATTTTCGACATACATTTCGCGTATTCAAATGCGTTAGTATAAAGGTTATAAATACTCATTATATAAAATCCGTAGTTATTATCTTTAACACGTTTACTGCCGGACCGATTTTTGAAGACTTTCCGTTCAGGCCGCGTGGGGCGTATACGACCCACGCTTTTACGATTAAATAAACTCGTTTTTGACGTACGCCTTACAATTTTTCAATAGTACGAAGCCATAATTAGCAAGAAAGGGGTATATATTTTAATATGCATTAGACAATAAAGCAATAAATTAAATTTTTTATTACTATTATACACGTGCCAAATGGGTAAAAAAATTTTCCCTCCAGGCCACAGTGCGCAGACAGACTTTTATAAGTGTAGTAATGACTACGTTTTTTTTTCAAAATTCCTATTCTTTACTAAATTATGCTCAAAAAGTCTTTACTAAATTATCTCGGTCTAAATTATCTCGTATTAAAAGTAAAATTCTCGGTCTTATAGACCGAGATGGCGTGTGCGGAAACTTTTTTCTCGGTCATATAGACCGAGACGGCAGTGAACGTGTTAAAGAAATATGGAATAATATTTGAGTATTTGAACATATTGGATTTAACTATTCGTTTATTGGCGCCTCTTCCTTATTTATGCTTTTAGAAAAAGTTGTATGTTTAATACATATAATTGTATATAAACCTTTTATCCAATATATGTAATTATGAAAATTAATATACGAGTACTCTCTTGTAAAATTTATATTAAATGTTTGATGAACTTAATATATAATTTTAATAAATTGAATATAAATTTCGAAATGGATTAGGTATATTAATTTTCATAATCACGTATTACATAAAACCTCTATGTACAATTATACAGAGTGTCCCGCTCAGGCTAGTCATCCTATATATTTCCGTTATTTGTCATTTCATATAGTTTGCTTTGATTAATATTGCCAACCATGGAAACTAAGGGCCATTAAAGTTTGAGTTCGATGCTACTCGACTTTCCCCATTTACGTAGGGGAAGGGTGGAAAAGTGGGGAGCGGGATAAAGCGGGGAGTTGTCGATAATAATTCGCGTGCAGCACAGCGATATCTAACAAAAACAGTATGAACTTAGTTAACAAAATGCCCTGGTGTAGTTTTGGACGTTGAAGCTCAGTCTGATATTACATAGCGAAGTTATGGAACACGCACCCAGTTTTTTGGCCTTGATGTAAGAATCTTCTGTTATTATAACACAAGTAAGTAATGAAAGAATCTTTCTGCACCAAAATTAGTTACATGGTGTTGAAGGGTATTCTTTAGATAACAAATACAGCCTAGAACAGTATCGTTATGTTGATTTTTGATCAAATAACGAACTGTCAATTAAAAATGTTGCCCCGTCCTTGGGACAAAGCAAGGAGAGTCATTTTTTCGTTAACAGTATATTATATTCAGATATTATTGAATATTACTATTTAAAAATTGTTCACAAGTGCGATATCGATCAAGGAGAGAAGAGATAGAAATTTCATTTACAACTAAATTAACTTTTTTTATATATGAAAAAATCTGTAATACGTTGCGGTCCCCACTTTGCCCCCCCCCCCCCCCCCTTCCCCTATACCGTCGGCTTTCCGTCGGATCGACCGAACTGTAACGTCACTCCCGTTCAAGTGTTTATTAATAACGAGCTCCCTTCCGATACTTGGATAAAACTACCTCATCATATTTCCGACGAGGAGCGAATGTCTACAGCGCATTTAATTTTCCACCATACGATATACGATATTCCATTTGCGCAAACATTACCGAGATGGATGCGCTTCGGGCATAAGCAGCATCAATTACATTTCAATTGAATTACGTAGTCAATTACAAATCTAATTTTCAGTTTGTAATCATTGTGAAATTAATTTTTAATTAGTAATTAATACGATACACACTGCCTGTTTCTACAATCGGTGTTTATAAATAAGCACCAACTTGAGTCGGCTTAGGAACTCATTTGTTCGTGAAACCACGACTTTAGCCTTGCATATTATTTATAAGCCCCGACTACGAACACCGGTCTGAGTGTGTTTGTAATTTTAATTAACGTAGAACCAATTAATAATTACACTCGTAATTTGTAATCGATAGGAAACCATATTACCAATGGAGAAATGACATGAATTTTGTTATGATGTTGTTTTGAAAGACAATAACATTAGAAACAAGGTAGTTTTTGAAAAAATGAAATTAAGCATAAAATAAGCTCAAAAATCGGTTTTGAAATATCGGCTTAGCTCCGCCCACACGAAACGGCGCGGTGAATGTAGAGAGCAGCTGTGACGTCACGCATCGTCCCCTAGTCGCCGGCCGGCTACAAGTTTACCGCTTGCAGTTGGCGCTGTGAGCATTCTTCGTTCAGATTTTCCCAGAGTTTGGTCAATTGTGAACTGTAGAATTTGTGCCATGTACCTACTTTAATATGACCGATAGTGTCGCAAAAAAAAAACCGTCTCGAAGACATTATTATTGTGTCGTACCAAAGTGCAGAAATACTTCGGTAACTGCACCTGATAAGTTGTACTTCGCAATTCCACGAAATAAAGACATTCAAAGAGAATCGAATAAGTTCGAATCGAGAGATTTGGTGTGATCTTATTACACTGAGAAAAAAAAAGATTAAAAATTATTCAGCGTTAGAAGGATAATCTAAGTACGAAAGGTAAAATAGATCAAAAATTATCCTAAGGAAGGTTAAATTTTAAACTCTGGAAGGATAATTTTTGATCTATTTTACCTTTCGTACTCAGATTATCCTTCTAACAGAATAATTTTTAATCTCTTTTTTTTCAGTGTAGAATATAAGAGTAATTTGTATCTACAAACTATGTATGTATCAGCATAGATTTAAGATTGAATGATAATGATTATTTGGTCTGATTAAGGTTTTCTTTTGGGGTTTTTCCTTAATCCGTAGCAACAAATGTTGGACCATTCTTATGTTCCCCAAAAGCAAATTATAATAGATAAGACAACTTCTACATTAATTTAATCGATTACTTCTTGTGTGAGAGTATTGAAATAAGCAAAAACTGCTCGATGTTAGATATTTATAATCCTAAGTTTAAGACTATGATTTATTACCGCAAAGGAAAGGTAAGGGAGAGAGAGGGTACAGATTTATAACTCTACCCTTGCTAAAAAGTTTTCAATACTTTACAACCGGAAAAAACCCGGCGAGCCTAGCGGCCTAGATGAGCGTTTTCTACGGTAAATCTACTCGTTGCGAGCATAGTTTGGACATTTTGTGGCGGGGGTATCTGGCAGCTGACGTCACGCAACGTAGCCTCGTGTCGAGGTACCGTTTACTAGCCTCGCGTCAATCCATGATTTTTAAATATTTATAGCACGATTAACTCTTAATATTTTGCGCTACAACTTCGGTTAACGTTTTTGTGACTCAAACTCTATAGATTGCATTGTCTCCGTAATTTTCACGCGCCGATCTGTAATAGATGTTGATAATTAGCTATTTTAATGTTACCTACCTATAAGATTTATGGCACATGTGGCAGGTGAGCATCTAGCATTCAGAAAGGGGTACCTACTAATAATGAAAATTATGGTCATACTAACCTGGCAGCTTTAACGCCTCTTATTTCAGCGCTAACAAAGTCTGACTGGCCTGCTATAAAACTGGACAACATAAACGAGTCAATTTTTGGCAAATTATCGGACTGCCCCTGAACAAAACCAGGTTCCACCATTTTTGCCTTGTACGAGTAGCAATATCTAATGCGTTTGAAAGTAAAATATACACTGCAAAGACTTTCACGACCGTCATACGCAGTCTACGCAATAGATACTACGGCTGCCGCGGACGATCCGTGACGTCACCCAGCCGACTAGCCACTCACGAAGCGTTTTCGATCACGTGACAAAGTAGGCGTTCCGCTGCGAAACAAACTTACAAATATTTCGCTTGTTGCCCGTTTTTTTGGGAAAAAATTATCTGATATCATCTCAAGAAGGCTACTACATCGCCTTATGCTGAAATTCCAAATGATTTAAAATTCATGTAATTTCCCCATTATATGTTTGTCATTTTTACTCTATTTACTCTAATATAATAAAGGCGAAGAGTTTGTAAGTTTCTTTGATTGTTGTGGGTAATCTCTGGAACTACTGATCTGATTTTACAGTCTTTCACTAGTAAGGAGCCTGAACTTTCTGATTAATGCTATACATTTGATGAGATTTTGACAAAAGGGAGCTGAGGAGTGACACTTTCACACAGTCACACAGAAAAAAAAGTGCGGTATAAATTTGATGCGATGTATGTTATCCGTAGTAATTTTGCCTCCTGATTATGAATCCGGTGTCAAAATTTAGCCATCACGTCACATTTTTGTTAAATATCAAAAAACCATCAAGAGATCATGATTTTCAAAAAGTTAATAGACTTAAACCGAATTCGATATAGGGAATTTTTTGGGTCGCTGATCACGAATCTGAAGTCGGATTTCAAAAATTCAAGATGGCGGATCCAATATGGCGGACGAGATTTTTGAAAATCGACGGATTCATGCTCAATTTGGTGTAAGGGAGTTTCTTGGGTCGCTGATCATGAATCTGAAGTCAGATTTTAAAAATTCAAGCTGGCGGATCCAATATGGCGGACGTGATTTTCGAAAATTTTGAATTTTTGTAAATATAACATCATATTCGTCATCAGCGACTGAAAAAAAACCCTATACCAAATTTGGCATGAATCTGTCGATTTTCGAAAATCTCGTCCGCCATATTGGATCCGCCATCTTCAATTTTTGAAATATGACTTCAGACTCATGATTAGCGACCCAAAAAACCCTCCTATACCAAATTTGGCATGAATCCATCGATTTTCGAAAATCTCGTCCGCTATATTGGATTCGCCATCTTGAATTTTGGAAATCCTACTTCAGATTCGTGATCAGCGACCCAAAAGCCCCCTATACCTAATTTGGTCCATTAACTTTTTGAAAATCATGATCTGTGGCTGGTTTTTTGAGATTAAAAAAAATGTGACGTGATAGCCAAATTTTGAGACCGGATTCGTGATCAGGAGACAAAATTATTACGGATAACATACAGGGTGTCCGTAAAGTATGGAAACGGTTGAATATTTCGAAAAGTACGCTTCAGAACGGGAAACGAAAAAATACGTATCCGCGATATTTTTTTAAAAACTATCAAATGATACCAAGACTGATCCTACACCCCAACCCCTGTGGGTGGGGCAGGGTGAAGCTTTAAAATCTTAAATAGGAACCCCCACTTTTGATTGTATATTCGCATTCTACATTAAAAACTACATAACTTTTATTTGAAACATTTTTTTCGATTCGTGGCAGATGGCGCTATAATCGACGAAATTCAATTTTTTCGGTTTTTGCAATTGAGAGTCGATTTATTCGATTCTGCAATACAATTGCGATAGAAATTTACATTTTTTATTCTCATACTTGATATTTTTGTTAAAAATTTAATTTAGTTTTGCAAATTTGAAGTGCAGATGCGTTCTGTACCTGGAATTCCCGCGGCGGACGGTATATTCCGGGAAACGTAGCTATTCTTTCACTAGTAGTCCGTTTTAATGATATCCGTTAACCTGAGTACACGTAAACAGGTACCGCTAATTGCCGGGCCTTCCGGACTCTCGAACCTCGATGTATTCCGAAAGGGATTATCCTTGAGTAATTAGCTTATTTCCTCTAACGGAACTTAGTGCGTCACGGGGAATTCCAGGTACAGAACGCACCTGCACTTCAAATTTGCAAAACTAACTTAAATTTTTAACAAAAATATCAAGTATGAGAATAAAAAATGTAAATTTCTATCGCAATTGTATTGCAGAATCGAATAAATCGACTCTCAATTGCAAAAACCGAAAAAATTGAATTTCGTCGATTATAGCGCCATCTGCCATGAATCGAAAAAAATGTTTCAAATAAAAGTTATGTAGTTTGTAATGTAGAATGCGAATATGCAATCAAAAGTGGGGGTTCCTATTTAAGATTTTGAATCTTCCCCCTGCCCCACCCACAGTGGTTGGGGTGTGGGATCAATCCTGGTATCATTTGATAGTTTAAAAAAAAATATCAGATACGTATTTTTTCGTTTCCCGTTCTGAAGCGTACTTTTCGAGATATTCAACCGTTTCCATACTTTACGGACACCCTGTACATATATCGCATCAAATGTATACGCCACTTTTTTTTATGTGACTGTGTAATCATTTCAATAGATCAAATTCAATCCTTATCAAAATAAACATACTCTCTGTTAAATGTTTCCCACATGTTAGATCTTAAATAATAATGCATAATTAGATAGGATTTTATAATACCTAAAAGGAAGAAAAGGAATATTTCCACGAGAACCTCCGATGCAAGGAAAAAAAGATTGGTACGCGAAGTAAAAAGTGTTCAGAATTGAGCAAGTCGATTTGGTTCTTAAAGAATTCGACAGTCAACATCAAGGATATTTGAGAGCACTTCTAGGGCAGTTTTGGTTTCCAAGCAGATGAAGTCGCGAGAAAAAGCTAGTTAATCATAAACCAACTATAACTTTCTTATATGACGTTACAAGTATTTTGACGACTTGTCGTACCTAAGGCCCGCTGCACACGTCCGTCTTTTAACCGTGCGGTACCGCTGCGGCGCCGGAATTGCGGTCGGTGATACCATAGATAGATTGTAGCGCTGCACACACACCTCCGGTGACGTTGCGGCGCCGTGCGTTCCTCTTGCGGCAGTTTTTCGCCGCAGTTCCCCACGACACCGCAACGATACCGCACACGCACCTCCGGCTTCTCAGTACTTTCCCGTCTATAGAGTGCATTGAATTACTGCGGCAACGCAGCGGCACCGCAACGACGTGTGCACCGGGACTGATATCATCAACCGCAATTCCGGCACCGCAGCGGTACCGCACGGTTAAAAGACGGACGTGTGCAGCGGGACTAAAAATAATAAGAGGAAAGGATCTGTAGGTCCTCAAATGAGCCCGACGAGCGGAACGAAGCTTTATTTAAATACCATATGGTCCATGGTCGTTCTATTGGGTCTCTCAACAATGTATGCTTCGAAGGAACAACAAATTGCTCGTCACTTTAAATTGAATTTATTTCCCATATTTCCGGTGTAGAAATTAGTTAGGGATGGCCATAATGGTGCCCATCCACGTACAGGCGGACTGCAGTCCGTGGACTGATAGTTCTGATCTGCAGTCCCGAACTGTCATTGAACACACCCGTACAGTTCTGCGGACTGCAAGCCATCGCCGGACAGTCCAGGGACTGCAGGCTGCCGGATGATTCGCCATACACGCACAGTTCATGAGTCAGTTCAATTCGATCAATTGTGTTTGGAAGAAGAAATATATGAGGGGTATAGATGCAAAACCCGCCAAGTCACATTTATAGCAATTTACAGGAAACGTCAAAGACTGGTGCAGACGGCCATTGCGTTGCATTAGCAAGCGTATTTTCTACCTTATATTATTAACGGTTTAGGGTGGAATTTGCACCTAAATTATGTTCGACCTTATGCATGTACTTATAAAGAACAAATTCCCGTGTCTAACACAAATTTGACAAAAATGAATTTGGCGGGTTTTGCATCTATAGGGGAATTTCGTCAGGGTCGGCCTGTCGTCTAGGTCAGCCATTTGCTATATTTAAGCTTATAAAATTAGTTTCAACTATCTGGAAGCGTCCCGTGCACCTCATTTACAAAGCCCAAGTGACGGGTGTGAGGGGGGGTTGAGCTTCCCCTGCCGGGCGCGTCCCTAGGTGGCGGATAAGGGGAATAGCCGATCTGATCAACGCCCCAGTGGCACGAAAGGATCGGTTAACGGGAGAGATAAGCACTTCCAATGGTGCATAAACCCACCAACGGGAGAGTGAAGGCTCTCGTCGTGGACCAAAAGCTGCCCCCAAACATAAGGTGTGAGCTACCGTGCTGAGATGTTGTATGGCGCAGGGGATAAGATGCGTTCCCAAACGGTGCCTCCCAGATACCGGGCGCCCTCTGGGAGTAAATAGCCAAGCCCTGGGTGAACGGACCTCTCCCCAGGTGATACCGCTTATGTCTGACACTCGTGGGACAAAAATGGACCTGACTAAAAAAAGAAACGAAACTACGGAACAACCATCTGGGGCGGAAACGAACCAGATGGGGGACGGAGAAATGGACGGAAGACACAGGGTCGTCAAGCAGAGGTTGAGTGGAACTGCGAGGCGACGACTGAATAAACATACGCAAGGGGGGTAAGGACTGAACAAGTCCGCACAACCCCTGGGACGGCGACAGATGGGGCTAGAGACGGAAGTGGGAGGGGGACTAAGAGATTTAACCCCGAACACACCATACGCCTAGCCCTAGCACGACACAGACTGAGAAAAAGACTCGGACTGAGACATACGCACAAAAGGCGACAAGAATGTTCAGGTGGGCCCTTGTACCAGAAGGGTACCCTGATAGACGACTGACGACGGACGAACTGACAGCGATCAAGAGGCTGCTTAAAGCCCAGATCCTGTCAATACCCGACGGCACAAAGATACCCATCTTCGAGGGGATGTGGGAAAGGGACGGTGCGGCCGTAATAGGGTGCACCGACGAAGAGACTGGGATGTGGCTGAAAAGTCTATTCCCAGAGAACAAGATAGGAAACCTCATCCTCAACGTGGTCTCGACCGAGGAGCTCCCGAAGCGACACAGGGTAGTAGTCCACGTTGAGGATGAGGAAATGACAGCCTCGGAGGCAGTACAGTTTCTGGCCAAACAGAATACGGGACTGGTCAAAGAGGACTGGACGATTGTCAAGGGCAGTGAAAGCAAGGGAGCTACTAGCGCCCACTTCGCTGCACTCGTCAATGATAAGGCGTTACGGGTCTTAGAAGCCTGTAACTTCAAACCTCACTGCGGGACTCAGAGAGCAACTGTGAAGTTGCTTGAGAAGAACCGCGGTGGGGATTAGGACAAAATTGAGAAAGACGGGTGAACCAAGATATGGCTCACTCGACACTCAATGTTGTACAAATTAACTTGCATCATAGCAAAAGCGCCTCGGCCATATTGGTCAAGGAGCTAGCGAAGATGCACACAGGCATAGCACTAATACAAGAACCGTGGGTGGTAAATGGTGCTATAAGAGGACTTGGAGGAAGCGGGAGCTTACTCTTCACGGACTCTGAGGATAAGATTAGAGCCTGCATTCTTGTAAAGGGAGTGCAGGCGGTTTTCATTCCACAACTGAGCTGCGGAGACCTGGCGGTAGCTAGGGTAAACCTGGCAGACAGGAGTGGAAGCAAACTAGAGTTTATCATAGGGTCAGCGTACTTGCCCTATGACTCAGCAGAACCTCCACCTACAAGGGAACTCAAAAACCTAGTAAAAGAGGTGAGGAAAAGGAAGGGTGAACTCCTGGTGGGGTGCGACGCTAACTCCCATCATGTAGGATGGGGGAGCACTAAGACCAATGCTAGGGGAGAATCCCTTCACGAATACATCCTGGCATCAGATCTGTCTATACTGAACAGGGGAAATGAACCTACCTTCATGGACCGAAGGAGACATGAAGTGCTGGATATTACCCTATGTTCTGCGGGAGTACTGGATTGGGTGGGGGACTGGAGGGTTTCCAAAGAACCTTCAGGATCAGACCGCAGCCAGGTGCTCCTTACGATAAAAGGGCATCGGGAGGGGGCCTCTAAAAGGAACCCTAAAAAGACAGACTGGGATAGGTACGTTAACCCTCTGACGCTAAACTCTTAGCAATCCCTGTCGCGTGAGCTGGAGAAAGGGAACAGCCAATTGCGCGCGGTCGCTTTATGTGTTAGTGACTGACGTCACGGAAATGGCCCCCCACTCTCATTCAGCCAGGCTCGTAGTTAGGGGCCTGCTCACTCATATACCGTGTTCACTCGCACTCACGGGATTTCGCGCGACGGCACGGCAATGAAATAGGGGCCCCATACACGGTACGATTCGTTGCCTCGATCCGTCGTTTCAAACTGATTGAAACGACGAATCGATAGTGTATGTCAACATAGTTAATGATTTACTTAGTCGAAGACTACTTCATTGTCACTATTAAAAAAAATGGCTTATTAAAATCACACCGCAGGTAACTTTTAACGTTTCGTCGGTGCCCAGCGACCATACGGGTTGCGACGGCCCTGTCACTCTCTCCCCACTACACTAACGTCTCACGCTTGACTCTGCCCCGCGCAGTGTTGGGGAATCGAGCTTTGCCGTCAGAGGGTTAAGGAACTAAAACAGAGGATCCAGGACGTACCTACCTGGTTCTGCTATAAGAATCAGCTCGAGGTGACGGCCGGACGTTTCGCAGAGGCGCTGAGACTGTCATACGAGGTTGCAGTGTAGAAAATATCCCCAAGGGAACCAAAAAGGTCAACTGGTGGAACAACAAGCTGGCCTCAACTAGAGGCCTGTTAAGGAAAGCTTGGAATAAGGTCAAGAACGCTAAAGACCTAACCAAGAAAGAAAAAGCACTGGAGGAGAGAAGATCCCTTCAGAGAAAATATAATAAAAAACTGGCACATGCTAGGAAAACAGGCTGGAGGAAATTCAGCAGCAGCATTGAGGAGTATGCTGAGGCCTCCAGACTAGTTAAAGTACTGGGGGGAAAGAACAACGCAAATGTGGGTTGTTTAATCAAACCAGACGGACAATATACTTGGAGTACGGAGGAAACTCTGAAGCTCCTGCTTGAGGAGCACTTTCCGGGCTTTGAAAGAACGAGAGAATGGAGGCAAGAGAGCAGGTATGGGCAAAAAGCACCAAACTGGGCTCTTGCTGCTAAAATTGTATACCCTCAGGCGGTTGAATGGGCTGTTAGTACATTCAAACCACTGAAGTCACCAGGTCCAGATGGCATCTACCCCCTAATGCTTCAAAGGGGTCTAGAGGTCATAATTGGACTATTAACTAAACTGCTTAGAGCTAGTGTTGCTCTTGGTACAGTTCCAAGGGTCTGGGGAGAGGCAAGGATTGCCTTCATACCCAAACCCGGAAAAAACGGCTATATTAAGCCAAGAGACTTCAGACCCATAAGCCTAACTTCCTTTGTATTGAAAACCTTGGAAAGGCTTATGGATAGACACATTAAGAGTTCATTCATAGCCGAACGACCTCTATCCCCTGCACAATATGCCTATAGGGAAGGCAGATCCACAGAGACTGCCCTACACCACCTTGTGGCAAGGGTGGGGGAACAGATAGAGGAAGGGGGCTATGCTATGGCACTCTTCATAGACATTGAAGGAGCGTTTGATCGCACCGGATACAATGTAATAACCGAGGCCATGTCTAGTAGAGGGATACCAGAAACACTAATAGACTGGACTCGGAGCATGTTGGCGAACAGATTGGTGATCGCCAAGAAAGATGATATAGAGGTAAGGGGGCGACCATCGGGAGGATGTCCGCAGGGAGGGGTTTTATCACCTCTACTGTGGGCCTCGTAGTGGACGAACTCTTAGAACTACTGAGGAGGGAAGGATTCCTGGTCCATGGCTATGCAGATGATGCTGCGGTTGTGGTCAGGGGCAACTTCCTTAGTGTACTAAGGGACAGAATGAACTGTGCCGTACGAACAGTGGATGAATGGTGTAAAAAGACCAATCTCTCGGTGAACCCGGAGAAAGTGTCTGCCATGATATTCACTAGAAAATACAAGGTGGAGTACCCGGAACCATTAAGGTTCAGGGGGACAAACATCGAGTATGTCAGAACACAAAAATACTTGGGTGTCGTCTTAGACACCAAGTTGCATTGGAAAGAACATATCACATGCCAGATCGCGAAGGTATATGCCTCGCTATGGGCATGCAGAAGAGCAATGGGCAGAAACTGGGGCTTTAGTCCCAGGGTCTGTCTGTGGCTGTACAAAATGGTGTTACTGCCAAGATTACTGTATGCAGCAGTGATTTGGTGGCCAAGAGTGGGGAGGATCGAATCAAGAAACCAGTTGAAAGCCCTTCAGGACGTGTTCCTGAGGGCTGCAACAGGGACGATGAGATCCACACCAACTGAGACCCTAGAGGTGGCACTTGATGTGCTGCCTCTTGACCTTTTGATAAGAGAAAGAGCGGAACTCTCTGCATACAGGATGAACTACCTTGGGGAGTGGACCAGGGCAAGGACAGCACACACCAGGCTAGGCGTGCTTGATCAAGGATCTATGTCCTTGAGACAGGATAAGATAGCCAGGAAATACCAGATCAGGAAGGCCTTTGTGGTCTACCTACCTGAGAGGAATCACTGGGAAATTAGTAAGAGGACTCCGGGTCCCACAGTCAGGCACTGGTACACCGATAGGTCGGGGTACGGGGGTCGCTTTGGGGCGGGAGTCTTTGGACATCAAGAAGACCTCAGGGTAAGTATCGCCCTGGGAGACAAAGCCACAGTGTTCCAGGCGGAAGTCTTGGCAATAAAACACTGCCTGGAACTACTTGTAGAGCAGCGCACTGCGAACAAGTATATTTATATTTGGTCTGATAGTCAAGCTGCTATAAAAGCACTCCACAGGACAAGCACAAATTCACAGATTGTGTGGGAAACTATGGAAGTGCTAGAGATTCTAGGGAAAACCAACAAGATTACTCTTGCTTGGGTCCCCGAACACACAGGAGTCCATGGTAACGAGATAGCGGACGTACTGGCGAAAGAGGGCATCAGAAAGGAGAACCTCATGCCAGTGGGAGTCCCCTTTGCCATGGGCAGGTTAGAGATTAAGAGGAAATTCCACAGGGAGCATTTTCACCGGTGGACTAATCTAGGAACGGGCAGACAGGCGAGGAATCTAATGCCTCGCCTAGCACAAAAGAGAGCCAGGTTACTAGTGAACATGAACAGGATAAGTCTGAGCATTACAATCAGACTATTAACTGGTCACGGAAAATTCAACTCACACTGCAGGAGACTAGGTCTATCGGAAACGGATAGATGTCGATACTGCAAAGTGGAGAGGGAAGATGCCCAGCACCTGCTGCTGGAATGTCCAGCACTAGGGGCTTATAGACACCGTCTGATAGGCGAGGCTTTTCCTAGCCTGGAAAGGGCTAGAGAGCTAGGGGTAGAATGGATATGTGGACTGGCCAAAAGGGCCAAGATGCAAATCTAAGGTACACCCCTAATCACAGCGGGGCTACAATAAAACTATTAAGTTTTCGGTGGCGTTGAGGGATGATTAGCGTCCTAACCGCTTTTATTATTATTATTATCTGGAAGCGTGGTAAAACTTCTATTGATAACAGCAAACTTTTCGTGGCAACACGGAGTTTGAAGCGTGAAATTAAAACGTGTTGTGCACTCACAATCAGTGGTTTTGGAAAGACGAAAAAAGTTTTCCAGTATCAGTGAATACGATACCAGAACTTGAAGCTAAAACATGCAATCGTCAAAGTAAGCATATACGCGTGCTATCCTTTGGGAATAAACCGAGAGGATAATTCAATTTGGTAACCCGTTTGGTTGTGGTGTGATGCGATATGGTCCTGGTATTTGTCGTCAAGGTTGGACCATTTGTGTAGTCAGGGTTGGCCACCGTGATTTTTTTTCTTTTCAGGGTAATAACAACACTTCGTCATTTTTTGATGCTACGAAACTTTAAAAATTAGGTCGTCCACCCAAAACAGTGCAGAAAAAGCCCTCCTCCGGATGAAGACGAGGACTTTTGTCTCATCTGTTTGGAAGTGATGCCTCATCGCTTGAATAGTAATAATTCCGTTGCATGCATCATATGATTCAGAATAATTTAGCGCTGTAACGCGTGGATCGCAGCCGAGTCGGCATGCGCTAGCCTGCCGACGGTTTAAGGGTCGGAAAGGCCCGGAGTGCATCACGAAAGACGCAGGTAGCTAGGACGGATGCCCCCACCCGGAGTCATGGGTCAAGGGTCGTTCCGGGGCTTTCGGCAAGGTCCGCAAACGGGGTATATTAGACGGCCGGCGAGCCATCGCCGGCAGACCAACTTGAGTCACGGTACTACTATCACCACTATCCCTCAAAGTCTCAGTCGAACGCCCTAGAGAGGTTTTCGCTCAGCGAACACCCTAGTAGTTGAACGTCCTCCCCACGAGTGGCGACAGTTTTCGCCCAGCGAACATCGCAACTCTCGTGGCTCACCAATCGACTCTCGAGCAACCGAGAGGGAAGTTTTCGCTCAGTGAACACCCTCTCGCTCGCCGATCTCTGACGGCCCTACGCCATCCCGGCTTGAGGTTCGCTAGCGGCAGTTTTCGCTCCGCGAACACCCTAGCGTCCTCGCCGACCCATCCGACGTTGTCACGTCGCCTCGCCTACCCGGCGACCCTCTTCGTGGACGAGTCACCTTCGCCTCCGGCCTGACGACGATTCCCGGGACGCGAGCAGCACCCGGCACGCCAGGACCGACGCAGCCGTTCCTGAGGAGGACGCTCCCGCACCGCCTTCGAGCAGCCCGACCGGCAGCCCTCCGACGCTTCTCCGAGCTCGATCCTTCCTGGGATCTTCTTTTCCCCACTCACACACACTGCCATTTGTATTCCCATATCACGAATAAACCCTAGTTCTAGTTTATTCGTGCTCTGTACATATTACCCCTCCTACAGCTCCTATATTTCGTCGATTTTCAGCGGCTGGCCAACCTAGACAGCACTGGCCAACCTTGACAGTATTTCTAATTTTTAAAAAATACCCATTACTTTTTAAGTTTTCATCTAATCAATTCGTAATACCTCGGAAAAGTTTTCTTTTTTCCGGACCTTTCTAAGAATGCGCAGTAATTACAAGAATTCTTTTTTACATGGAAATTATGGGCAAAAGTCAAAACTATGGCCAAGCCTGACGACATTCCCCCCACCCCTTATATCTAATATTTAACATGGTTGTGAGAAAAAGGAAGCTTACTTTATTCCTTATAATTATGTTGTTAACTTATTGACATACGAGAAATCGGGTTTTTCGGTAAAAGAATGCCAATGTACAGATGATCCTGATTATGAATTTAATTGACATTGTGGAAATGAAGAGATTCAATCCGAACGTACTGAATTATCATTGCCAAGAGTTGTTTCTACGCATAAGTATTGTGGTGTTTGCGGATCAACGAACAACATAACTGTCATTCCTTTTGAAGCTCGAAAGCAAGCGTATATTAAAAAAAGAGTATTTATTCCTATTGGAAATCGATGCTGCAAAAATCATTTGATCGAGGAATAGTTCTATGAAGACGATCTGTGCCTTTTAAAAATGATTTTTAATTCAAGTTTTGTAGAAACCTCTGATATCCTGAAGATCAAGTGAAGTTACTGATTGGTTTCTCGTATAAAAATATAAATGAAATACGAAATATGCTTCCTTCTATGCGCGATAATGATAATAATCGATCAGTGCTTCAAGCGGTTGTTGTATTTCTTATCAAATTAAGAAGCGGGAATTCAAATAGTATGATTCTTCCTTTTAATTCAAGCGAGAAATTCAAGCGAGGGTAGTTTTCATATGCTTATCCGGCTATACCCTTTGACATTTCCATAATCTAAATGCGGTATATGCTAACTGCTTGGGTAAAAAGCGATATATGCACTGACGGTTATTGTAGATACCACTGTTTGACTGTGTATGATGCAATACAGCGTTTCACGTTTGGTTTGGGCTTCATTTCGTAACAAGTCTTTGCAGATACCCCACCTGCTTGTATATTTTATGTCTCCGAATATTGTTTAATGTAATAATAATGTGGTTAGTTCTCTAGTTTTACTATGGCATTTTTCTATCTTTTATGTGAATACAAGTTTATATAAAAAACATGCGTTTCTTTTCACATTTTTAGATAAGGTAAAATGGGCAAATATTGACTCCACTTTACTTACTGGTCTAAAATATATTGCAAACTGAAGTTATCAGATTTGGTAATGTATGCATAAGCTCTTTATATAAGACGCATTTTATTTTACTACTTATCGTTTTTGAACAATGATTAAAAAAAATAAAGTCAGATGTCAATATTACCCTCTATATTGTTTAAAATCGAATCTTGTTCAAATTTTCGTCTATAATGCATGCAATCGGCTAAAAATGTCAATTTTTGTTTATTACATTCCAAATTTGACACCAATAAGTGATTTTGTATAGAGATTAAATTATAATAGTTATTTTATTTATCAATTTTTTCCACTGCGAATGTATAAAAAAAGTGTTGAAGTATTGCAATTTTGTTCTCAAGTATGGGTCGTCGCAGGGAACTGCGGGGATCGAGGACGGGTAAGGAGTGGGGATTGACGTCAATGACTTCAATCCCCACTCCTTACCGTCCCCGCTCCCCGCAGCTCCCGGGTACCGTATATGCCCCTGGAGTGCAACTGACAGAACATTTTTAACATCGATGAAAGTTCAGCACGACAGGCCTGGACTGCAGATCAACCGCCACACACGCACAGTTTCCTAACAGTTTCGACGGACTGCAGGCGATGGACTGCAGGCGAACTGTACGTGTATGGTGAAATTTGGACTGAAGGCGGGCTCGCTCACAGTTCGGGACTGCAGCATCAATATTTTCTCGTTTTTACTGTTCCTGCAGATTCCGCTTTTTAATTATAGACGGCACTGTAGCAGTACCGCTAATCTTTTCGCACATCGGAAATAAAACATATCGAGTACCAAACCGCCCGAATGCCGTAGAGGCGCCGCTCGAGTGGAAGCACCAACCGCCCGGGCACCGTACAGGTGCCCCTAGATTGCAACTGACAGACAATTTTTCATATCAATGACAGTTCAGCACGATAGGCCTGGACTGCAGATCAACCGCCACACACGTACAATTTTCTAACAGTTTCGACGGACTACAGGCGATGGACTGCAGGCGAACTGTACGTATATAGTGAAATTTGGACTGAAGGCGGGATCGCTCACAGTTCGGAACTGCAACATCAATTTTCTCGTTTTTACTATTCCTGCAGATTCCGCTTTTTAATTGTAGACGGCACTGTAGCAGCACCGCTAATCTTTTCGCACATCGGAAATAAAACATATCGAGTACCAAACCGCCCGAATGCGGTAGAGGCACCGCTCGAGTGGAAGCACCAACCGCCCGGGCACCATACAGGTGCCCCTGGAGTGCAACTGATATACAATTTTTCATATCAATGAAAGTTCAGCACGATAGGCCTGAACTGCAGGTCAACCGCCACACACGTAAAATTTTCTAACAGTTTCGACGGACTGCAGGCGACTGACTGCAGGCGAACTGTATGTGTATGGTGAAATTTGGACTGAAGGCGGGATCGCTCACAGTTCGGGACTGCAGTCCGTCTGTACGTGGATGGGCACCATAATGGGTTAATAAGTTAAGAAGAGATCCATATAAGGCTAAACTAGGATTTCCTTATTATTACCTTAGTAGGGCCTTGTCGGGGCTTTTTAAGGTTTCTTTATTTTTAAATTGTAAAGCTCTAGTAAAGCCAACTGGTAAGGGCCTTTTCAGGGCTTGATAAGGATGTCTTGTTAAGAAATAAGCAGGCTTTGTTAATGAAAATTTAGTAGGGCCCTGTAGGGGCGTTTCAAGGTTTCCTTATTGTTAAACTTTAACATAAACTATATACAATGAAAGCCTTATTAACCCTTTCAGTCACAGATTTCTTTAAAAAGGAAAAAAATCTATAATGTGGTAAGCGAGACTGGCCTAAAATTACATACAATTTTGATTTTTGAGTATAAATTTTTTTATTTTTTGATGGTTTAACAAAACAAAATAAAATTCTTGTAGCAAATGTTAGTTGTTAACATGTTTGCACATCAAAAGGAACTTAAAAATAATTTTAGTTTTAGTTTAACCTATTTTTAAAAATAAGCCACTATGTCGTTTTACCCAAGTAGGTATAGGCAAAATGACACAGGCTCTTCAGTCAGAACAAATTTCGCAGATATATCTCTTGGCTTTCGCACTAAGTCCTGCACACTCTGCATGAGCCCATTTTTTACATTCTTGGCATTGCAACCACAATTCCCGAGATTTTGACCTCAAAAATTCTTCATCGCAATAAATGCAATGTGCGTTATTTTCTTCATCACTGCTTGCAGGAAACGCTTCTTGAACTTTATCATCGCCATTATCTGTTCCAATATCCGAAAAATTTCCGACATACCTGTCGTTTTGCCCGAGAACGAAGTATGTCATTTTACCCATAAACACTTAAATAGTATCACGTGACCAAAACATCGAGACCGTTGTTTTATTTTCTTTCTACTATATGATCGGGGTTAGTTTAGGTTATATGCTAAGAACCAAACCCCAATAAACCTATATATGGTGTGATCCGCGAGCACAGTAATCACCTTTTAATGAGTGCATGAAATATTTTGTACTTACGTTTTAAAAGAGTACCATTTTTAACAAAAACTGAGACAGCCTTAAACTTACTGACAACATCAAATGGCGTCGGGACCACTGAGCTGTAAGTATGCTAGGAGTGGTTATTGCACTACGCGTAGACGTGGTACACCCTCTATGTCACTTTACCCTAGTATGACATTTTAGGCCAGTCTCCCCTATACTACTTGAAAATACATTTCTGAACATGCTTTATTTAGAAACTTTTTTGATTAGTCATACGGTTTATGATTTATGACTTGTCCCATCAAGATAGCATGCCCATCCAAATGGACGCGATGACCGAAAGGGTTAAGCCATTTCAATTGAGGCCCAATTAATTACCCCTAAAGGGGCTTCGCGCACCAAACACTACACTTCCTCATTATATATAGGGCTAAATAATCAGGCTTTTATTACAGCCCTAAGACAATTTTTACACGGGTTTACGCGAAAGAAAATCAGTTGCTTCAATGCCACGCGGGCCCTTAAGGAACATCGATACCTTCGGGTGAAAACCGATTCACGAAAGAAGCTTGGAACCGGAACGTATAGTACGGGACAGTCGCGCGGATAGATATCCGAGCGGTTTCCTTGAATAACAAGAATCGTGGGAATCGTGCGGCACAGTGTCGCTGATTTAGGATTCCGCGCGGGAGCAGCTCCGTACTTATAACTTCCGTAGGGTCCCCCCTCCCTCGGGGGAGTCGCGCGAGACCAGCAACGGCGTCTCGCGCGCGACGGGGGTTGAAACTCCAAAACGTGCGGCCGACTCTCGTCGCGTCGACGGCTGACGAGGAGGAGAGACGAGGAATCCCCTCCTTCCGCGTCGTGTGGTATAGGAAGGGGGCGGGGGGGGGGGGGGGGGGGGGCGCTGACATTTTCGCGATTCTTTGCATAGAGGGTGCAAAGTTGATCTTTCACCCTTTTCCCTCTGAAACGACACTTGGAACAACTCGGCCCTCTCCCCTCTTCTCGCGTGTTGACCCTCTCTCTCGGTCAGAACTTTACTTCCGAGGGCTGGATCGTCTAATATTCCGAACTAGGACAATCTTCGCGGTAAGCAGCTTCGGGTGTAGTACGCGGAGTTACGAAAAAGTCGTTTCGTTCGAACGACTAATAAACGGGGGGTTTTAGATATTTCATTTAAAAATTGCACGACGTTAATTCTGAGTAGAAAATAAGGCAAAAAGCCTTGAAAAATTTTCTCCCAGAACGCGTTGTTTAAAAGTTATGATTCATTGAAAACTGGCTTATCAGACGCGTGCAATTGCTGTGCGACTGTCGGCGGGCATCGCAGTCAGTTGTATACGCGAAAGCGTTGTCTGTGAATTAAAATTAATTAGAACATAAATGACCTCCGTTCGATAAGTGTTCAATTAAACCGAATAAATTGTTTAATATTCAAATTAAATTGGATTCATTTGAATGAAGTGAATTCTTAGTTGATGATAGGAAAATATACCATGTGTATTCGAAAATGACGTTCATAGGCGATCTACGAGTACGAGTGAGAATATGTAGTGGGTGCATAAGAGTCTTTCTGTCGCACATTTCCCTAGACTAGTCCAGTTCGTGTGTCCGACAGATAAATTTGTATGCGTGCACCCGGGTTAATCAGCGTTCTCAGTCGTACTCGAATATCGCCTATGAGCACCATCCTCGAATACACACGGCACGTTTATTTAAATGATAGAATTCGGGTTTTAAGCAATTTTTTCATCTCAGATTCAAAAAATGCAGGGAACATTATTTACCTTGTTTTTTCATTTTTAATTTTCAGCCCCATTCAAGCTGGAATACGACATTTAAAAATGCAGCTACGTTATCGTGCTGTAAGTATATCCTTCTCACATTCGTTACTTAGCATAAGTGCGTCTCTAACATTTCGATGACGACACGATGTAGAGAAACGCATTTATAACTGCGAAAAATTATTTTTTCGGATATTTTCTTTTTCGTGCAATATTGAATATGTATGCAGATTACAAATTGAATTTAAATATATAAATATATATTTTTATTTAAAGACTGAATTGCGTTTTTACGAAGCGGCCAAAGAATCCAAAGTAACACTTTTGTTCCTAGTTTCTAACTCGTACCGCTGTTTTTTTTTAAATTATTATTATTAGCTTATCAAGATAATTTATAGCAAGCATTTCATATCAACAATTCGATTTATTCTCAATAAAGAAAAACACATAACTGCTTTATCCGAAAATAAATTCTTCTTTGACGCGTGGAAATTCGCCAGTATACAAGCGTACGAGAATAAATACATAGTGCCTCCGAGTGGACCTCGAGTCGACGTTTATTTTTGGAACATCTGATCTCCGGTTAACCGGCTCCTTATTGATGTGCAGACTACGTCCCTCGAGAAACGACAATGGCGAGATAATGAAAAGGGGAGAAGGAAGAGAGAGAGAGAGAGAGAGAGAGAGAGAGAGAGAGAGAGGGAACCTGAATCAACCATCCATTCAAGTGGAACGAGCGAGAAACTGGATACGTTCCACGATCGTCGCGACGGTTACTCTCATCGAGATTATGTTATCGTTGGAAGAGCCCGAGCTCGTCGACGACGAATGCCACGTCCGCATGCAAGCGGGTACGCTACTCTCCGTCCGAAGCTGCTGTGGCGGGTACCACATCGGCTCGCTTGGACAGGTTGTTTGCCATCCTCTTGGAAAACGATTCGTCGCGGATGGTCTCGCCGCGTAAACAACTTCTTTTTTCCGCGAAATAACTCGCGCGCTCGGAGAATCGCGTCGTCTCCCTAACTTTTCCGCCATCCACGACGATTGCTCGTGCGGGCGAAGCCCGTCCGCTTTTTCTTCGCGGCCACGGAAGAACGAATATCGTCATTATCGTAGCGTCGAAGCTGCAGCAGGGGTAGAGGTAGCGCTCCTATATGTTCTCTACGAGCTGGGCAGACGTCGGTGCCAGACGTTTCTCGGTCGTGAAAACGGCGATTTGGCTTCGACTTCGGGGAGGCGGGCATATCTTCCGCGCGATTTGAGAAGCAATACTGCGGGACCGACTGCGGCGACTCTCTCTCTCTCTCTCTCTCTCTCTCTCTCTCTCTCTCTCTCTCTCTCTCTCCTCTCTCTCTCTCTCTCTCTCTCTCTCTCTCTCTCTCTCTCTTCTCTCTCTCTCTCTCTCTCTCTCTCTCTCTCTCTCTCTCTCTCTCTCTCTCTCTCTCTCTCTCTCTCTCTCTCCTCTCTCTCTCTCTCTCTCTCTCTCTCTCTCTCTCTCTCTCTCTCTCTCTCTCTCTCTCTCTCTCTCTCTCTCTCTCTCTCTCTCTCTCTCTCTCTCTCTCTCTCTCTCTCCCTCCCTCCCTCCTTCTCTCTCCCCCTCCCCCTCCCCCTCCCCCTCTCTCCTCCCTCCACCCCCCCTCTCTCTCTCTCTCTCTCTCTCTCTCTCTCTCTCTCTCTCTCTCTCTCTCTCTCTCGGTCCTGTAAGTACGGCGTGCTGCTCTTACTTCTGCTCTCCAGTTTTTGTGCTTTTCCGCCGATTTTCTCTTGCGGGCGTCTCTGCTCACAGACTACCGCTTGTGCTTAATCGCGGGCTCCACTCAGAAATCGATATTGACTCTTGCACGAGCCTGGTGACCCTCATTTTCTGCTTTCCTCAATCGCATCTCGCATTTAGAGGTTAGTTCAACAGTCAGATTCTATACGCCTACACAGAGACCTACGCATCTCCCTTTCTCTTTCTCTCGCACGCTACTATTGGAATATCCCAGTGTCGCACCCTGGTGTAGGAGCTAACCTCCAGTGACCACCATCAATTATCGGCAAAGTCGAAGCAGGAATCTGCTTTACCCTGCCGATCCCCGCGCAACGGCCCGATCGGCCACTATTACGTGTCTAAAATAAAATTTAGCACCGTCTTCAACTACTCTCACTGCCTCCCGTGACCATGAATGACAATTCACGCAGGACCCGTGCATCCTTATTCATCTAACTCATCATACACATCTGACTCAAACCGCAAGCATCTAACGCCCGATGAGGGGACTAACAAATCTAAAAAGACTGATGTGCATAAAAAGCCCACTACAAATGCCAATGATATAGTCTCACTCGATGCTGTGATGAAGCAATTATTAATTATCACCGATGAGCAAGTCAAACAGTCCGAGCTTCTCGAGGAACTTCCTACTATGCGTAATGCAATTGAGTCGATTAGTGGCGAGGTGACTGTACTACGATCAACCACAGTACAGCTAATTGACAAGATTAACTCACTCACCACTGGGCATGAACAACTGTCCAAGGAAAATGAAGACCTGCGAATCTCGGTCAAAACGCTCGAGACAAGACTAGATCGACTGACATCAATAATAGAAACATGTTCCTCCTCATCATCCTGCCTATCCAAGTTGGAAACAGCTGCAAATGCCAGCGCTCTCAGTCTTCAGCGGAGACCGATGAGCTACACTAAGCAGGCTGAGCTTGCAATCTCTGGCTTCTCCTTCGGGTTAATCTCTGGCGAGGCTTTGCTCCAGTTGGCCATGGCTATTGCAGGAATTCTAAAAGTTGAACTACGTCCTGGTGATCTGGTTAGCGCTCGACTTCTTCGGAAAACTAATCTGGCTCAAGCTCAGGAGCCAAACTCTTCAGCCACAACTGTAGCCAAGACATCCTTTGCAGTAGTGTGTAGTGAGCCTTCCATCGTGGCGCGGCTGCTGGCAGCTAAACGGTCTACTGGCCCTCTCAAGTACTCTCAGCTCGATGCAGCTACCCTCACTCATCTAGATCTCTCTGGTGGACAAAATGGTGACCCATACATTAATATGAATGAACTGCTTCCGGCGCCCACCTTTAAGCTGCTGCTGGCAGCCAAATTAGAGCTGAAAGACAGTCGGATTCAAGCGCATCTGGTGCAGAAATGGTACAGTTTTTGCAAGGACCTCAGACGACAGTCTCATTCAGATTGTGAGCTCCCCGGCAGACATCCCTAGGATTGCTCAACTATATAAAAACCAACCTGAATGATGCACGCATCCTGCTCACTCAATCAATGGACGTCATAACAGCAAAACTAAACCCGTACGAAACTTCCGCTGCTGCTGCCTCAACTCTAATTCTCTCCGCTCACACCTGGACGTCCTTAAACTGCATCTCGATACTAATCCGCCATATCAAGCCATTGCTATCACCGAGACTTGGCTCTCTCCGCAAGTTCCAGACACTATCATCAGTCTATCTGGATTTACTGTCCTCAGGAATGACAGAAATGTTCATGGTGGCGGAGTGGCACTCTTCGTAAGCGATTCCTTTTCAGCTAACATCATTGCTTCCTCTGACACCTCAAACAAAACCGGAATGATTGAGTACCTAATGTGTGAAATTACTAGTCCTGGAACTCAACATATCTTCATCGCAGTAGTCTACCGACCGCCGCACGTTCCATTTACAACTCCCATGGACTTTGGTGCGACCCTGCAGTCGGCTATGGAGAACTATTCCCACAAAATAATCATGGGTGTCTTCAATGCAGATCAACTGGGCCACAGCCATGATGCCAACTTCATTAGATCGCTTTCACGCGATTTGTCACTCAAGCTCATCGACCATGGAGTCACCCACGTTACTGGCACCTCTGAAACATGGCTAGATCTCTGCTTTGTTGATGCATGCGATCAAGTCAACTCCTGGGGCAAATCCGTCGCTCCGATGGGCGTAGGCCACCATCTCATAAATGCTGACCTTGACATTGAAGGGATACATCCTACGCCAACACTTATCTCAACACGGCGACTGAATAAATTAACTAGCTCTGATGCCTTGGAGCAGTTCTCTAATATCGACTGGGAAGCATTAATCACTGAGGCCGCTACTATTAACTCTGGTCTTGATAACTTCTACCTAAAGTTTTTCAAAATTCTCGATGGTATTGCTCCAGTTACCACCATTAAAGTAAATTCCACCAAGCATGCTCCTTGGATCACCAATGAGCTCTACATCGCCCAACGTAGACTAAGAACGATGTATCGCCGCTACAGACGCAACAAAACCCGACTCGAATCCTACCGCGAAGCAAAGCATGCTCTCCAAGATAAACTAAACGCTGCTCGTATCACATATTATCGCACCAGGCTTGAAGGGCTTTCACCAACTAGCATGTGGTCCGAGTTAAGAAAACTTGGTCTGATCAAAACGACTACTTCTCCACCACTTGCTCTTCCAGCAGAGCAGTTAAACTTGGCAGTAGCCCAGGTGTCTATCAGTAACCCTATGACCCATGAGCAGCTAGGTGATGATAACCTGCCACCCCTGGATAGACCTGAATTTCGTCTTCAACCAATCACCGCCGGAAAAGTGGAGAGAGCTGTTCATTCTGTCAAGTCTAATTCCTCTGGAGCTGACCACTTGTGCCTGCGGATGATCCTGCCGGTGCTCCCGACAATCCGCAGCTTCCTAGTCGAACTCTATAATCGTTCATTATCTGAATGCTGGTTCCCAACATCTTGGAAGAGAGCTCTGGTCGTTCCAATTAACGAAACAGCGAACCCTAAATCAGCAAATGACTATCGGCCTATCGCTCTACTACCAACTTTGAGTAAAATTTTGGAACGACTTGTCTACGACCAGATAGCCGATTACATCAAACAGCACGATATTCTCGACCAATATCAGTGTGGGTTTCGACCAGGACACAGCACGGCAAAACGGCTCTATTAAAACTATTGAACGACGTGAGGCTGGGAATGGATCAACGCTAAGTGACAGTAATGATTCTTTTCGACTTCTCTAAGGCATTCGACACTGTTCCCTATGATCTGTTGCTTCGGAGACTGCGTGAAATGGGCTTTTCCCAGAACGCCACCGACTGGATGGCGTCCTACCTTAAGGGCAGGCAGCAAGCGCTCAAGACGAATGGTGGCACCTTGACCAGCTGGGTTTCGACCAACACGGGTGTCCCGCAGGGATCAGTACTAGGCCCGCTGCTGTTCTCACTTTTTATCAACAACATTGGCACATCAATACGATTCTCTAAATGCTTACTATTCACAGACGACCTTCAAATCTGTGCCACTTGCTCGCCACTTGATCTGCACGCATGCATTCAAAATTTAAACAGAGACATCTCTGCCATCAGCAATTGGGCTACTGATAACCGCCTCCGACTCAACATCCAAGAGACGAAGGCAATCATCCTAGGAAACAATAGACTCATCAACCAAATTGATCATAGGGACTTTCCACCACTCGGTGATGGTCTTTTAGACATTCCACTTGTTTCTACAGTACGGAATCTTGGAGTCATACTCGACTGGAAAATGACATTCCATCCCCATATCGCCAATATCACATCAATGGTTAGTGGAGTCATCTACAGGCTCCAACAACTGAGGGATTACACGGATATTACCCTTCGCAAGAACCTGGTCTCTGCTCTCATGTTGCCTCACGTGGAGTATTGCGCGGTGGCTCTACTCGGCGCTGGAACTGTTAATGACTTAAAGCTCCAACGGCTAGTCAACAAGGGCATCCGATTTATTGTTAATCTACCACGTGATGTCTCCATCTCCCAGTATCGTCGACAACTCGGATGGCTGCCTGTTAGCTGCTTCAGGAATCTTAGTGTCGCCAGTCTCACTTACTCAGCTCTACGTTATAACTATCCTGCATTTATTAAAGATCTTTTTTACTAGTTCATTCCACTACACGACCGCGGCGTAACTCTCAAGGCCAACAACTGGTGATACCTAAATTCCGAACAGACGCCTATAAATGCTCTTTTTCTGTTGCGGCTCCTATCATCTGGATCGGTATTCCTGATGACATAAAACTTTCCACCTCCCGGGTATCCTTCAAATTAGCCTTAAAACGACATATCGTCGGCTTTACATGAAAAGTGCATAAGTCCAAAATGACTGTTGATTATGTAAGAAATAAGCCGTCTTGCAAATTAAACTGGTTTTTGAAAGTATTTTATTGTCAAGTTTCTTATCTAAAAGTTTGAACTCTTCTTTGATAATCCCATGTATAGCTTCTGAACTTCTTAGAATGAGAGACACTAATTTTAAACAGTTTCTTTAATCTTCTGTAAAAAAAAGTCATTTTGGACTTATGCACTTTTCATGTGAAGCCGACGATATGCTGAAACATATGGTTGAGGGGGCCAATCCATCACCTAACTCTGCCTCCGACTAGAATCGCTGTAAATAATCTCTTAGGCACTAGCACTGATTTAAATTAAATTTTATTATTATTATTATTATTTTTAAAAAATAATTTTTACTACATTTGTTTACTTGTTTACGTTTTCAATTCTAATAGTTTATTATTTTTAATTTTTAATTTTGTTTTCTTAATTTTAATTTCACTATTATCACAACTATCTACTAAGTTACTTATTATTACTATTCTATTACATATTACGATATTGTAAAACCATTCCTGCAGCCCAGCTGCAAATTTTGTTCCATTTTGGGCAATAAAACACCCTATCAATCTCTCTCTCTCTCTCTCTCTCTCTCTCTCTCTCTCTCTCTCTCTCTCTCTCTCTCTCTCTCTCTCTCTCTCTCTCTCTCTCTCTCCCTCTCTCTCTCTTGCTTTCTTGACGGCGTCGGTCGTGTTTCGCTTCGTTCCGCGTTTGCTTATTTATTTCTTGAGTTCGTTTGTCTACATCCCGTTGTCTATCGCATGTGCGAGGTGTTTGTTGTCCACAGTGTCGGTTAACATAGTGCTCTCGCTGGCCGTCGCCTCATATTCGCCTCAAGAAGAATATTCCATCATCCCTGGCAGTGGCGTGCTCTCTAGTGTCGGAATCCATTTTCATTTGTTCCTGCCCTTGGCCTCTGCCTGCCTGACGACTTGGCCTAATTCAACCGTGACATACCAACCGGCATTCATCATGGCACGCAAGTGTGGGCTCTGCAGCAAGTTCCTTGCCGCGGATAAGGGTGAATTGCGTTGCACCGGAAAGTGCAATAATTATTATCATATTTCATGCGTGGAGGCCAAGGCAGGCCGGAGCGTCGACCCTGCCACCTTCAAATGCGGTCGGTGCAGCGAACTATGCTTGCACACTTTGATGTTACCTGCTGCAGACACCCCCTCCCCCGCGCCAACTACACTTTTGCGAGGAACCTCGGACTCGACCTCTTCGCTGCCGGCGGATTCGCTGTCGAGCATCGCACCTCTCCTCGCTTCCTTATGCTCAAAAATAGACGGCATTGAGGCTAAGTTGTCGGACCTCAGAATTGTTAAGGAACATATGAACTCAATAGCGGAGGATTTAAAAAGCGTGGTGACCAAAGTCTCCAGCCTTGAGTCGATTACGGAGAACCTTCGTCGGCAGTATGAGCGGCTTGACGCGCGAGTCTCTGCCGTTGAGTCTGCAGCCGTCTCACCCCCTCCACCACCCTCTACTTACTCTGACGCTCTCAATTGGCGGATCGAGCTCCTGGAGCGGGAACGTTACTCCAAGGAGGTCGTCATCTCAGGACTCTGTGAGCTGGCCAACGAGGACCTCTCGCAGACGCTCGAAATGGTAGCGGGCGCCCTCGGCACTACTATCCCTGTCGGCGGTGTGGAGGACACCTTTCGGATCCCGGGAAAACCCGGAGCGCCACGACCCTTAGTGGTCAAGTTTACCACCAAAGCACTGCGAGACAAATTGATCACGCTCAAACGCGCTAAGCGACAACTGGCGGGAGGGGACGTAGGACCCTCCTATGGCACTGGCACCATTTACATTAACGAACGGCTGCCCCCGGCTGCGCGGAAAGCCCTCTGGGAGGCTCGGAAACTCGTCGCCGCTGGCCGCCTAAAGGATGCCTGGGCGTCTGGTGGCACTGTCCACGTCAGGGTGTCTACCTCGTCCTCTCCCGTAAGAGTCTCTTCAAGTGCTGACCTCGTCAAATTCTGCGCGGGAGTTCTGACTCCTACCACATGCCCCCGCACATCTATCTCAACCACCGACGCATCTGTGTCAGCTGTGTCATCCGTACCGCCTGTTTCTCTTACGTCGGGGCCTAGCCATTCCCCCGCTCATACACATCCAGTCTTATAATTCTATTGAAGACGTTCACACTCATCCATTCCTTAGCAAATTTTATCGCCGTTCTACCGTTATAATTATCGCTTTAGTTACTTTATTAGTTATTGACTTGCTACTCATTAACTCATTATTATTATCTTTATCACTATCTTGTTTTATTTCTTATTTTTATTTTTACTATTATAGTTACCGCTTTAGTTACTTACTTAGTTATTGGCTTTATTTTTGTACCTTATTTACTTAGTATTTACCTAATTTTTCTTATTTTTATTACCGTTATAGTTACCGCTCTAGTTACTTAGTTACTGACTTTATTTTTGTATCTTACTTACTTAGAGTAGTTACTTAACTAGCTATTTACTTTACTTTTGTACTTCCTCGAGTGCTCTTAGAGGGCTTGCCCTAGAGCAAAATAAACGCTTCTTCTTCTTCTTCTTCTTCTCTCTCTCTCTCTCTCTCCTTCTTTCTTCAATCTCGCCCTCCGATTTTCTCGATCGATCTTTCCTATACGGACGAATGGACACTTTGTGTTCCCTGCAATTATCTTCAAAAGATTCCCCGTTCGCGTAGGATTGCGAATTCAATATACGAGTACAATGCTCTATCTGTCCGGTATTCTGATAGTATGTAGAGATAGGATACTTTATAAGAGAGAGGATGGTTGGTCATCGCCTGTACCTATAGTCTGTATAACATCGTATGCCGACAGAAATATTTCTTAAATTTTTATACTATTTTTTATGCATATTACTTACTTAAAATATACAGTAGGACGCCTATTATCTCGCAATTCGATTATTTCGTCATCCACTACTTTCCTACCATCACTCCGGTTCTTTACAGTGAGGGAATATGACCAGATTGCAGACGCATACTTCTATGCGGTCCCTTGTGCGCCAATATATCGGATATGCATTGTACACCTGACGTCAATGATTCTGATCGACTCGCTTTGAGTGGCGGTACTTCATTAAGTCGACCATATTTTAACGGTACGAGTGGACCTTCTCGTTTGGCCATGAGGCACCAATCAAATTTAGTCTTCATGGCAAAACATGGCAAAACACTAAGATTCGCTCGATTTTTTCAGTTACATTGAGAGGAAAATGTAGCAAACTTGACTAAATCAGCAGTTATGGGTGGAAGAATGCAGATTTAGTTTCTTGGGCTAATAATTAATTGACTCGAATGGACTACAGTCTGTTTCCTTCAAAAAGCCATGAAGTGTTATAACCAAATTTATTAGTCGGAGCAACTAATTCTGCATTCTCCTATCCGTAAACGCAGATTTAATTGAATATACCATTTTTTCTCTCAGTGTATGGTCGACTCGATAACACGTTCGATACGACCGGCCACTATAGTGGCCACGTAGCCACTAAGAATGTACCGACCCCACTATAGGTGGTATCGAATGTGATAAAGTACCATCACCCAAAGCGGGTCGATCAGAATCATTGACGCTAGCAGTAAACCCAGAGACAGATTATCATGGGAAGTCTATGTTCAACTCGGGCAGATATTTTGTCCCTGGGTCTACGTGTATCCCTACTATTTACCAATTATAGCTCTGGACGCATATCTTTTATTGTTTCACCAAACCTCTCGTGGTTGGCGAAATAATAGGCATCTTACTGTACTCGATTAATTAGATAAAATATTAAATTTACCTGAATTTTATTCTCCTTTCATCATAATGCTCTTTCAAGATACAATAATACTCATTTGAATCAATTAAATTATTCGTTAGACTATTTTAAAGAATGTGTATCCATATTTTTAAAAACTTGTCCACGCTACCAATTTTCATAACAATTTTTCCTGCGATAACTAGAGTATTATCGCGATTTAATTAAGGAATATCGTTTATTGAACAATGTCAGTTTTTCGAAAACTTTTGTTCATTTCGTAGTGGGCTTATGAACGAATGATTGTCATCATCACACGCTACCATACTATATCTTTATGTAATACGCATTTTACTACATTCTTCTTCCTCGAATTATGGTTACAAATTATGGTTACACCAATTGAGAATGAATAGTCAGACAGACAGAAACATCGTTTTTGTCACATTTTTATGGTCCCAAATAATGATTATGGTAATTCAAAAAAAAAAACCCTATCGAATTGAGAAAATTGTATCAATATTTGTGCAACATATGGGATATGGAGAACGAGCCCAAAAACAATGTGGAACTATGGAGAATTCATTCGTTTTAGGTACACCTATTATACAACCCCTGTAGACGTATTTTCGTTAACGTCATCCGGCTATTCCAGCGGGAGGATGTTGACAAATGAAACGGAAGAATTCGATTTAGAGTCCCTCGCGCGTGCTGCGCATAGCTAGTGCGGTTCCTGAACCCGCCGTAGAGTAGTTGAACGTGCGTGCAATGGTAGGAGAGGATGCTAGCGAACGAGACGGAAACGTCACGTCGGGGTGCGGAAAGTCTTTTTCGTTCTCCGTGCACGCACGGACGGATCAACCTGCCTTGATCGTTTTTGGGACGCGAGCGCGCAGATGTGTATAGGTATACATACGAGTCCATGTATATGTATGTACCTCGTACACGCAAGAGCTCCTTGTGAATCGGAGCGAGAATGTTCGAAAGAAATCACTGCCGAACGTTACAGGCATATTCGACGGGAGTTATTCGAAGTGGACGATTTTTTGTACCGGTTTTCCGTAGAAATCGATAGACCGCCAGTTTTTTCTTTCCATACGGCGAATATTTCGCGGATACGTACACATAGGTGTTTCTGGGGAAACTTTTGGTGACGGATTTCTGATAAGGCACTTGTATTTTACAAACTTCTATCGTGGGAAAAAAGGCAGTTGCATTTACTGAAGTACAGTAAATCCAACTCCAACCTAAGATTATATATAGGACTAGCTGTTACCCGCGACTTCACCCGCGTGACATTTTAATTATTATTGTATATTTCTTTTAAATGACGTTAGTTTATGATAGCGTCACATGCTCTACGTCTTTTTCCTGGTTTAAATTTACCTCTCTGCCAAATTTCATCAAAATTGGATTGGTATAGTTTAGCCGTTAAGATGTAACAAACATACAGACAAATTCACTTTCGCATTTATAATATCAGTATGGATAAGTGTAGGGTACAATAACATGTACTGTACACAATTTTTTGTTAGAATCGGTCCACCCATTTTTGTATGCTAAGATCATCTAATTCTTTATATTAATTTAATATTCTTCGTGTTAATTTTAGCACAAAAAATGTTGGATTAACACGAAAAATCGGTTGATTTTGATATACAAAAGTGGATGGGTCGATTCCAACAAAATGTTTCCAACTAGGTAATTATAGTATACTTTTTGGAGCAATGATTACTATAAATTTTGTATACAGCTACTATAATTCGCATACAAAATATATTTCGAATGCGAGGCACTATTAATTCTACTGCAAAACGGAGTAAATGCATCTGCAATTCTATACTGTAAATACCTGATAGATTATGGTAAACCCATAGTAATCAATAAAGTATAGACAGTTAGTGACTTTTTGCAAAGTTACGAGTACATTAAATGAACAAAATATTTGTAATACTAGCTAAGAGTTACTATAACCGTACTATTCTTTCCGTGTATATATTCGGTTGAATGGTTTTTCCGTGGAAAAAGTCATTCCTGTGGGAATAGGTGCCCATACACACAGAGTTCGAACTGTCGGTTTGAACCGCCAGTTCGAACCGCCGGTTCGATCCGTCTGTTTTAACCATCGTCGTCCACTAACGCAGAATAGAAATCCGCGGTTAAAACTGACAGGTTGAACCGCCACAGGCAACGTTAAGCGTGTTAAGCTGGCCATAAGCAGTGGACGGCGGCAGTTTTTCCCGTCGGTCTGGATTGACGTGTAAGTCTGACAGTTCGATCTGGCGCGTGGCGCGCCCACTAACTGAAAGGTAAAACTGCCGGTTTGAACCGCGCCGTTCCAAACCGACAGTTCGAACTCTGTGTGTATGGGCACCTATTAGCAAATAAACGATATATGCAGTGCCATAGGCTCGAAACCATACAGTGTTAAAGCGAGGACGGGATACGTAGACTGAGAAAAAAAATGAAATATTCAATTAAATCTGCGTTTACGGGTGGGGGAATGCAGAATTAGTTACTCCGACTAATAGATTTGGTTATATCAATTAACAGCTATTTGAAGAAAATAGGCTATAGTCCATTCGAGTCAATCGTTTGTCCAAGTAACTAAATCTGCATTCCTCCACCCGTAACCGCCGATTTAGCCAAATCAACTACAGTTTTCTCTCGGCGTAGAATCGCGCAAGTGCAAGTGAGAAAACCTATTAATTACAGCGAACACATATATCGACGTATGAGAGTCTTTCCGTCGCCTTTGCGAACTTGCCCGGCTGAAGTGTGCAGCGGAGAGGCTCCCATGCGTCACCAGGGTTGCGACTCGGCATTCTCGCTCACACTCTCGCACGATAACTACGTACCTACTCTATTCTCGCTCTAACTCTATGCCTAGGAGGCATGTGAGTGCAAGCGAGAGAATGTCGACGTAACGTAGTCGCTAGATAGGAGTGTCTCTCTCTGTCGCTTATTCTTTCTTCATCACACTTCACTGTGAATCTCTGCCGCAGTGACGGAGACAGTTATTTCGCAGGTGCAACGGCTGACTCGAGTCGATTGTTACCACTGGCCAGCCCTTAGCTTCAGTCTCGTATTGATGTACGAGAACTGAACTATGCCGCTGCATTTCTACTGTTAACGTATGTTGCGTTGTGTTAGAATCGCCCTTTGGTCAATCCTCAATTATTATCGTCGATATCAATTTCATTGATCGTTGCATCGTTAATTAGGTATACATATGAATGTTTAAATATTGAGTTCGTCCAATTTTAATAACTTCGATGCGTCACCATCACTTATACAATCGATGGAATTGTTAATCATATTTAATCGAGTGCAATGGACTTCTAAATTTCCCCAATTCTATTAACTACTTCTATTTATGGTGCACAGTTGATAATGTTGTATTGGAATCAGTTCACTCATTCTTATTTGTTAAGATCAACTGATTCTTTGTGCTAATTTAACCGCCTTTGTATTAATCTTAACATTTTTTGTATTAATTTTAATACAATAAATGTTGAATTAACACAAAGAATCAGTTGATTTTAACATACAAAAATGGTTGAACCGATTCCAACACCATATTCCCAACTGTGTACAATTTTTTTCTAATAAATAGGTATGATGAAATTGAACGATAAATCAAATTGGTTATTACAACCGCAAGTGTTTATTACATAGGTACTCATTTAAACAAATGCTTCGTACATCCTTTTCTAGACATAGAAAGAAATCTTCGAGCAGCAACGGATCGTGCGGATCGTAACTACTAGTGGTTGACGAGCTTCGCTGTCGTACTACGAGTAATATAATACGTCGATTGCTGCGCGAACCATTGGTAGCCCACGTTAGACTTTCTATGTACGTCATTATGGCGGATATGTATCACCCCTTTCTCTCTCTATTAATTATCGTTTTAATCTTATTAACTCTCTAGGGGCCACCTTGAATGTGCAGAAACTCATAGCAGGCCTCTGTCTTTACAGATTTACCACTATTTAAGGGGACTACCATATAAGGAGATGACCTTTAGCGAGTTCATATCATAATTCATATTTTATAAGCGCCCACAAAGAATTCAATGGCCCACGCGGCCGAACGAAGAGTCGCGTGATAAAAATAGTTCGCTATTCAATATGTTGGTAGACGATACCACGACGATAATTATACAGCCGCTGCATAAATATCGGTAGGTACACGTACGAAGCGTTATGTGTATCTCTACCATCTTCGTTCTTCATCTCGTATGTCCTTCCTTCTTTATCTCTAGCAATCGGACACGTAGGTGTTGGAAACGCGCGATTGTCCCTCTTCCATTGTACCAGTTACGCTAAAGGTGGAGCGGTAGATATATGTATATCGTTAAAATACATAAACGGAGAGTGGAAACTCGTAAGGAGGGAGGGCAGGGGGAGGTTCGGTATACGGTACAAGCGACATCGTGCTTGGAAAGACAAACAAAACAGCGTCCCCTCCTACTCACCTCATCCCTCCTTTCCATCCCCGTAAGTTCAATACCACATCGGCGCATCGGGTTAAAACAGGAACGTACTTATGTACGTACATACACGTACATAATACAGCGGCGCTAGCGTTCCTTTATTTCAGAAATTCTGTGGATGGCTCCTTTCCATTTTCTTTTTTTTCTAGCTCTCTCCGTTCCTCTCTCTGCCTGTCTTTTTCTACGAGAGTGAACGAGAACACGAGGGGAGGTGAGAAGAAAGAGAGTGACAACGGGTCGCGGGGAAAACGCGGGCAAATTTCGGAGGACCATCCGAAGGAAGCCCCGTCGATCGCGAACTTCACTCGTTCTTGCTGTGGCGTTCTATACGAAGAAACCTTACTTCTGGCGAAAAATCGGGGGAAAAGTTAAAGGTAGAGGTCGAAGGAACTCTCACTCTGTTGAACTCGAGTCGGGTGCGCTTGATTAGTTGTTTGTCTACCATCGAGGACCTTGGAGAAGATAACAACCGATACGTACAGATGCACAGAGAGAAGAGTATATTAATCATTGTTATATTATACTAGATAATGGATTTGACATTTTGGGGAAAGTATTGCGTTTATTGCTTTACTGTATGACAAATTTCAAATTAAAATAACGTACATAATTTGAAATTGCAAAAATGGGAAACCATCAAGTCAGAAGTATGATCCCAGGTAGCACACTGACGTTAGAATAACGTCTCAGACGTCATTTTTTGGTCAGTATAGGGTTTCAGACGTCAATTGTCGTAATATTAACGTCACAGAGACGTCATATTTACGACGTACCTTGGACGTCAAAATTCAACGTCTTTTTGACGGAACTATTCTGTCATTTTTAATGACGAACGACTTAGAAAAATTTCGATCTCCTGCATATAGGTATAGGGACTTGAACATTTATTTGTGAATAAATGGACAAAAATTGTAATTTGTTCAATTATTAAATCATTAAATTATTTCATTTCGAGTCTCCAGAGTATGTTGAGCAAGTTATAAACTATACTGTTTATTAAAAAGCACAGATTACTAAAGTAAATAAAAGACAATCAATTAATGTAGGATGAATAGATATTCATATAATTATTTATTTATTTATTTATTTATATTTATTTATTATTTATATCTAATTGATATATTAATATCAATTTGCGTCTATGCAAGAATATTTATCAAAAGATACAATCATAAATTTAGAAAAATATTGAGAAAAGAATAATACAACTATAAAATCTTATTTATTCAAGCTCTTTCTTATTGACAGGAAAAGCAATATACATTTATTCATCAAACTTCATATGAACACCAATAGTAATAATATTCTTAACCACAAGAGCGTGCAGCAGATGAGAACTCGAGGATACCGACCGATCAACGAAGTTAAGGTCAAAGCACATCTAGGCGAAGCGAAGCGACGCGCCGCGACGCGCTGCGAAGCGCGGCTGTGCAACGCACACTTGGGCGAAGCGAAGCGCGGCGAATTCTATCCCCTTCTCTACCAGATATAAACAGCTATACCTGAAAATATCCATATATGGATACCCGGGTAGAGAAGGGAGGGAACGGAAGCGCCGTGAAATGTCAGTCATTTTTGCCTTTTTCATTCATTTTCGCCTTTTTTCAAACTGATGAACGCAACGTGAAATGAGCCGTGTACATGTTTTGTTTTGAGAAATGGGCATTCGTGAACAAAAATAGTATATGTCATTCGGCGGAAATCCGCGGATTTTTAAGACTGTGTTTATATACCGTATGTCCAATGGCTAGTCGAGCAGGTGCAGCGACCTGAATTTTTCTGAAATTTGACTTCGGCAGTGTTTTAGTTAGAGTTGGCTTTGGAAGATGGCGCTACGTACGAGCGAAATATTTGAAATGGTAAAAGCAGGAGGTAGATAAATGCGGGAGATCGAAGTGTAACCTCAAAGTTGTGAATGTTTAAATAATGGTGAGTAATCGTTTGAAACGATAAGACATAATAATTATGGTTTCTTTTCGATGTTCAACCAAATAACACGACTGATACCTAATTGCAGAGAGAAACTGATGCGACTGGCAGTCGTGGAGGAAGGGGCTACCGTCAACGTGGTCCTCGCCAGAGTGGTCGAGCTCTGCCTCGGCGACGAAAGGTGCAATTGAAATGAAATTAAAGTCTGAGCAAGGTGAAAATTGGAAGGCATGGAAAGAAAACGCGGCAGAGTCGTTGACAGAAGGAGTGTGAGTGAAGTGCGAAAGAAAAGTGCAGTGACGCCGAAAAACCATGTGGAAGACAGTGACGAACAGCAGCAGCACCTTGTGCTCAGACTTTAATTTCATTTCAATTACACCTTTCGTCGCCGAGGCAGAGCTCGATCACTCTGGCGAGGACCACGTTGACGGTAGCCCCTTCCTCCACGACTGCCAGTCGCATCAGTTTCTCTCTGCAATTAGGTATCAGTCGTGTTATTTGGTTGAACATCGAAAAGAAACCATAATTATTATGTCTTATCGTTTCAAACAATTACTCACCATTATTTAAACATTCACAATTTTGAGGTTACACTTCGATCTCCCGCATTTATCTACCTTCCGCTTTTACCATTTCAAATATTTCGCTCGTACGTAGCGCCATCTTCCAAAGCCAACTCTAACTAAAACACTGCCGAAGTCAAATTTCAGAAAAATTCAGGTCGCTGCACCTGCTCGACTAGCCATTGGACATACGGTAGATCGTAGCCTCCTCCCCAAACCATGCCTCGTGGTTATGACATAATTAAACACAGTCTGAAAAAATCTCGAATTTCCGCCTTATGATATAAGATACTATTTCGTGTGAGAAAATTCATTTCGTTGACGAGATCTATCTTGGAAAGGATTTTCGAATCGTTAACGGAAGTGATCGACGAAACTTTACATCCGTTAACGAATTACATTCCGTCCACAATAAACATTTCTCGCGGCGCTTCGCTTCGCCGCGCTTCACTTCGCCGCGCTTCGCTTCGCCGCGCTTCGCTTCGCTCAAGTGTGCGTTACCTCGTAAGAAACAATGGAAATATAAAAGGTAGCTTCTCGCTTCGCGGCGCGTCGCTTCGCTGCGCTTCCAGTCGCACAAGTGTGCTTATCCTAGGTCGCGGCGCTTCGCTTCGCTCAAGTGTGCGTTACCTCGTAAGAATCAATGGAAATATAAAAGGTAGCTTCTCGCTTCGCGTCGCTTCGCTTCGCCTAGATGTGCTTTGGCCTTTAAGCAGCGAAAAGTGCGGACACTAGTTGGATGGGTGACCGCTCACGATGAAAAGATATACGTCAGACCTAACCTTTTAGAACCGTTATTTTTTACGTCATCACAACGTCCGGTAGAACGTCATTATGACGTGATTTTTCTGACGTCGTGTGGATGTGTAATTAAGCCGTCTTTGCGACGTTAAAATAACGTCATATTTTTCGTCATCTGACGTCAGAACTGACCTTCAAGAAACGTCATTTCGACGTTGATGTGCTACCTGGGATGAAACCAGCTGGAATCCTCCATACCTACACGGAAAGAAATAGTCCCAGATTATTAGCTCTACACGGTCTACAGTCCACATAAACTATATGTACCTATTACCTATTCTTTGTTTACACTAGATTTTAGTTTTCACTGAAAATGTACACGTATCCAGTTTCATAAAACTTGATTAGAAACAAGTCCGTGATATAATTAAATTAACGATAACGTATATGGCTATGGTCGCAGACGGCTATAAGGTATAGTAAAATAGTCGCAGCTCTACGAGATATCCTTAGTTCTGTTACATTGCAAAACCGTTTCTGTGATATAATTTCACGAAACAATCTCATACAATAACAATACCTTTTCGAGAACACATAAACGTATAATCGAAAAAGTAAAATGCAATAGAACAAGTAATAATTTACATTGCATTTCATATAATTGTACATAAACAAATATTTAATACAATTTCTTTTACAATGCATCGAACGTAAATAGTACGATTATAAGTAACAGCTATTATGGCTATTTCTTTCGTATATACAGGGTGTTCACGCTCAAGCTCCGAGACTGGGAGGAGCTTGTTTCAAATGTTCTACATACGTGGACTAATGACTCGGTCAGCCTCCCATGCCATTACTACCGCCATCAATTAATAAATTGAAAACCGAACTGCATAGATGTCGAGACGTCGAAATGATCGATGCCAATTAATAGATGGCCGTAGTGATGACAGGGGAGCTTAATTGAGCTATTGGTCCACATATGCGGTACATTTGAAATAAGCTCCACCCAGTCTCGGAGCCTGGGCGTGAACACTGTGTATATATTGGTATATTCATAGTTAGACTTCGCAGGATAACCTTGCCCTGGTTAGCCACGAAATGTCATTACCTATGTAATTCAATCGGAGGGAAGGATGTTTGCTCCCGTAAACTGAGAAAAAATGTACTAGGCTTAACTAAATCGGTGCTTACGGGTGGTGGAATGCCGATTTAATAATGCTGTTAATCGTTATAGGTAACCAGATTTATTAATTGAAGCAACTAAATTCTGCATTCCCCCATCCGTAAACGCCAATTCAATACGGTTCAAATATTAATTTTTTTATTGCAGATTTGAACAATTTGGACAGTTATTCACCCTGTATTTTATCATTTTTCATTTTCCGTCTTATTTAAGTTGGAAAACGATATTTATATAAATACAGCTACTCATAGTCAAGTAAGACTATCTCCCTCGGACTCGATGTTTGGCATAAGTGTGTTTCTCCGCCTTTAGTAGAAAGAAATGCACTTATGATTATTTCGAACCGCTTCTTTTTCGTATCTTATTGAATATGTATACGGATTACAAATTAATTTTAAAAATATGAATAATTTTTTATTATATTAAGACCGAATTAAATATAGGGGAATGTCGTCAGGGTTGGCCATATTTTTTACTTTTACCTATAACACTTCCGTGTAAAAAAGAACCCCCCACAAAAACAGATTCTCTGTAAAAAAAGGCGGCATGTTCATTCAGTGCCAACAAAAATTGATACGTAAAGTACTCTCCAAAAAAGATTTGAAATCAATTAAGATCGCCATATTCAAGAGTTATACATAAAAAGTAAAAGGCATCATTTGAAAGGGAAATTATTGTAAATCAAGTGACTACAAAATTCGACTAAAAAAATTTATAAAAAAATTTTAATAAAAAATAACTTGCCGCGTTTAAGTTTTTATATTTTGTCCACTATACCGAATAATTGGTAGTGCTTGGACGGTGTTAGAGTGATTCATAAATTGCACTGCCGAAGTCAAATTCAGAGAAATTCAGAAGGCCCCCGCCTGATCGGTTTCTCGTACGACATTCGGTATACTGGTGGTATCATATAAGTGTATGAATTTATTTAAAATCATAAGTGCATAAACATCGAGTATAATTCTGTGTCTGAATTTTTTATATTGAAGGGAAAAAACGCGGCAAGTTCTTTTTTATTAAAATTTTTTTATAAATTTTTTTAGTCGAATTTTGTAGTCACTTGATTTACAATAATTTCCCTTTCAAATGATGCCTTTTACTTTTTATATATAACTCTTGAACATGGCGATCTTAATTGATTTCAAATCTTTTTTGGAGAGTATTTTACGTATCAATTTTTGTTGGCACTGAATGAACATGCCGCCTTTTTTTACAATCTGTTTTTTTTAGGGGGGATTTCACTACTTTTTGGAATTTATTCATGAGGAGAATACGTACATGTAGGAGAATAGCTTTTTATTACTAAGTGTATTATTGCAGAACGAGTAGGTTAGAAGATTTTCATGAAGACTCACGATTTTCTGACATGTCATCTCGTACAGGTGCCACCGAAGAGGATCTAGCTCATGTCCTGTCCGTAAAAAGATGACTCGATGGATCGGAGAATGTCAGGCTTGTCACCGAGCGCCTTTCACCCATAGTACTTTCATTGCAATATGCGATTTTCGTTTCAACTATTCCTGCTCTAAGTAACTTTTACTTCTTTCAAAGCATTTACCTCTTGTACGAATTATTGACCGTAGGGGGCAACGATCAATGATTGTGACTAATCGTAGACAAATTATTCCTGCGATGATGTTCCAGTTGCACACCAATTGCCTTTTAGTTTTAATAGACGAACTTGTCTACGACGAGTCTCTATTATCGATCGCTGCCTCCTACCACGAACAGTTCACAAAAGGTGATTACCTTGAAAGAAGTAAAAGTTATTTAACGCTGGAATAGTTGAATGAAACGAGAAGCGCGTATTGCAATTAATGTACCGTGGGTAATAGGCGCTCGGTGACAAGCCTGACATTCTCTGATGTCCATCGAGTCATCTTTTTACGGACAGGACACGAGCTAGATCCTCTTCGGTTGCACCTGTACGAAATGACATATCAGAAAATCGTGAGTCTTCACGAAAATCTTTTAACCTACTCGTTCTGCAGTAATACTTACAATTAATATACCTTGAAGTTGAAGCAACAGGATTGCCGTACCTTTGGTCCAATATTGAAAATAAATCTTCTCAAGGCTGAATACGACCTGGGGATGTTTTAGCGTACAATTAGCTAGATCCAACTCGACGAATGAACTATTCCGACTGGTTTTTGGAACGGCAAGTGGACGATCCCTCGTTCGTCAGAAGATTTTGTTCACAGATGAATCGAAATTCTACAACGAAGGATTAGTGAATAATCACAACGCCCACTATTGGTCCGTGAGAAATCCTCACTGGGTAGAAGAAGTCGAAGGCGATGGAGTGGAGGCGATGAACTAAAAATAAAATAAAATTTAGTATATAAATCGAAACTTGTAGTAGGAAGGCAGAGGGCAAGCACCGATGAGAAAAAATTGAAATAAAGTATTATAGTTACCCCGATGTTGTAGTTACTCCGGTGTTTTTGTTCTTCTAACACGACTTGGATTCTCCAATATGTAGAAAGATTAATTCCGCTTAGTCCTCAAAGAGTTCGTCCCGTCCTCTTATGCAATGCTGAAAGAAAAAAAGAAGTAACCACAAAGATATGTATTCTTTATAGGTTATCAAAATGAGGTTAAATGAAGTAATTCAGAAATTAACTTATCTGATTGCATTTCGACTCCTTTTCTGTTGTCTATGTTCGATGAATGACTACAGAAAAATAGCTCGGCTTCTATTTATTAATAATAAAAACACAAACAGCTGTCACATTTTTCGGAGCACCCATCACCTACACTAAAATTTAGCCGATGTTTTTCAAATTGATACGTCTCTTTGGTTTAAGTCCGGGCTATCGGGGTTTGAGTCCGGGCTAACGAAATTACAATTAAATTACCGTATGTCCCACTCTGTACGGGCCAGTTTGAAAGTTACCTTCAGGGAGGCTTGGTCGGTAATCGAAACATTTAATACCGGTAGAAGTCGAGTCGGTAGTTAGAGTTGGTGTCAATTCGGGAGATCGAAGCGTCTAACCTCGAAATTATGAATTTGTGAATAATGGTGAGTAATTTCCATTATTCACAAATTCATAATTTCGAAGTTAGATGCTTCGATCACCTGAATTGACACCAACTCTAACTACTGACTCGACTTCTACCGGTATTAAATGACTCAAGTACCGACCAAGCCTCCCCGAAGGTAACTTCAAACTGGCCCGTACAGAGTGGGACATACGGTACAGGAATCATCGGTATCTCCTAAGCGCCGAGCGATATGCAACCCATTTGCTGGCGTGTATAGTGCGACTGACCCTGTATGTATGTTGTTACATACAATCTGTCCCTTTCAATACACGCCAGCGTAGCACATTGCATATCGGTTGGCGCCATCGGATCCAAGATGGTTCCCTAAAATTCCAAGATGGTTCCATAAAATTCGGTGACAATACCGACAGCCGGTACTCGAACCAAATAGCAGAGATTTGAACCAAATAGCAGGGACACGAACCAAATAGACGTTTCAGTCCGAAAAACATCGGTCATATCAATAGTGGTGAATGTGACAGACGCTCTGACAGCTAGCTATTATAAAATCGTTTGGATTTTTTTTTAATAATCAAGATAGTGCACGGAAGCAGTGTCATTTTTCTCTGGTTGCTGGTGCATGAAGAGCAGGAAAGGAGACATCTGTATCTCGGAAGAAGTGGCATCAGATAAGTTACTTCCTTGCTGACTGTCTTAACCTCATTTTCATCCCTTATACAGAACAAATATCTTTGTGGTTATTCTATTTTTTGTCTTCAGCGCCATACGAGAACGGGACGGATTGATGGAAATTTGATTTTTCTTCGCAGTCAAAAATCAACCTAGGTAGAAAAGAATTCCCTAGAATTGCGGTACAATGCCACGGTATGAATATCAGGTTCTACCGACATGACATGCTTCGACAAGGTCTGTATCAACTTTAGCGGTATATTGGGGGCACTGCACTAATCCTGTGGCACATTTTTCTATCTGGGAAAGCATATTATTATGGTAGTACAGCTGTACAGCGTTCCGATAATATACCGTCTTCCCGTACTGACAGTATACATGCATTTTTTACCTCCAATATGCCGGAATAAAAAACCTCTAGAACTCTGCGGTACAATGCCACGGTAGGAATATCAGGTTCTACCGACATGACATGCTTCGACAAGGTCTATATCAACTTCAGCATTATATTGGGGGCACTGCACTAATCCTGTGGCACATTTTTCTATCTGGGAAAGCCGTGGTAGAAAAGTAGGAGATACGATAGAATTGGATTACACAATAATGAAGTAATTATTTTATTATCTTTTCTTTATCGATATATTCCCCCTTTCGTATTATCAAAAGTTCCAATTATATATTAGCGGAACGCTGTACAGCTGTACTACCATAATAATATGCTTTCCCAGATAGAAAAATGTGCCACAGGATTAGTGCAGTGCCCCCAATATACCACTAAAGTTGATACAGACCTTGTCGAAGCATGTCATGTCGGTAGAACCTGATATTCCTACCGTGGCATTGTACCGCAGAGTTCTAGAGATTTTTAATTCCGGCATATTGGAGGTAAAAAATGCATGTATACTGTCAGTACGGGAAGACGGTATATTGTCGGAACGCTGTACAGCTGTACTACCATAATAATATGCTTTCCCAGATAGAAAAATGTGCCACAGGATTAGTGCAGTGCCCCCCATTTTCCGCTAAAGTTGATACAGACCTTGTCGAAGCATGTCATCTCGGTAGAACCTGATATTCATACCGTGGCATTGTACCGCAATTCTAGAGAATTCTTTTCTACCTAGGTTGATTTTTGACTGCGAAGAAAAATCAAATTTCCATCAATCCGTCCCGTTCTCGTATGGCGCTGAAAACAAAAAATAGAATAACCACAAAGATATTTGTTCTGTATAAGGGATGAAAATGAGGTTAAGACAGTCAGTTAGGAAGTAACTTATCTGATGCCACTTCTTCCGAGATACAGATGTCTCCTTTCCTGCTCTTCATGCACCAGCAACCAGAGAAAAATGACACTGCTTCCGTGCAATATCTTGATTATTTAAAAAAAAATCCAAACGATTTGATAATAGCTAGCTGTCAGAGCGTCTGGCACATTCACCACTATTGAGATTCACTACTCCGATTACACTGAATTTTTACTTTTTATTAACAAGCGCGTCCGAGGATCGAAAAAATGCGAGGGAAATCGTTTCGCGAATGGAAATATTTTATTAATTTTGAAAAACAACAAAACATTCAAGGAATATATTCTCTCACACACTCTCACATACATTTTTGATGGCGTATGCGTGTGGCCGCATCTGTGTACACATTTCCGACTATGGCCGAATACCGCCGAAGACAGGCGGAATTTTTGTGACATTTTGACATATATACCGCATGTCCTATGGCCAACCGTGCAGGTAAGCTGCGACCTGAATTCTTGACTTCGGCAGTATTTATGGTACAGTTAGAGTGGGCTTCAGACGAGTACGCTGCATAAGAACGAAAAGTGTCGACTGCTCTTCTAATAGCTGTCAATTCGGGAGATCGAAGCATTTCATGTAACCTCAAAATCGTAAAGTTTTGAATTAGTAGTGAATAATTTGTAGAAGTGATGAGAAATAATCATAAATAATCTTCCGAATTGACAGCCATCGTGAAATCAGACGACGCTTTTCGCTCTTACGCTGCGTTCTTACGAAAAGTGTGAGACGTCTGATCTCCCGATGGCTATCAATTCGCGAGATCGAAGTCTAAGCTCGAAATCGTGAATCTTTGAATAAATGGTAAGTAATGTTCAGAAGTGGGAGTTAACAATCATTCGGGTTTTTTCGATGTCCAACCGAATTACACGCCTCATGCCTATTTGTTTCAGAAATTATTTCCGCGCTAGCACCGCGCGTGTCTAGGAAGTAGTTTTATGAAGTGGCGTGAGCGATACCTAAGGTGTCAATTCAGAAGATTATTTATGATTATTTCTCATCACTTCTACAAATTATTCACTACTAATTCAAAACTTTACGATTTTCAGGTTACACGAAACGCTTCGATCTCCCGAATTGACAGCTATTAGAAGAGCAGTCGACACTTTTCGTTCTTATGCAGCGCACTCGTCTGAAGCCCACTCTAACTGTACCATAAATACTGCCGAAGTCAAGAATTCAGGTCGCAGCTCACCTGCGCGGTTGGCCATAGGACATGCGGTATATCGCCCGAGAAATCTGATTCTCGACTTTTGAGGGGTGAGGGGCGTGGCTTCGCGTTGCTAAGGAAAAATCTCTGTTAATATGTAACTTAAAACATTTACTCTGGTCTCTATCGATAGAGAATAGTCGATTTATATGGCGTAACTAAGCATAGTTTTGGTTATAACCGTATATTTATTGAGAAAATTCGATGTTAAAATTGAGGGGTGAAGAGGGCAGATATTTTTCCTGTAAAGATACACGGGTGCTCGCGGCGACAGCGCTGGCAGCGTCATTCTGACGACTTGGATGAACATGTCGCGAGACACTACCGTGTCTCTTGATTCTGATAATATTATTGCCCATTCTTAGAAAGGCCCGGAAAAAAGAAAAATTTTCGAGATATTACGAATTGATTGGATGAAAAATTAAAAAGTAATGGGTATTTTTAAAAAATTAAAAATACTGTCAAGGTGCCCTTGCTGTCTATGTTGGCCCAACGCTGAAAATCGACGAAATATACGCCATAATGATTGAAAATGACCTGGAAAAACTGAGTGAATGAAATAGAAAGCCAAATTCGTTTTTTTATTTTATTGAACAAAAGATTACAAGATAATGTCTCACGAAAATGTTATAAATAGACAATTATTCGGAATCGTAGTTTTGACAAATGAAGTAGCTGTTGGTCATTTTCGCGCACTTCAAATATACTTCTCTTTTGCATTCAATGCATGTAACGGAATTGTTACTATTCAAGCGATAAGGCATCGCTTCCAAATAGATGAAGCAGAAATCCTCATCTTCATCTGAAGAGGGTTTTTTCTGCAGTTTTTTGGGTGAGCGACCTCGTTTTGCTGGTGTTTTTTTAGCGAACTTCGTTGGGGTTCGTGCTACACGTTTTTTCGGCGTCTTCGAAACTTCTCGCTTTTCTTGTTTTTTGCGTCAGGTGGAGAGGCTCTCTGGCAAAAAGTCAGAACTGTGCTGTTCATGGGGCGACATCCTCATTTCGATTTTTGGAGAGGTTTCAACTCCCGAAACTGCGGACTCCACTGCTTTATAAAATCATATTTCACTTTCTTAACGTTTCGTAGCATCAAAAAATGACGAAACGTTGCTATTACCCTGAAAAGAAAAAAAAATAACGGTGGGCTAACCCTGACTACACAAATGGTCCAACCTTGACGACAAACACCAGGGCCACATCGCATCACACCACAACCAAACAGGTTACCAAATTGAATTATCCCCTTGGTTTATTCCTAAAGGATAACTATATAACACATTTATTTGCTACCTTGATGATTGCATGTTTTAGCTTCAAGTTCTGATACCGTATTCACTGATACTGGAAAACTTTTTTCGTTTTTCCCAAGCCGCTGAGTGCACAACACGATTTACTTTCACGCTCCAAACTCGGTATTGCCATGAAAAATTCGCTGTTACCAACAGAAGTTTTACCACGCTTGCCATAGGTGGAACTAGTGGTATACGCTGAAATATCGCAATGAGCCGACCTAGACGACGGGCCGACACTGACGACACTCCCCTACCATTTTTCTGAGAGTAAGTACCTTGATGGGTGTAACAAAATAAGTGTAAAACATTTCAGGGGGTGATTCCTCATCGAAAAAGTGATAGGGTCTTTCATATTATAAAGAAACTTCATTTGAGCATCCCTTGTTAAGATACAGACCCTTAAAGGGGGTACATAAAATATGTTTTACAATTTTTTTCACAAACACTAAAAAAGTTACAAAATTGAAATTAACGTGACATTTTCCACTATCAAAAAGACACTTACCCAGTAATTTATTTGGTTTACCCCATGGTTGTAAGGGGTGGAAAACGCAACGCAAGGGATGCTCAAATGAAGTTTCTTTATATGAAAGACCCTATCCCTTTTTCGATGAGGAATCACCCCCTGAAATGTTTTACACTTATTTTGTTACACCCTGTATAATATTATAATAATGTAGATATAAATAGATATATATATAGAACGTGGTTGGGAGAGAACGACACATCTGGAGTAGAAGAATAGACGACTGCTCTACGGTCGCGTCCCTACGGGGTCCGAGGACTCAAAAATGCCGGAAAGCGAATAGTGGTAGTCAGTTGGAAGTCAGTGACGGGAGCCGCGCAGGGACCACGGGACAATGGACCTCTTCGGTTCTGCCCTCGGACCACTCGACGTCGCAAACAAGCCACTTCGCTCGTACCTATATACCACACGACTGGGCTTGGATAATAAATTCGGTAGATAAGCACAGAGAGGAGAGACAGGGAGACGTTGTGAAATCCGCGCACGATCGCTCTGAGTCGCGAATAATTAAAGGAGAAAACCTGGGAGTTCTCTTTTGAATAGATTGGGCGAGAGGACCCGTCGTTCGACTCCCCGTAGTCGTGCATAAATACATACGTACCTATGTGTACGCGCGGGTCGCAGCGGAAGGGCGCGTGAAAATATTCAAAACGTGGCCGTATATGAGAAACATTTATGATTGTGCTGAAGCGCACCGCGCGAGAATACGTGCGCCAAAAGACCGCAACGTACAAATCGAGCGAAATAAAAGTTGTTTCGCCGCACTTACCGTCTCCCCCACTCCCACAACCCGACTCGGCTATGGGATGGCCGGGTCCACACATACTCACGTAGCCCCCGTGCTTCGCTGGATGGATGCGCACGAAGGTGTATGGAGACGGCGAATGGAGCAGGCAATGCGCACATTGGAGTTTATATAGCGCGCGCGGCTGTGGCTGTAAGGTGGATAGGTGAGGTGCGCGCACCCAAAGATAGGCGACAATGGAGCCGGGCGGACGTATCGCGAATACGAGAGGGGAGGGGCTTTCGAGCGAAATGATCGCACGATATCGAAGCGACGCCCGCGAAGGGAGTTTTCTGCTTTTTAAGTTACTGTGATCCTATTTTATGTACCCGTGACTCGGGACCGATACGTCATGAATGGTGGAATTTACGTTGATGGCGATCCCTGAACTTTGCATTCATTACAGCATGCGGCAGTATCTTTTCACTGCAGAGCGAAGTGTAATCGTCTAAAGAACATTGTAACAACTTGCGACGCAGAGGTTCGCGAATAACAAAGTAATCGTAATTCGAGGTAACGCCTTAAGGTTGGAACACACATTACCGGGCCGTGCCAGGGCCGGGACACGGCCGTCATTCGGCCCTGGCACGGCACGTTGAAGGGTGAGACATACATCACCGGGCCGTGCCATGGTCGAACACGGCCGAAGAGGAAAAAATGGTCAGAACCCTTGCACGGCGCGTGTATCTAGGAACCACACATGTCCGTCAGTTGTCAGTTGCCTTGGAAACTGCTAGGTTGATTGCACTAAAACACGTAAATTACGGAAACAAGAGAAACGCGGCTGGACCGTCACCGTGAAAAAGTAAAACTGAACTAACTGGCCCGGCCCGGTGACGATCCGTTGGCGACGCCCGGTCACGGCTCGGTAGAGTGAGAACAAAAGTATTTGATTCTATTGGACAGATCATCCGCCGGACGACGGACGATACTCGGCCGTGCTCCGGCACTGGCACGACCCGGTAATGTGTGTCCCGACCTTTATCCTAACGTCGATCGTCGAACTCACCTTCGACCGGATGGGAGTATCGGATTATTTGGAGAGAATTCGAGAAGTGAAGAGTTTCGGGCGGAAACTTCGCGTCGATGGTACTCGTATATATACCGTATGTGCCCCACTCTGTATTGGCCAGTTTGAAATTACCTTCGGGCAGGCTTGGTTGTTACTCGAGTCATTTAATACCGGTAGAAGTCGAGTCGGTAGTTAGAATTGGTGTCAATTCAAGAGTTCGAAGCATCTAACCTCGAAATTATGAATTTGTGAATAATGGAAATTACTCACCATTATTCACGAATTCACAATTTCGAGGTTAGACGCTTCGATCACGCGAATTGACACCTACTCTAACTACCGACTCGACTTCTACCGGTATTAAATGACTCGAGTACCGACCAAGCCTGCCTGAAGGTAATTTCAAACTGGTGGCCAATACCGTATGTCCCACTCTGTACGGGCCAGTTTGAAAGTTACCTTCAGGGAGGCTTGGTCGGTAATCGAAACATTTAATACCGGTAGAAGTCGAGTCGGTAGTTAGATTTGGTGTCAATTCGGGAGTTCGAAGCGTCTAACTTCGAAATTATGTATTTGTGAAGAATGGTGAGTAATTTCCATTATTCACAAATTCATAATTTCGAAGTTAGACGCTTCGATCACCCGAATTGACACCAGCTCTAACTACCGACTCGACTTCTACCGGTATTAAATGACTCAAGTACCGACCAAGCCTCCCCGGAGGTAACTTCAAACTGGCCCGTACAGAGTGGGACATACGGTACAAAGTGGGACATACGGTATGGTACTTCCGAACGAGCTGATGCTTTTACTACCTCGGGGCGTGGATAGAGTTAGTCTGATTGAATTCGCCGTTCCGCTCCGTAGTTTTCAAAATGTCCAGATTTTCCACTGTGCAGTCTTCAGTGTTCGGATCCCTCGGTCTCAAAGCTTTGTATACCCGCGTAACTTTGGGAGGCGAAACGCGCGAGACGGATCCGAATGTGGAAGACGACGCAGTGTGTAAGATCCGAACATTTTGAAGACTACGAGGCGGAATGTGTATCTGGCCGTGGATATATGTATTATATATGTATACCTACATATACATATGTATAGTGGAGATCCAAGAATTTGGGCATCTCCTGCTTTCGTGACTTCTATCCAGTTATTCTGTCAGCATTGAAACGAGGGGCACAATAGTTGGGACGACCCGCTGTAGCATACACATTTCTACAATATTTCGAAGATGTCTGCGTACACTGAAAATCTACGTGCAGTATCCCCACCATTCATAAGTCACACCTACGAGTGTGGGCTTAGAAATTTGGGCACCCCCCTCGATCGTTCCCAAATTTTTGGATTCCCACTGTACCTTGTCCCGTATAGAAATTCGTTGCGTAAAATAATGAAGATAATAGTCAGAGTCGTCCCTCCCTCTTAGCATGCCCACTTTTCCCGGCCTTTCCCTATACTCGACGATCTGATTTCCTTGACTTATCGAGTTACTAATGGTCGACGTGATGCGCGATAATGGCCACAGTCATCCGATACAGCTTCGCTCCGTCGACGGTGACAGTAATGCGGTGACGTCCGCCATGGCGCAGAGCGATGCTCGCGAGACGTGCGAGTAGTCGTGGCGTGTAGACGAGGAAAGCCGATACTCGAGCGGCAAGTCAGGTACCCTGGGGTGATCTAGGAAAACGCGCACGATGGTCCCAGTGGCTTCTCTCGCGCGCGCGCGGCAGCGAGAACGCGAAGATAAATCATGCTGGTGGAACGTGCGGAGAGACGGTAACAATAACAGGCACTCTGAAATATAGTCTCGCTGGCACCCGCGTGCCATCTGTAACGTGATATATATAACATTTGAATAGGTGCTCGAAGTCTATGTACGTTTGGCCCTGGGTAGGGGACGTCATCCCCATGCGCACTCACGCCCGAGCTTGCAGAGTCAACAAGCCGCTTGTTTCGGTGCATCTTTTATTTCGTAATGAGATTCGTCGTACAGAGTAAAAATTGACTAACCGATGCAGTGAATCCAATGAGAGCTGCAGAGGAGAGCATACGAAAACTTGCATATTTGGGTTTCGATGAACGTACCTCTATTCTGTGATCCTCTGTTCGCGTGTATCTCTTATATTATATTTAAAGTCGTTCGGAGCAAGTGTGTGCACCTTTATATATTTGCTGCGGCTGTGTAAAAATGAAAAATAGGCATGGTTTTTATTTATGTTTTTATTATTAATAGTTGTCTGTTTAAATATTGAAATTCGAAGAATAAAGATTTGTCAACAACTTAATGAGTTATAGATAAATAATTAAACTCAGTCGTTTTACGTAGATACGAGTATGTGGGGTAAGTGTGCGCGTCTGTGGAAGGAAGTGTATGCAGCCTTTTTCGATCAATTAGTTGCAAATGTTACACACAAATGGGCCTACCTTATGGAGGGTACATTCCTCATGCCACTTCATACACTGTATCCATTTTTTGACGGTTGATCTTCATAATTTTGGGTGCATGGCGGGCAGAAGTAGTATAGTTTATGTCGTCGTTTTTTCGAATTTATATAAGATATTTTAGAAATAATTATTCGGGATAAATGTGCGCATTTGAAATCATGCGCACAGTCAGCCTCGCACACTTTCCCCACAGTAGCAATAGTGAAAGAAAAATTTAAATCATTTAATTACGATGATGTCCGGTGTTGAAATTTCGTACATACCACAATAAACGAATGTCGGCTACGATAGCCATATCAAAAAAAAAGTTTAAAATCATGACATATATTAATAACTCTTTGTTAAAAAATCGTTAAAAAATAAGAAAACTACGAGAAATAACATTCTGTTTGCTAAATCTTTAAGCCAAACTGGGGCAGAGAGAAATCTATAATATTATAGGTACATTGAAAACTTGTACAGTTTAATGCAGACACTATTCAATAACATAGAAGTAGTGTATACATGCACGTGTGTGTTCATTTATTTGTAGATTACCCTCTACTTTATTCAATTGACTGGAATAAAATTTGTCTGACTTCAATAAATATCTATTTAAAATGTTTCATTCGAATCAGTAAATGTAATTTGATTCGAATGCATGTAAGGCATTTCATGCCACTTCAACCACTCATAAAATGAATGCATCCCAAAAAAATGCTTTTCAAATTGAAGGCCAAGTTCTGTTGACGTACCGTCAACTTTTTTTTCTTTAAAATGAATAAGTTAGAAGAAAATTGTGTGCCAAGTTACATCATGGAATTCCCAGTCGTTTAAAAATTTGATATAGGGGAGAGTGGTCTCGGTTATAACGCGAGGTCAATTGTAACATTGACTGTAGCGATATCATTTATTGACAAAGAACTGAAATATATGCATAGTTCTATAGTTTTACCAGACATAAGTCACCGATAAAAAATCTAGAAAACAGTAATTAGTATAAGATTGTTTCTGTTTCTTTGAAATCATTGCCAATTCGTTAATTTTGTTATCCGCCGTTATTTTGTTTCGACTAGTCCCACAACAGTTTTCATAAAATCATACTGTTTCATGTGAATACACAAACATTAAACTTTGGAATGAGGTATGTGTCAATCTTATTTATTGTTTATATTTGTGAGTTTAATGAACATGTAATTGAAACAAGTAGCAGTAGCATCAAAAGTAACAGTCACAGTGGTGTCAATTGTAACATGTTGCCCATGCCACCCCTTATAGCTTCTAAATTATATTCTAATTTGGATTATAAGTGGTAAAGATGAAATTATTATAGTTTCGGCTACCATTCGATATGAAGGGGTCAAAAGCAAAAGTGCCTAAGAAGCAAAATGCTTATTCTGAAGAAACAGCCTCCAAAGTTCGGTACGTATTGAAGCAGTTCATTTTTATAACTTTTTCTACCCGTTCAAAGATGGAGCTACCTTACAATTTTCAATTGGGTAATTTTTGCAATAAACAGAACCAAACACTGAGAACACGAATCTGTACTTAGGTCATTTTCACCAAAAATGTCACTTAGGCAATTTTGCTTCTGACCCCTTCATATTGTATATGTAGATTTTCATTTTCAGAACAAATAAATTTAGGAAATAGTGAAACTGAGACTGAATATCTGACTGAATGTCAAGAAACACGGTAGTGTCTCGCGGCATGTTCGTTCATTAGTTTCGTCAGAAACGACAGCGCTGTCGCCGCGGGCACCCGTGTATCTTTACAGGAAAAATGTCTGCCCCCTTCACCCCTCAATAAACATATGGTTATAACCAAAACTATGCTTAGTTACGCCATATAAATTGATTATTCTCTATTGATACAGACCAGAATAAATTTTATAAGTTACATATTAAGTGAGATTCATCCTTAACAACGCGAAGCCACGCCCCTCCCTCCTAAAACTCGAGAATTTTAGATTTCTCGGCCGATATCTGTATGTTAAAATATCACAAAAATTCCGGCAATATTCGGCGGTAGTCGGCCATGATCGGAAATGTGTATACATAGGTGCGATCAAACACACGCACGCGCCATTGAATGTGTGAGATATATTCCGGCTTTCATCGTCGACTGTTCGGCGATGATCGGAAATGCGAACACAAATGCGACCACACGCATACGCCATCAAATGTATGTGAGAGAATATATATGATTTACTTCAGATGCCTGTATCTCCTTTCCTAATTATTACTTTAAAAATATTTTTTCTTTTTCCTTGTTTCGGTGCTTTCCATTTATGACACAAGTCGACACACTTCTACTAGAACCACCGACCGATTGGCAGGCTCCAGCAGAAAGAACCAATGTTTTAATTTTGTGTCGACTTCTGTCGACTCGTGTGTCAGTTAAATAGAAAGCACCCATTAAAAAAAAGAAGGAAATAACATGACTATATATTATCGACTATCGGATTATTTACCGTATATCCCAGGAGAATTCGAGCAAGTGCCGATACCTATGGCCGATACCTTGAAATTTGATTTCGGCAGTGTTTGCCGACGGTCGAGTCTTTGATAGTTGGAATTGGTTACAGAATCGTAAATTTGTGAATAATGGTAAGTAATTTTTAGAACTTATAATTTAAGTGTTACTACACAACGAGTAGGCTAGAAGATTTTCATGAAGTCTTTGACAGTCCGGTTTTTAAACTTTTGGGGAATTTCATCGAAGAATTATTATTTTTTATCATTTCTACAAATTACCCACCATTTATTCACAAATTCACGATTTCGAGATTAGGCGCTTCGATCTCCCGAATTGACAGTTATCGGGATCAAAAACTCGACCGTCGGCAAACACTGCCGAAGTCAAATTTCAAGGTATCGGCCATAGGTATGACTTTGATCGGTTTGCCCACATACGGCAGTTATTTATGGAAATCCTTTCAGGAACGAATTGTTCTGGGGAAAATATAAATATTATAGAAACATTAATTATAAAATCATTTCAAAATATCACGAGAATAAATAAAAAGTCACGTTGTTATAATTAATTGACTCGTATTGGTATGAAATGTGACTTTAATTTTGTGATAATAAAAAGCTATTCTCCTACATGTACATATTCTCCTCATGAATAAATTCCAAAAAGTAGTGAAATCTTGTCACAAAAACAGATTCTCTGTAAAAAAAGTGGCATGTTCATTCAGTGCCAAAAAAATTGATACTTAAAATACTCTCCAAAAAAGATTAGAAATCAATTAAGATCGCCATGTTCAAGATTTATATATAAAAAATAAAAGGCATCATTTGAAAGGAAAATTATTGTAAATCAAGTTACTCAAAAATTCGACGAGAAAAAATTTATAAACAAATTTTCATAAAAAAGAACGCCGCGTTTTTTTCTTGAAAATAAAAATTCAGACAAAATTATATTCGATGTTCATGCACTTATGATTTTAAATAAATTCATACACTCTCTTATATCACACCACCAGTATATAGTGGAAAAAATATGGAAACTCTCTCTTAAACGCGGCAAGTTCTTTTTTATGAAAATTTTGTTATAAATTTTTTATCGTCGAATTTTTGAGTAACTTTTGATTTAGAATAATTTTCCTTTCAAATGATGCCTTTTATTTGTTATATATAAATCTTGAACATGGCAATCTTAATTGATTTCTAATCTTTTTTGAAGAGTATTTTAAGTATCAATTTTTTTGGCACTGAATGAACATGCTGCCTTTTTTACAGTTGAATTGAGAATAATGACTTTTATTATGATGTTTGAGATCTCACGGTCACTATTTTGATGTGGACACGTCTTTCTTTTCGCTTTGGGGGTCGTTTTGTGCAAAATATGTATAGGTCATCTAGCGGTGAATTTAGGAACTATGATATGAATGGGCACGGCCGGTAAGTATGAAATCTATATTTCCGATGCATCAATGAGAGTGTTTGGATGAAAAAAAGACCCAGTGTCAACATAACCCGTGCACACAGTTTCTCAGTGTTTTTTCATAAAAATTGATAGTATTGCGTTTGCGAAAACGTCATGCCTCGTTGTACAATTCCGGATTGTTCTTACGATACAAATCAGGCAGTTTTTACAATACCCACAAATCCTGAAATACGTGAACAGTGGTTGACAATAATTCATGCCGTATACCTTAACCTACTCATTAAAAAGAATTTTTTCATTTGTCAAAAACATCTTAAACCTCGAGATATCAATGCGTACGTAACCGACGAATTGGGAAAACTTGTTGCACAGGTAAAAGTCCAAATTAATTATAAAAAAAAATTGTAAAAAAAGTTATTCTATTCTTCAAAATTCTATTATCTTTATAAAAATGATAAAAATATATTTCGTTGGAAATTTTGTGAGACAGAAGTGAATGTTTCAATTAAGACAAAAAATGAGTTCTACAGTAACTTATAATAAAAATTTTTCAAATATGTTTTATAAACATTTCGGTTACCCGTAACGAAAAAACGTCTTCAGCGTAATGCTGTCCCTCATTTTGCGGTTCTCCAAAGGAATCCAAGCAAAGATTCAACAACAACGTCTAGTACGCAAAACGAGCCACAGCCAAGCACTAGTGAGATTTCAAGATCACGTCATACCAAAAAAAATACTAAGTCTTCAAAGCCAACTATTTCGACGACGGATTCATCTACGACAATCAATGCAGATCGATGGTTACAACGTAACATTCACTTCGATAAAACTTTTAAGCAAAATACCTTCGGCATTGCATGTGATATATGCGATCGTTTATGGTTTGTTAGGGATTAAAAAACTGTCACAAAGCATCAAGCTGATATACTTGCAGAATAATTTCCTACAGAGGCGCAAAATGGTACATTACAGAGATTTCAGGTGTGTAATACTTGCCGTATGAGTTTGAACAAACGAAAGGTGCCAAATTTATCAAAAGTACATGGATTCCAATATCCACCTAAACCTGAAGGTCTACCACCACAGAAGATCCCATCACAGAAAGATTAGTGTCACCCCGGCTGCCATTCATCAATATAAACGTGTCCACGTCAAAACTTACGGCTGTATCAAAGATACAGCTACCCGTGTTTTTTTTTTATTATTGTCATAATGTTACTTGCTTCGCGTTGATTTCCGTATTAGTATACACGCAGGTTATATAATCAAGGCCAAAAGACCTCTTTCTCTATCTTCATGTAAAATTATGATTTCCTACAATTTATAATAAACTAGTTATCTGTAAATAACTTTTTTTTTGTTACAACCGACACCCCTCTCTCCTACTTATCTCTCAAACGACTGAGAGTTCCGTGATGTAACTTTGTATAAAATTTTCTTTTTACTTGTCGAACACGAAGAAATAAAGTCAGTGCCGATAGGGTTTAGCTCTCAATTTCAGGAATAAAAATAAAAAGATATGATTTCTCCGTGATTTATGGGAGGATTGGTGTGTAATTTTTAAAAATTGTAGCATTTTCGTATAATTTTATGTTTAGACATGTTTTGAAATACATTACATTTTTGAGGAATTGGAGTGGCGTGAAATGCCCCATATTTATTTAAATCATTTTCATTGGAATCACATCCATATTTAGTACGCGATAAATATACAGGGAGGATTCCCGCGTAGAAATATATTAGAGACAACATTTTACATTCCCCTATTAGCGATATCCTGATTAAATTCCTATCAGGTCCTGACTGGATTTTGCAAATATTTCATCAACTAATGGCGCCACTTCTGCAGTAAAAGACTTATGACGAGATCTTTAACGGGTCCAGATATGACTCTAACTTTCCTGATAGAAATCCTATGTTGTAAGCCTTACATTCAACGATCCCTATAAGATTGCTTATAGAAATCTTACTAAATCCGTAACCCAATTTCTACATGTGCTGTTACATTCATCAGGAAGAGAGACTTGATCCAGCAGCGGGAAAACAATGGAATAGCCCGATATTAGTCGCTTTAAGCCATATACTGCTCCCCTTCTCAGGCAACTCACTCTGTATAACAAATTTCATTTCAATGTAAGGTAAGTGAGAGCAATAATGCCCACGTGGTAATAACACCCACCCTCGAATTTGGCGGTATGAACGGCAGCTATCCGAATTAAATTCAAGACTACAGAAGTGCCTACCAAAGGAGAGAAAGAGATAGTAAACAAGTTACGCCACTGCGTCTGGTCATCACTCATTGTCAGTGTCAACATACATAGTTTGAGAAACGATCGCGTGGTCGATTTTTATAAAATTGCATCGGAAAAAAGTGTAAGTAATTAGTATATTTCTTAATCGTATTTATTTAGCCTTATCATTATTCCATTTCGATTCCATAAAATCCTATATAATAAATAACAGCTTGATTTTATAATAATGGGAGGTTTTTTTTTTAAAGAATCCTATTTTATTCAGAGGTACTAGAGTGCTAAATAACACTGAGGGCGATCAGTAGTTCAATATTTTCATTTTCTTTAGTTAGAAGATAGAAAATTCAATTTTTTTCTTTTGTCATTTCGAGGAAAATCGCAAGGCAGGTTTTCTGCAAATTCAACGTTGTTTATTAAAAGTTGATTTTTTATTTTGCAAGAGTCGATAAATATTTGCTTGATACTATTAAATTGCATTGATTCTATATCTTTTGCATTTATAAAGTCTTATTCCCTTTCTTAAAATTTATTAGTCAAATATTATACATTGTAATAGTCTTTTTTTAGCCTTTTAAGTTTCCAATTTTTTTTCGCTACATTTTTCATATTTAGACAAATTCAGGTGTAAAAAAAAAACAAAATTTTATACGCTCTTTTGGTTTCATAAAGGTACTTTTTGGCGTATACGATCTTTTGACATTAATAATGCTATGTACATATATAAATTTCATTGGGTGGGTGTTAATACCCTCACTTACCTTACTCAAATAAGTAATTGATTTCCCTGATGAAACGCCTCCCCTGCAATAGATACACAGTTCAAAATATTGCGTTTCAATCGATACACCCATTTCTTTATATTAAAATCAACCGATTCTTCGTATTAGCCGGATATTCCTTGTGTTACAATTAACACAAAGAATGTTAAATGAATACAAAGAATTAGTTCATTTTAACGTAGACAAATCAATGGACCGATACCAATACAAAATTTCCAACTGCGTAGTGCAAGAATCTAAGAAATTCATCCCTTCCTTTCCCTGGACTAATCGGCAGGAATTTTACGATTTACGCGCCAGATTATCCACCGTGGAACGAGTATAGGTATTACCACAGATGATCCGGTGGAATCGTCAATACCCGTGGCCGTTCGTCGCTACCGCACAGTAAACAGTCACTGAATACCGCCCGTCGAATATCCGTCTCGGCGCGGAGTATAATACAACCAACGAGCGGATCGACGTTATAAGATATGAAATTGCCTCGATCAGTGAATATCTTCCTGCCAGTTACAAAGCTACTGCCATTTTTCCACAGAGCCTCGCAAAAGCGGAGATAAATAGATTTGCTATCTGGGAGCGTATCTCTCCGGGCCGCGCGGGGTTCGTCTGGCGAATGTATAAGATACCTCCATGGTTGGTATTGTCATACGAGCCATTTGGCTTCATTTTTCACCGGGCAACTTCCGCGCGCGCGAACCCCGCCGCTCCGCTACCCCCGCGCCACCCCGCTCCATACATTATACCCCGCCTGACGAAGGGCGTGCGCGCGCGCTTGCCCGCTCGCTACGTGCGACAGTGGCGCTGCACGGTCCTCTTTTCGAATGCAAGTGGTTATCCTCGTTTATCATACATGAAAATGTAGACCGGGGGAGTCGTATACACCACCGCGGGGGCACCGCATCAAAAGCCGTGAACGGATAATAATAACTCGGTCATTCGGACAACCGAGCGCCGCGCGATTCGCCGACGTCACGATTCTCCGATCCCTCTCGTCGAGAATGTCGGCGACTTTTGACTTCGCAAGATGATTTTCAGACTGAATTCTTTTATTCCTCCCAATTTCATCCGACGCGCGTTTAGGCGATTGAATGCCGCTGATATGCGAGTTTGCCAGGTATCATTTTGCCTTTATTCTCTAGTGTAAGTAGTACGAACCCTATATAGTCAGCCGGAGACCGTTGCGCGTCTGTAGTCTCATACATACAGAGTCCACCATTGTATCTGCAACATAGCAAATATAACGTCTACGATTTGTGGAACTATAGACTTCCTCTTTGATTGGTCGCGGTGGGTAGGAGAAGTTCAGTAGAACCGACATCTGTAATGATGAAACTCTTAAACTGAGGTAGGTATACCTGATTCTTACCAGATTTCACTCTAGTTCTGGTTAGAATCATGAGCACCTACCTCAGTTTAAGAGTTTTCTCACTACAGTTGCTGATCCTGCTTAACCTCTCCTGCCCACCACGATCAATCAACGGTGACGCTCATCGTCTATAATTCTACAAATCGTAGACATTACATTTGCTATATTGCAGGTCCAGTGGTGGACCCTGTACAGTAGGGTAAAACATATAGTTATTGATAGTTTAAACAGACGGAATTATACCCAGATAACACACGAAGCAAAAATTTAAATTTTGCAACTGTAGGAGTAGATTGTAGTAGGAAATAAACGTTTCTTATGTCTACTACGGTAAAAGCAAAAATGTAGTAAGCAATATTTCTATTAATTTCGATCTACTGGTGGTGAAATTAAATGAGATACTGTAGGTTACTTATAGATGCGATATTGTTACTGGAAACAAGTGTGGAGTACGAAACTCTCTTCAGTATCCAACTAAAAGTTCTATATTTTCTTTCAACTGTTACGTTACATTCACATGCTAAAACTGATACCCAACATGGAAAATAAAATAGACTATTTTTGTGCTAGCAACGGTAACATATCATAGTCATTGCCACTGTAGACCTGTTTTATCTATTCTTCCGTCGATGTCTTATAATATGCTTTCACGTCCACTCTTTTGATTTTCTACTGACGTTCAAAAGAAATACGAAACGTAAAGTAGTATATTTGTGACAATAATAGCTATCAAAATTCTGACAAATCTAGACGTCTTGTGAGGAGTTCACTGATTTCTTCTTCTAGTGTGAAATATTATTAGATAAATGACGAGTTTCCGAAGCTCTGCTTATGTTCACCTACCGTAGTCGCAAAGTAGCCGGAAACAGAAACCTTTACATTTAGGTTAATGTTGTAGGTCATAAAATTACTATTTCTGCTGTGAAACGACCTACTATAGCACTACTCAAAGCTTACAACGTAGTTGGTTAAATTATATTACGTAGTACTTACAAATTTCAGAATCTATGGTCCTATTATTGACATAAACATACCTGCCGGGTGAAGGCTATTAATTGGTATACTATAGCACCGAAAATAAACTCTCTACAAATTTATCTTTCAACAGGTTACTGTAGGAGAAAAGAAGTAAGAAACAGATAGCTACATACATTGTGGGCACTAATTTTTATCCTCTTTTTCTATACTTTGCAAAGAATAATTGTGAGAGTTGCTTATATTCTATGATGTTGTAGGAAACTTTCCGAATACAGTAGGATCAAAAGACACAACTATTATCCTCCTGTTGCTGATAAATTTATATCCAAAAATAGAGAATAGGTTCCGTGGATACGTCTGGTGACCAGATGTGCAGATACGTAAACGAACCAGACACTGGGCAGAAAAACGAATGTACTTCAGTTTCTATTGAGCTGCACTGGAAAAAAAAAGAATAGAAATTATTTTGTTCGAAGGATAATCTGAGTACGAAAGGTAAAATAGATCAAAAATTATCCTATGAAGTATACAAAATAATGTAAGGAAGGTTAAATTTTAAACCCTGGAAGGATAATTTTTGATCTAAATTAAAAATTCGACTCAAAAAGCGGACGTATTTTTATCTCACAGAAGGATAAAAAATTACCCCATGTTGGAGAAGTATATACGCGCAGCAGACGAAATTTTAGTCCACTGCAGCGGTGATTTTTTATTTTATCACTTTCGGGTCTCTCCGTTGCCAATCGTATGATCCGAAATATTGGCGGTGTTTAGCATAGTCGCCATTTTTTAATGTAATGACTAGCGTTCGTGAACGATTCAACATTATATTAACCGCAACAGGCTCAAGGAGGGAGGTGTTGCGCCTCGGCTAGAGAGGCGCATGACGAGTCAGTGCCTCCGGAATGACCGAGTACTTCGTATCTACTTATTTCGGGCATTTCCAGAAGTCCCGTTTACCCTCGCTACCTGCGAGTACCTACGTCCCAGTCAGGAAGGCGCACGATGCGAGAGTTCGATTCCAGACTTCTAGCGAGACAGTCGCTAACAACGCTACGTCCAAAGGCATCACGGTTTATAAGACCACAGTATTATTTCTAGTACTTAGTTGAATAAATTTACGTTTGTTAAAATTGTGCCTGATTAACTAGTAATAATTAAGCGTTTGATTAATTGATAATTTCTGTGAATCTATTTATGTATTACAATCAATATTGTATTCAACTTATTTTATAATATTAATTGTAATAGGCACATAAATAGATTCACAGAAATTATCAATTAATCAAACGCTTAATTATTACTAGTTAATCAGTCACAATTTTTATATACGTAAATTTATTTAACTACTAAAAACAGATCGCAGATCGACGTAGAAAGAGTGAGATTGCCTAAAAAGTGCGAAGAACCAGTACATCCGACATCAGTGCATATTAACGTTGCGGTACATAATAATATTAATTTTTCCGTCGAGGTGGATGAAATTATAGACAATTCTAATAATTCCAACCAATGTATAATAGTAAAAATGGTAGGTAAAACGTTTCTTATTATTGCAAAGCTTTAAAAAATTTTTTTCTAAATCGAATAACAAACGCTTTTTTCATATCTTTAACTATAAAATTCTCAAGCTTGGTACAACAGATGACATTTCACAAAGTTATCGTTGTGGCATAATCGTAATTTTTATTAGAGATGGAAATACGGCTGAATCACATCGTGGCGAAGAGGATGGAAAAGATACTGGAAGTACGGGACAAGCAGCATCTCGTGATGAAGTATTGCAGGAAATTCTGACAATATAGTAAAGTACGTGTCACCAATTTCAATAATCGTACACTTATAATTTCCATCTGTCCCTTCATTCTTTTGATTTTTAGAATTAAAATATTTTTTTGAAGTGAAACTTCTATAGGCGCCTTGGGCGTGAATCGGTTTTGCCGGAGTCAGGTATGTGACAAAGATCCGACACCATGAGTCATCACTGTGCCTCATGGGTCGAGCGTTTGGAGAGGGAAGGGAGGAATGTAGGATCGGTAAAATCGCGGTTACCATTATCGGCGGACGTTAGCCTAGTAAGTCAGGTGACCTCACTGGCCCCCCGAATAAATTTGGCGCTTGCGTATACCTACAGCTGACTGGGGACCAGTATGGCGTCTTCATTCGTGTGCGTGCTGTAAGTGATATTCATTTGTTTTGTTTTGTGCTATTTTTGAGTAACATTTATTTGAATTAATTTATAATGGCGAAATCAAATGCGCAGAAATGTAAGGAATATCATGAGAGACAACGTAAAAAGGATGACAGTAGTGTAAAAAAAGTGAAAAAGTCTGGGGCCCAACGCACGAGGGAGAGTAGGTTACAAAAACAACTGAGAAACACAGTGAATCAAATTTCCGACGATCAGTTATTAACCAGTGAACCTGAAAATCATAATGTGCAAAATGAAAATGACATTTTAGCTCCTAACAATTCATCTTCGGTTCAACCCGCTTTTGTTGACAATGATATCCGCGACGAGCCAGAACCATCCAATTTACGACGCAATGAACCGGGACCACGCGAACATAATTTATGTCAGGACTTGCCATATAGTCATTATAACCGAAATAAAATCGCTCATAGGGAATTCAATAAAAAGTTTATAAATAATTATTTCGGTCATACGTGCTCTATTTGTGATAGAATATGGTTTCAAGACACTTTAAAAATTTCCGTTCGTGAACAAGAGGATATTTTGAACATAATTCTCCCTCGGATTGATGGGGAAATCATTCAAATCTGCTACATCTGTCGTCAAGCACTCAAAAAGAATAGTATCCCTGCAATGGCCACTTACAACGGTTTCAAATATCCACCGATACCCGACCATTTACCTCCACTAGATTTGGTATCAGAGCGACTTATATTTCCACGAATCCCCTTTATGCAGATTCGTCGATTGAGACATGGAACATGGTCAATGTGGAATTTACGGATAGGTCATTAACGTACCAGTATCTGTGGACACAATGATTCATCACTACCGCGAGGCGTTTGTGCATCAAAAACTACATAAGATGTCGATAATTGATACTGGAGGATTACCGTATGAAATCACATTGTAAAGAGTACACACAACAAATATATAAAACTTCGTTGGTAACCTCAAATAAAAAAAAAACAAAAACGTGTACAGGGTACACGCAACAGAAGTGAAACTTCATGCGTAAATCCACGAAATACTAATATTGAAAAACAAAATTAGAAAAAAAATAACATTGGAAAACAAAATTAGAAAAATAAAGGTCAGGTGAAAAAAACAGAATAAAATGTAATCATGCAGTCAAGAAGGTGACGAGAAGTTTTGCGTATAATTATCAATAAATAAACAGACGATTGGTATAATCATCAATAAATAAACAGACGCAAAACTTCTCGTCACCTTCTTGACTGCATGATTACATTTTATTCTGTTTTTTTTTTCACCTGACCTTTATTTTTCTAATTTTGTTTTTCAATGTTATTTTTTTTCTAATTTTGTTTTTCAATATTAGTATTTCGTGGATTTACGCATGAAGTTTCACTTCTGTTGTTTATTTAAAGAGTAAAAGTAACAAAGTTTGCAAGGAAGTCCAATAAATAATTGAATTGTTTCAGGAAAATAAGCAATAAAGTAGATGCAATCGAAAAGAGGCAAAGATCAACAACAAAAATTGGCAGCATTGGTTGCAACTTTAAATTTGCCGATAGCAACTAGAAAAGATTTCGATCCTTTGGAGTAGGATAAGGAGCAGCTACATATTTTGGTTCGTATTATATGTAGTTACATATTTATATCAATGATTCTCGTTTTGAAGACCATTTTTTCAAATTATGTATAAAATGTAATATTTGTTCGTATTCTTTCTTTAGCAAGAATATCTTCAAGAGAAAGGAGGAGGAACTGTAACTACGATCCTTAAGGAATTTTTCCAAGCGAGTCTCACGGACTCTTTCATCGCAACACATATCACTTGGAAGGCATCGAAAAAGAATGAGAATACAGTAATTGACTTATCCCTTTCTCTTTCTATTGAATACATTTATTATGAAAGGTGGACAATCATTGTAAAAGGATCAACAACCGTATGCTTTACTCTATTTTGCAGAGAAATAAATGCCGAGAAGATTAATTTATTTAATTATAATCCTTCGAAGTCATTCAATTGAATTAAATAAATATATATATACGATTAAAATAATGATTTATTTTAATCGAGTAAAAATATCCACTCCGCTATAGAGAGAACAGTTTACTTATAGTTAGTAAACGTATACTTGAATATAGTAAGATAAATATTTCGTTGAGACAAACAGATATCCGTTAACCATTACTGGTAACTGTTTACACTGAAGAAACAGAGTGGCTTTGATTACCAGTCTTCTGACTACTAAAGCGGTAATGTAGTTTCAAATGACTACAGCACGATCGTCAGGCTGCGACACGTAGAAAACTCCATGAATAGGAGCACGGTACCGCTGCTGTAGCGATATCTACCTATTACTCATGCGGAGATACTTATTGATGTAGTAGCGAATTGTTCTTAGATATCCGTGTACAAATTATCTTAGGGTTGTAATAAGTTGCTGATTATTTGGCCCTATTTATAATCGGGCCTTGATGAGGAAATGTAATATTGGTGAGCGAAGCCCCCTTTTAACCCTGCGTTAGTAAGGTGGGGTATGTCATACCCCAACTAAATGCAATTTTCACATTACATTGTTTCACCTTACCAACGGAGGGTTAAGGGCAATGATCGGGCCTCGATTGAAATTACTTTTTAATTGTATGTAGCTTAAAGTTTAATACAGTAGGGCGCCGAGGTTTCGGGCATAGTTGGGAGGACTGTCAGAAATGTTGATCTTGCATCCGCAAGCGTGACTTGTGTAAAAGCATATACACACACGTATACATCTTCGACATAGAAGTGTGTACTGCAGTGGGCCATCCCAACTATCGCTCCCCTCGCTTTCCTAACCAACGAAGTAACTGGAGAGAGAGGGCAACAAAGTAGGGGCCATCCAAAACGTTGAGCGTCCGAAACCTTGGCATTCCACTGTAAAAAGGAAGCCTTGAAATGTCCCAACAGAACCCTGCTAAGTTTTCATTAACAAAGCCTTCTGTTTCTTAACAAGGCATCCTTATGAAACCCTGACTAAGGTAATAATAAGGAAGCCCTAGTTCAGAATTTATAGGAGCCTCCTCTTAAATAAGGCCATCCCTAACTAATTTCTAAATGGGATACTTTGGTCTGATGCAGAATCGTCACTTTTTTACAGTGTAGAACCAAATAAATATTTGAATAATTAATAAATATTTTCTGATCCCAACGAAATATTTATTTCACTCTATTCAAATATACCTATATTTATTAACTACAAATAAATTACTCTCTCAATATAGAAACGATTCGTTTCAATGTGAGTTTATAAGAAACGTCTCCCAATTGTATGTATATCAAGAGACACGGCAGTGTCTCGCGGCATGTTCGTTCAACGTCGCAGCACCCGTGTATCTTTACAGGAAAAATGTCTGCCCCCTTCACCCCTCCATTTTTACATCGAATTTTCTCAATAAATATATGGTTATAACCAAAACTATACTTAGTTACGCCATATAAATTGATTATTCTCTATTGATAGAGACTAGAATAAATTTTATAAGTTACCTACATATTAACAGAGATTCATCCTTAACACAACGCGAAGCCACGCCCCTCCCGCCTAAAACTCGAGAATTTTAGATTTCTCGGCCGATATCTATATGTCAAAATGTCACAAAAATTCCGGCAATCTTCGGCGATAGTCGGCCATGATCGGAAATGTATATACATAGATGCGGTCAAACACACACACGCATACGCCATCAAATGTATGAGAGAGAATATATATGTATGACTTCAAATGCCTATATCTCCTTTCCTAATTACTTTAAAAATATTTGTTCTTTTTCCTTGAATTCAGAAAATTATAGTGAGCATTCCATTACTGTAATTATTTCCATGCAATAACAATTATGTTATTGCAATATATGCATATATTATGGTTTCATGCCAATTATATACGTTCAATTGCTCGTTTCATATGGTGACAGTAAATGTATCAAGCTGTCAAAATAGCTTAAAAAAAGAAGGAAATAACATGACTCTATATTTTAGACTATCGGATTATTTATAACTTACCGACTGCCGAAGTCAAATTTCAAGGTATCGGCCATAGGTATGACTGATCGGTTTGCTCGAGGACATACGGCAGTTATTTATGGAAATCCTTTCATGAACGAATTGTTCTGGGGAAAAAAAATATATTATAGAAACATTAATTATAAAATCATTTCAAAATATCACGAGAATAAATCAAAAGTAACGTGGTTATAATTAATTGACTCGTATCGGTATAAAATGTGAGACTTTAATTTTGTGGTCATAAAAAGCTATTCTCCTACATGTACATATTCTCCTCATGAAAAAATTCCAAAAAGGAGTGAAATCTTGTCACAAAAACAGATTCTCTGTTAAAAAAAGGCGGCATGTTCATTCAGTGCCAATGAAATTGATACGTATAAAATACTCTCCAAAAAAGATTAGAAATCAATTAAGATCGCCATGTTCAAGATTTATATATAAAAAATAAAAGGCATCATTTGAAAGGAAAATTATTGTAAATCAAAAGTTACTAAAAAATTCGACGACAAAAAATTTATAAACAAATTTTCATAAAAAAGAACGCCGCGTTTTTTCTTGAAAATAAAAAATTCAGACAGACAGAAAATTATATTCGATGTTTATGCACTTATGATTTTAAATGAATTCATACACTTATATGATACCACCAGTATATAGTGGGAAAAATATGAAAACTTAAACGCGTGTGAGAACGCAGGTAAACGACGTAAAGGTAACGTATCACTCCGACGACGTCTCCAGCAGGAATGCCCCAAAGTGCCTCTTCGCTGTCCCAGGTCAGGTCAATCTGCTGCCCTCACAAAGGGGGGCTTAGGCCCCATGCGAGGTCCTCCGGTGGTCGGCGCGGTGACGTCAGAGTACCGAGAACCCTCGAGCTACCCCACGCCCAGGGTATTATGCTCACACGCGGCAAGTTCTTTTTTACCCCGATAGCAAAGCGTGGATTTACACGCTAGCCGCACGCAGTGCTGCAACGTAGTGGCACCACTGTGGTCTCCCCGTGGCATGATCGCGTGGCGTACACAAACTAAAAGCACCGTGGGTACACAGTGAACGCACCTAGTGGTTCACGGCGTGAAGACACAATGTTTACACTCAGTACAGTCACCGTGCCTTTTCGACGTGCACACTTCGTAAATTTACCGACCATGAATATCGGTATATTCACTGTCTTCACAAAATTTTTAACACGTTCGCTGCCGCCGGCTCCGATCGGAGACACATTGTCGTGCACATTACATTATTCAGTCTGTTACCGGCACTGAGCGCGATGCAATCAATCTAAAAGTGGCAGCGAATGTGTTAAATTAGAAAATAACAAAATTGATATTATAATGATGTTTCAAACAGTGCAAATTGTACTGAATTATTCCATAAATAATGAATGATTAATTATCATAATCGCTACTGTTTTGAAAAAGAAAGTATCAAACTATTTTTAAAAATTTAATGAGATATATATAAACCGGCCTTTACACAATGCAATACTGAGATATCTCGGCAAAAATATTTAAATATTTTTTCCGAGATATCTCAGTGTTGCATTGTATAAAGGCCGGTTTTAGCTTACGTTTGACACATAGCTCGAAATCGGCTTTCGGGTTTATCTCACTAGTCACAGTAGTTGCTTTCAGGTATTGATATTATATGTATAACTTAGTCGACTTCCACCACAAAGAGTCGATGGCACAATTGGTAGAATGTGAGAAGCGTTTCCAGTCTCCTAAAGAACGCAGGTTCGAGTCCTGGCCGGGTCGGGTTTGAGAAAAAAAACCGACACTAGTAGGCGGATAAGGCTTTTTACAGAATTCTACTTTTACCATCGTACTTACACTGCGTGACTGCAGTGTGGCTTCACGCTGGACGTTCAGATGGACACCCCTGTGCATGCATTCGAATGCACCGCGTGAAAGTAGTGTGCAGTCACAGTGGCGCCACTTTGCTATCGGCGTATGAACAATTTTTTATAAATTTTTTGTCGTTGAATCTTTTAGTAACTTTTGATTTACAATAATTTTCCTTTCAAATGATGCTTTTTATTTTTTATATATATTTAATTTTACCGACAAATATGACGCTTATTCAAATGAATATTATATTATTATATTATATTATATTGTATTGTATTGTATTGTATTGTGTTGTGTTTTATTGTGTTGTGTTGTGTTGTGTTGTGTTGTGTTGTGTTGTGTTGTGTTGTGTTGTATTGTATTGTATTGTATTGTATAACCGTACCGTACCGTATGTATAACCTGGGGCATAACTTACAGGCCAGCGACGCTGGTTGCATATTGAGTGGGGCACCCAGTTCGCTGCAGCTTCCTGTAATTTCGTGGTAATACCGATAGCTCGGATCAGAACCAAGTGGATCAAGTCAAGTGAAAAACACGTTTTCGCGACTATTTAGAAAGAACGCGGACAAGAATGTTAAAGCCAACTCAACTCTAGATCAAGAGTGAAATAGTTTATGTCTTTCGCTTGACATCCACTTGGTCCTGATCCGAGCTATCGGTATTATCATGAAATTACAGGGAGCTTCAGCGAACAAGGTGCCCTATCCGATATGCAACCAGCGTCGCTGGCCTGTAAGTTATGCCCCGGTGTGTGTAAATCGGAAAGATATTTTTCACGCGAGTTAGCCCAAGTTGGTCAAAATTACTAACGAAATCTGGAAGGTTAGGTCGATGAAGAAACGTCTTCCCCCGAATTATACTCGATAGAGAGGCGAAAAGAAATATATAATACTAGACGGAGGCACGCGAACCCTTCGCATCAACTCGAATTAACACGATTCGAAACGCGGATACGTAGGTAGATTCTTATCCCTGTAGCGACGACGAGTCGACCTCCTCCAACCCTGTTCGCCCTCTCCCTCTCTCACTCACGATCAAGTTTTTCTCGAGAGCGCCCGAGGTCCCTGCAGAGAGGGTGAGATTTAAGCTGCCAGGCATTAGCACCTCATAGGGACGAGTCAGCCCGTACGAGGTCTGTGATAGCAAGTTTAGGGGTTGCACGGTATCTCACGCTCGAGGCTATTTCGCTATTTTACCGTTCTTATACCCCCCCGCCGGCCTCGGGTGCGCGCGTATTCGTCCTCCTTCCACTGCCGGCGCGGCATTCTCCGTATCTTGCGCTACCTACATGCAGTTCTCTCGCGGTGTCGGCGCGTAGACAATAGGTTCGTTCCAACAAGCATTTTAGGACAGTTCTAGAACCGTCCTGGAACTAGTTAAGAATTATTTAATGCGCATGCGCCAGTCAGATGCGTTCTAGAACTGAATTCATGGGATGTATTGGAACACAGGATCGCACACAGCACAGGGAGGCTTGTCCACCTTTTGTATACATTTTGCGGAAAATCACGGGTTATCCTAAGCGGATGTGTGAGTTCAACTAATTGTTGAAACGTAAAAAACATTACAGTTTTCAAGGGCTTATCATGCATAAACATTCAAAAAAGCAGAAAAAGAAAGATGAGTCCAAAAAGAGTACAAGTGCATACATTTTTTCCTTCTATAACTTGGAGGGGAGTGATTTTTTCGGATTTTTTATTTTCAATTATCATTTACCTAAAAAGTTATCACAACTTTTATATCATGGCTATTAACTCATTGTGGAGTTATTATGTTTTTTCATTTTTTCTCGAAACTATCTTTATGCATTTGTACTGTTCTTGGACTCACAGATTCAAATAGAGCGCGTCTCGCGCCTTACTACGCGTGGGCTAGAAAATCGTCCCAACTCAGAACTAGGGACTGGAATTACCGTTCTAGAACCGTTCTGTTACAGTTCGCAGTTTAGTTGGAACGCTCTTTGGAATCGTTCCAGAACCAGTTCTGTGTTTGTTGGAACGGCTAAGTCAGACTGCGCACACTCCGCCGAGTTCAGAACCAGTTCTCATGTTAGTTGGAACGAACCTGTTATCTACTACATCTATACAGACCGCATAGCGCGCGAGAAGCAAGGATCACGTTTCTGCCGCCCTGTAGTGAGCCGCGGGACGAGCCTGTAAATACTCGCGTTAACACGTCGTACACGCGCAAGATTAATGGACCGCCTCGAACGGATTTTTTTATTTACCGTAAGTCCGACTGCGATCTAGCTAAATGGGTCATTCCATGCCAAACCTATCACTTTTTGGAGTAAATTTTCAATTTTTTTCAAATTTGGATATGTTATCATCAATTGCATTGCCAATACGTATGTGAAACGATTTTTGAAAGTTTTTAAAAATATTAATAAAATTGTAACACTTAAGAGTTTTGGAATCAATTTGTTTTAAGAAATCATAGCAATACAAGTACATTTGCAGCTTAATGGAATTTGACACATTTTCGTGAATACACACTTTTATTTTGTACAAAAACTAAGAAACGCAAAAAAAATTCACTAGTAGAACTAGAACGTTTGAACGTTCCCGGAGAAACACGAGTTTGGAACAAGTATCCTACACTCCAGTTAAAAATTAACGTTTTCTTAGTAAAAAATTGAAATTTTTTAACTTTTTTTTTATTTTAAAGCTTGAGATATTGCCTAATGATCTCAATATTAAAAAAAATTAATTTCGTAATTTTCTAATTGAAAATAAATCTCGAAGTCTCGGTACATGAGGTCTCGGTTTTCAGACGCTCAGATCTCCCTGCCGATTTTTATTAAAAAATAGTACCTATAAATAATAGACTGAATATAGTTATCATACTCTCGTTTTATTAACAAAGGAGAAAGTTAACAAATTGGAACAAGTTTTATAGAAAAATATTAAATATTAAGTTAATTACAGATTGTTAAAAATCACTTTTTAACACTTTACAGCGTTCTGTAGGATAAACAAATCGGTTTTGTCTTGCGCTTTTGGTGCCAAATTCTTTAATGAATTGTTCTCGAAAGGTACTGAAAGTGCCAACCGCGAAAAAAAACTCTAGGCGTGGCTTGCAAAAAAAGGAGGTTGGGGTGTCGCCTACACGTGAGCAACGAAGGGTTAAAGAAGTTAACGTAATTATTGGACGACGTACAAGGACATCCCTCCCTGCTTTTCCCGATGTTGACTTAAGGAGAGCTTACAATAGCCCTATATCTATTTCCAAGAAAAAGTACGACGATCTCATATTCTTATTAACCCGTTTGATCCCACTGTACTCATTTGGGTACAGCTTAAAAATGCTTTTTTTCACGAAACAAACAGTTGAATTACGAAACGTCACAGAGCCTCTTTAGTCATGCCTTAGAAACTTTACTTCATACATGTGCTACTGAACATACAATGTAGCGCATAGTTAAATTTTAGGTCCTAGATATCGCTACAGATAATATTATATTTGTAAGCTGTACCGAAATAAGTACTGTGGGATCAAATGGATTAAGAACAAACACGATTAAACAATGCCACAGTCATTTTTATACCAGTTTAAATTATGAGTGAAGATGTTAACAAGACTTATAATCCAAAGAATGTAGTTTTTTTATTACTATATATAATATGTCTTAATATAGCAAATATTTTTCACATTATTTCTTTTATTAACGCTATTGCAACAATAATAACAGTTTTAATGGCATATTTGATCGAAATTGTGCCACAAGTTTCAACAATAGTGGCACATCTTACAAATGCCGCCATCTTTGAAAACGAAAGAGCAACTTAACCGTCTCCAACGATTTAGTATACTAAAACCTATTAGTAATCACACCCAAGATCACTAAAGTTATTTAAATGACATTGGCAACCTGAAATTAAAAATAGGTTCATTTTCAATATCAGTTTTCTCCAGGATGCCATTTTTTGAGATGTGCCACTATTATCCCCGGTGAGCGATATGTATATACATAGGGTGCGAAGAAAGCGTGAAGTATTCCATTTCCTTGATTCTTTCGCAAAGACAGGTCAATAGGTGCCCATACACACAGAGGTCGAACTGTCGGTTTGGAACGGCAGTTCGAACCGTCGGGTCGATCCGTCGGTTTTAACCGTCGTCGTCCACTAACGCAGAATAGAAATCCGCGGTTAAGCTAGCCATAAGCAGTGGACGGCGGCAGTTTTTCCCGTCGGTCTGGACTGACGGGTCAGTCTGACAGTTCGATTTGGCGCGTGGCGCGCCCACTAACTGAAAGGTAGAACTGTCGGTTTGGAATGGCGCGGTTCAAACCACCAGTTCTACCTTTCAGTTAGTGGGCGCGCCACGCGCCAAATCGAACTGTCAGACTGACCCGTCAGTCCAGACCGACGGGAAAAACTGCCGCCATCCACTAACACGCGTTTTAGCACGACAGACGGAACGTCGGTTCGTACCGCTTAATATCATCCTAATCTAAGCGAAAGCGCTATTTAGGCCCTTCGTTCACCGACAAGATAAACCGACAATTCTCTGTGTATGGGCACCTATTTAAAAATATCGTCGTAGACGTTTGGATTTTTATGTTAATATTTATTAGAGAAAAATGCTCAAAACCGGCGAAAAAGAATTATGTTTATATCAAATGAGTATTTAAAAAAGGAGTACATTGAATTTTCTACGAAAAAATGTGTTTTCGCTATTAAAACGTGTAAATGCATTTTTGATACTCTGTCGTAAAACCGAAAAAATTGGCAAATTTTTGTTTCTGAAAATCATCGAAAAATACCAATTTTTAGTGAAGTTAGAGGCATTTGTTTACAAGAGCGCGCAGGCGCTACGGCGCGTATTTATGTACAAAATTCAATATCTCGAGAACTATTCATCGTAACAAAATGAGATAAAAACCATTCGTTTCGTCTTGAAATTCTCTAAATTTTTTCCACAGCATGTCTCGATAGCTTCTCAATAGTTTTCGAGATATTTAAAGAAAAAGCCGTACAAAAAATACATTTTTATTAAAAATTAAAAAACAAACTTTAGCTTCATGTCACACATTCGTTCTATATATTTTTCCGAGTATTTTAAAAAAAGAAAAATTAAAATCGTACACTCTCTCTTATGAAGTAAAAGCGCAACACAATCGATTTCCTCAGCCCGTCTACTGTCGGTCGACACTACGGGTCGATCTGCAGTTTTGCGGCCGGCCGGCCTGTAGCGGTTCGACCTGTCAGTTTTAACCGCGGATTTCTATTCTGCGTTAGTGGACGACGACGGTTAAAACCGACGGATCTACCCGACGGTTCCAACTGGCGGTTCAAACCGACAGTTCGAACTCTGTGTGTATGGGCACCTAATGGGGAAGCCTACTTTCTTGCGTACACTTCGAGGGTTAGTATCCCTCCTTCTTAAAAGTAGAGACTCTTTTCAGATATTCGTCTCGCGATATTGGGATCTGTCGAATGGGAGAAGCCTAAACTGTCATGGCGCCGACGAGGTTGTAAATAAATATACGTTTGAACGGGATAGCAAGGCTTTTGACTGAAAAATGATTAGTATACGTGAAATATGTGCCTGTGGGTGCCTATGACACCAAGTAATAGGAATTTTATTGAGGGGGAGCGACTGCTAAAAGCAGGTCATATTATAAAATGTAGGAGAAATAGTAGCGTGAGGGAAAAGGTTACAAGTGTAATCAGTCAGTCAGTTCGTGACTCGGAATCAGCCGAATGGCGACATGACCTCTGGCGGTGAAAAAACAAACTAGTTTTAGATAACAGTTTTGGAGGTTACCTACGCATTAAAAGGACAATAATAGAAATGTATGTATGTAGTATCCCGAAATGCCCAATGTGTGTGTGTGTGTGCGGGCTGCGTCGCCCAATGTGTGTGTGTGTGCGGGTTGCGTTGCCCAACCTTTAGAGTCCTAAGTCTAGTTTAAGTGCGTTACGGCTCGCCGTAAAGAGAAACCCCCAATCGTCAAGGCGGCAAAGCAATTGCGGGGCAATGACGGGTTCTCCCAACATTCCGATGGGGATTTGCAGCGGCGTCTCGGCAGACTGGCGACTGGGGATAACGGGGTTCTTCCGGCCAAGAGCTGACCTGAGGGTTCGAGACTTGGGGGGCGAGACCGACAAACGACAGTTCAGGTCACGACGCGAACGACGGAACACGTACGGCCATCGACGTTCATTCCGCGACTCCTCGTTTCCTACATTTATATTTATATGTGTATCGTGTGATACGTACTAAGAAAGTATTCAAAACTACGCGCTAAAATCACGCCATAAGAAAATATATTCGCTCTAGTGGCAAAAGTTGGAGTTAAAAATGCCAGTACTGGAGGTTCTACCACACACGCCGAGTTTGGCCTGTTCAGTCAGGTCTGCGCAGTTATTTTCGGTGGTTTTTCGAACAGGATTTTGTGGACTGTACAGTCCACCGGCGGCCTCAAGGTCTTCACCACACACGTTGAAGAAAAGCTCAAGGCTTGGATTGCGCAGTCAAAACCTTGAGAAATAACTGTACGTCTGTGGCTACCTTTACAGCGTATTGCCTCCAAACTGCAAGGCCATTTAATAAATACTTTTAAACACTGCTTTAAACATTTTATCATATCGGTAAATATTGTCTTGCAATTCTTTGCTCGGTAACACTGGAACAGAATGGCTAAACAACTGAATGATAAATTTTGTTTCAATTTTATGTACATCATTACTACTTTATCATAAAGACTCATTTTCATATTATGATGTTGCAATTGATCGCCAAACATTACTTATACAAGATTGACAATGGTTGTTAAAATTCGAAAAGATTCGAAGCCTGTAAGAGTACTTACTTCGCTATCATTTGTAATAAAATCCAGAAATCTTGGTCGCATTAAATCGGTCTCCACTTGCACTCCTATGTCATGTTTTAACACAACTAGAGGAGTGAAATTTATATTCTCACCATTGATGTGCGTTGAAGTTTCGTCCATATAAATTTTCATCTTCCATTTCCCGCTTTGGTGAATCCATCATTTCTTCGGATCTGTTTTTTAGTATTCCTTTGCAATAACCGATCCTCCCAAAGTTTCGAGCGAGTTAATTGGTCCTTATTTTCTTTATTATTCTGAAGGTTACACGAGAGAACTTCATTGCTTTTCAATCGCCTTAGTTGAGTTGCTGCGTCTATACAACATCATTTTGGAATACATTAGTAAGGTTAAACGCAAGCATGTCCTTAGTAGAATTAAATAATTACCTGGTAATATGTAATCATCCTTTGTAAAGTGACGTGAGCATACTTTTGAACTCGCCGTAACATTTTGTAATTTTAATACGCTTTTCCATTGTTCAAACTGATAAATTTTCTCTAAATTACCAAATATATTTGGAATCGCTCCAGACTTTGTAACCTCAAACTGGTTTTTTCCCCGACTCTCGCAGCCCGGCACTGAACAAACAAGTCTTCCTTTCCCTTTCAATGTTAAATTCCTGTTTGCAGACATTTATAAAATAAAATAATCGAAAAAATAACTCGTGTAAAAATGTTACGATTTCTGTTTACACTCACTCCGGACTTTGCAACCTCAAACTGGTTTTTTCCCCCGACTCCCGCAGCCTGGCACTGAACAAACAAGTCTTCCTTTCCCTCTCACTGTTAAATTCCTCTTTGTAGATAACATTTATAGAATGAAATAATCGAAAAAATAACACGCGTTACGATTTCTGTTTGCACTCGCTTGGGACTTTGCAACCTCAAGCTGATTTTTTTTTTCCGCCACCAGATGTCATAGCGCCATTCGACAGATCCCAATAGAGGTGCCAGATTTCGAGGCGGCACGCACTCTCGCGTAAATTCGACGAGCGTGAGTCGGAGAGTCCTTGGGATCTACTCCGGGGGGATAGGGGCCGCGTGCGACGCGAGGGAAAAGGGAAAGATAGAGCGAAAGGGGCCGTGTAATTTTCGAAGGAGGAACGAGCGAGGAACCCGTAGGAGCGACAATGTATTCCCAGTCTCCCCGAGCACTCGGCGGCGACACCCTTCTCCTCGGCATTCAACGCGTATACAAATTTCTCTTGGCGAGGGCGGGAAACCGGGACCGGGATGTGGCCGTGAGCAAGGTTGTAACGTAAATACATGCGCGGCAGGAGAGAAGTACGACACTATCGCTGGCCCCGTGTCTCTATATCTTGCCGGATACGAATTCAGCGCCATCTATATTCATACGCGTTTCCTGGAAGTCGCTTACCCTTTCGCTATCCGTGAAATCCCTGCTCGGCACCCCCGCCCTTTCGTTTATTCTCTCTTCCCCCTCCCGCTCCTTCTCTCATCCCTGAAACCGCGTCAGCTTCGTGTAAATGATCACAAGTTCTCTCGGCGTCGGCTTTAGAAACGAGCGTTACGAATACTTGAACGACTTTCTTTGAGATCCTCCGCACGGCAGGGTCACATTACTTGATGGATTTATGCCGTATATTGACTCGAACAAACGAGGATGTTGTACACCCTTATTGGAATAAGTGTATAATCGTGTCGTTAAAACGGGAGTAATCGGATTACCATCGGAACAATACCGTATCGGTGATTCTACGAACGATACGCGCGCGATCGAGGTATAATCTCTTTATTGCTGCTCCGATGATGCAAAAGTATTAACGCTACTGCGACCATTTCTTTCCGAATGTACGACGAAAAAAGCGAACGTAAATAACAAAAAGTTAAATTAATTCAGCAAATATGTGTGAACACTATTGTTGATAAAATGTGTGGACAAGATGTGTGGACAAAATTGTAATGGAATTGGAAATTTGTTACGTTTATCAAAATTCCTCCCCCAAATGAATCAAGTAATAAAATAAAAACGGCACGATTTTGGCGAACAGCAGAATCAAATAGATGAATTCGCCATTCTGATAAAATGACAATAAAGTAAGCTGGCGTGTTTAATGAATTGCTTTCAGTATTGGTATATCGGGGCTGTTTTCGTTAAGTCAATAAACGTAGGATTCAAGTCAAGAAGAAAGTGCAAGCATTACGATTTTGTTACCTTAACTAACAATGTCTTTTTTTTGGTGTATAAGTGTATAAGCTTTACAAGTTGGACCGGACTCTGACAATATTTGGCCTTTTTTTCTGTCATACTGGGCACGAATTTGTCAATCAAAGATATTTCTCACGTCAAGTTTCTGAGAAAATCGAGGTGAAAGTTGTATAAAGTTATAATTTTAGAGCGAAATCTTTATTAGGTTTCAAGAGTGGAAGTACTTTTTTTCAGATTCAAGTTAAACCGCTTCTTTTTTTATAGATACTTTTTTCTCATTTCCATACAACTTTTAGGAACTGACAGCTTATAGGTGCCCATAGACACAGAGCTCGAACTGTCGGTTTGGAACGGCACGGTTCAAACCGGCAGTTTTACCTTTCAGTTAGTGGGCGCGCCACGCGCCAGATCGAACTGTCAGACTTACCCGTCAGTTCAGACCGACGGGAAAAACTGCCGCCGTCCACTGCTTATGGCCAGCTTAACACGCTTAACGTTGCCTGTGGCGGTTCAACCTGTCAGTTTTAACCGCGGATTTCTATTCTGCGTTAGTGGACGACGACGGTTTCAACTGGCAGATAAAACCGGCGGTTCGAACTGGCGGTTCAAACCGACAGTTCGAATTCTGTGTATGGGCACTTATTACCGTAATCAAAGCTCCCTGGCTCGCTGGAACGAATGCATGCGAATGTCGACAGTCGAGAGGCAATTCTACTTTTGGCCAGGAATGTTTACTTACACGGTACACATTTTTATATGTGCGGTACGCGGGTCTAGGTATATGGGTTCAAATGGTGTTGCGGGAGGACGAAACAGAGAAGAAGAAAAAGATGAAGGAGAAGGAGGAGGAGAAAACGAACGCAGCGAGAGAAAATCTTCGAAGAAGAATTACAATTGCTAAGGAGTTTCGTAACTTGCAACGAGATATTAGATGTTCCCCCTCTCTCTGCACCGCCGTCTCGCGCCGGAAGAATTGTTCGAACGTGATTGTCTATGCAATTGTTTTCCGCGACATTTTGGTGACGCACGGTCTCAGAGACCGTAAGCAAGCATTTCCACCATTTAAAACTTTCGAGTCACCACTGAAGGGTTAAAAAAAGGAAAAGTAGTACTCGCTCCCGAATGCGAAGAACTGTAGGAGGGGTAATACGCACAGAGAGAGCACGAATAGACTATAACTAGAGTTTATTCGGGATAAGGGCGTACAGATGGTCGTATGTGAGTTTGCGAGTGGGGGGGGGGGGGGATCCCAGGAGGGATCGAAGTCGGAGAAGCGGCGGAGTTGCGGCCGGTCGGGCTGCTCAAATGCGGTGCGGGAGCGTGGTCCCCTGGAACGGCTGCGTCGGTCCTGGCGTGCCGGGTGCTGCTCGCGTCCCGGGTGTCGTCGTCAGGCCGGAGGCGAAGGTGGCTCGTCTATGTAGAGGGTTGCCGGTTAGGCGAGGCGGCATGAAAACGTCGGTCAACTACGAGCGAGAGGGTGTTCGCGTAGCAAATACTGCCCTCTCGGTCGCAAGAGCCGTTCGACTGGACCTCGAGCGTTAGGGTGTTCGCAGAGCGAAAACTGCCGCTAACTAGACTCGGGTCCGATACCACGGCAGACTTCGGGCGGTTGTGGTGTTCGCGTAGCAAATACTGCCACTACCGGGTCTCGAAGTGCTCTGCCGGTGAAGGTCGAATGCTGGTGGTGTTCGCGTAGCAAATACTTCCACTATCGAGACTCGGATGCGTCTAGGAGGAGTTCCTCGAGTGCTAGGGTGTTCGCGTAGCAAATGCTGTCCTAGCTAAGCTCGAGAGAGACTCTGGTAGGTCTGTCGGCGATTGCTCGCCGGCCGTCTTATATAACCCTTTGGCGGACCTTGCCGAAAGCCCGTTAATGACCTTTGAACCTTGACTCCGGGTGGAGGCGTCCGTCCTAGCTACCTGTGTTCTGCTAATGCGAACTTTGTGACGCATTCCGGGCTTTTCCGATCCTTGAACCGTCGCACTATGGGCGGAAACGCCGAAAATCTGGCAAAAAGTCTTTTTTTCAACTTTACGTAAACATATTTTAATGTGTGTACATTACAAGGAAACAGTCCATAGCTCACGAATCTTTATTTTAGAAGTTTATTTGCGCGCCACATTTGTTTATACACGTCATGAAAAGTTGTACTTTTGGTCGGTGGTCAGTTAGCTTGAGGACTTCGCCGAGCGTACACAAACTTTGCAGGTCTGGCGTTGTTGTCTTTTTTATAATTTTTACATGCAGGTAACAAGGATATCAGCCTTAAGGTATGTACTTGTAATAAACATAAACAGAAAGCTACAATGCTATTACTTATTTCTTAAATTACTTTCAACATAATTGAAGTTTATTTGTATACCTGAAAGTAGATTTTAAGATTTAAGTAGACTTTTAAAAATTTGGCCGAGTTTGGCCGGGAAACTGTTGTTATGAGTACATTCCCTCTTTATCTGTGAATACCATGCAATTATCTTTTCCTGCGAATATCTGCGATTTTTTGAAAAAATTAGTTTTTTCCACTTTCCGACAAATGATGAAAACGCTGAAAATCTGGCCAAAAGTCGAAAAGTTAACGGTTGTTCTGAATTCGGGTACTCGGAGTTTCTGGGGTCGCTGATTACGAATCCAGTCAAAATTTTGACAAACAATATGGCGGATCCAATATGGCGGAAAGGTCCTTCAAAAATTAATCGAATCTGGATGAAATTGAGTACTCGAGGGTTTTCGGGGTCGCTGATTACGAATCCAAAGTAAAAATTTCGAAAAACAATATGGCGGAAAGGTTCCTCAAAAATTAATCGAATCTCGGTGAAATTGAGTACTCAGGGGTTTTCGGGATCACTGACTACGAATTTATACACTGTATACTCATTAGGGTTTCCCGATCGGTCATCTATTGAACCACTATTGAACCACTATTTGCAACCACGTGTATACCTCTTCGTTTGTACTCAAAGGACAAAGTTATTTTATGGAATAACAGAACCCCTCAGTCTGTCCGATTTTGTAGACCACTCAAACTAGAGTATACTAAAGAATCAGAGGAACATATATTAAATGAAACAAAAGAATAGACTTGCAAATTGAAAAACTACAGCAAGTAAAAATATCATTGCCTGCAAACAAAGTAATAAGTATTACATTTCGTCATTTTATGACTTTAATTGATGGAAAAGTACTTCATACTTTGACTGGAACAACGTTCAGTCAAGCCTGTCCAATATGTGGTGCTACTCCCCGAAGTTTTCTAAAAGTTAACGACCTTAAAACACAACGAATATATTCAACCCAAGACCAAATACTTTGCAATATGGAATTGGCCCATTACATGCTTGGATTCGTTTTTTTGAGTGCATTCTGCACATATCCTACAGACATGAATTATGTGAATGGCAAGTCCGAGGCACTGAAAGTAAAGAACGTTTTAATAACAGGAAAAAAAAAATTCAAGAACGATTCTTAACTCTTTTACATTTGAATGTAGATAAACCAAAAGCAGGATTTGGTAGCACAAATGACGGCATTATTGCTCGTAGAGCCTTTAACAATACCAAGCTCTTTTCATATATAACGGATGTTGACGAATCCCTTATAAACAAATTTAAAATCATCCTCATTGGTTTGTCATGCCAGTACCAACTTGATGCACAAAAATTTGAAAATTTTTGCCATGACACTGTCAGATTATACATATCAAAATATTCCTGGTATACCATGCCTGCAACCATTCACAAAGTTCTGGTACATGGTAGGCAGATACTGGAGAATACCATATTACCTCTGGGATATTTCGGAGAAAAGGGATCTGAAGCAAGGAATAAAGTTTATAAATTTGATCGGCAGTTCCACGCTAGGAAAACCAGTCGACAAAGTAATCTGGAAGATGTTTTCCATAGAGCTATGGACACCTCAGATCCCATATATTTCCACATTAAATTTACAGACAAGAATTAATAAGCAACAGAAACTACATCTTCCTGCTGAAGTTATAGCAATGCTTTTAGAAATACAACCGCAGACATTACAAAATGAGGAAAATACAGAGGAAGGTTACGATGAAGAAATTATGTTAGAAGAAGTAATACCCGATCATTTGGAGTTACTAGAATTAGATATGGAAAATTAATACGTTGTTTTGTTCAATTTAGTAAATACGTTTCAACAAATCCGTGTTTATAAGTTTAAAGTTACCTGTAAAAGACATCAAATGTTTTTTAGCGTTAATATGCTCCACAAAAAACAGTTAAGATTCAATATTTTTTTAGAACCTTGTTTAGACTTTTGGCAAAAAAATCCCTTCCTACAAACCATAGCGCGACCCCGAAAACCCCCGGGTACCCGAATTCAGGGCAATTACTCTATTTTACGTCGAGATTTGATCCGCGCATGCGCCGTACTGTGGCGCCATCTACGAATTTTGCAATTATGGCCTCGGATTAGTAATCAGAGACCCCAAAAACCCTCGAGTACTCAATTTCACCCAGATTCGATCACTTTTTGAGGAACCTTTCCGCCATCTTGGATCCGCCATCTTGTTTTTCGAAATTTTGACTGGATTCATAATAAGCGACCCTAAAAACCCCCAAGTACTCAATCTCACCCAGATTCGATCAATTTTTTAGGAACCTTTCCGCCATATTGGATCCGCCATATTGTTTTTCGAAATTTTGACTTCGGATTTGTAATCAGCGACCCCAAAAACCTCTGAGTACTCAATTTCACCTCGATTAATATACGTTTTCGACTTTTGGCCAGAATTTCGGCGTTTCCGCCCACAGTAGGCTAGACAACATAGGCCAAAAAGGGGGTGTAGGCGAAATAATTCTCGGAAAGCTCGAAATGGTTTTAATCTTTTCATTTACATGTAAAAAGAGTTTCTTAAAGTTTGCACCAATTTTCTGCTTGTGCTGTATGAGGGATGTCCCAAAAACTTCGAAATTTTTCGACTATTTTCAGTTTTTCACTAATAACTCCTAAATGATGCATTTCTAGGAAAATTTTATTCATTTATAAATTAAAGTATATAAAATTCTACGGAAAATGAGTCCCATATCTTTGAAATTAAGTCAAGTAGTATAGACGATATGCATGTTTAAGAAACAACCATTTCTTAAATTTTTGAAGAAAAAATCATATTTTGGATTTTTAGACCTTATTTCCATTACGTAAAATGTATTATATGAAATTATTTTGTATTTTGAATTTATATTACAACGAGTGCTGTATCAGATATACGTAAGCTGCATTCTTCTGCCCCCTCCCTTGCTATTAACGTATCCCATAAGTTTCTTCCGCGCCACGCTATGAATGACTCTAGCCGGCTATTATCGAGAATAACTAGAGATAACAGTGACTGCAAGAAACTCATAGACTGGTTCCTTTGCCATAATCCCTTTCCAGTAGGGGAGTACGTAATGTCACTGTCTACTGGAATTGTAGGAGATGAAAACGTAAATTGCCACCTGTCAGACCAAATCTGTTCACCAAATCCTTAGTACAGAATACTTTCAACTTAGCTACTCTTCCTCCAACTGAAGAAGCTGCTAGACTGCACGCAATGAGGGCTTTTCTACAAATTAATTTGTGGAATAGTCATTTGATGGACCCAGTTCAATGGGGTTGGAAGGTTACTAAGCATGGGCTGCTTCCAGTACCATCAACAGCCGAACAAGCCCCGCAGGAACTGCTTAATAACACTGCCTGCAAATGTTTGAAAGGGTGCCGAAAAGCTTGTGGTTGCAGGAAGCAAGGAATTAAATGTTCCCCAATATGCTTTAATTGGAAAGGAGCGTCCTGCACTAATACACCAGATGAAATTGATGATGACTCAAACTTAAACGACGACGAAGTGAGCTACCTGACAATGATAACGAATTAGAAGACCTCCTGGATGACGAGAACCTTAAAATGGACCAATTGCTTCAGTCAGCTTCTACTTCCAAACGTAGCAAATTGAATTAACGTTGTATTTATATAATTTTTAAATTTTGTTATCATTTTTTTACCCACACATCGAAACTTACATCAAAGCTTTTTGTACTTCAACTCACTTTTTTATGTTTTAATTACATATTTTCATCACAATGTGCATTTTTATATTTCAATCCCTGGATTCAGCACCAAATATTGTACCAGTGTTCGCATATACGATCTGATACACGATATGATAACTGTAGGATATCCAGCTATTATATCATTTATTTCATATATTACATTTTATATTGCAAAAATAAAGCAAATAATGTATAAGCTGTTTATGGGGTCGGTTGCAGTCATCCCAGAGCTCTTTCACAGTTCATTTCATTGGTGACAAAGTCTCTTTACAAATTTTTCTCTACACCGTTCAAAATGGATAGTCAACATAAATATTTACCACATATTATGCTTCATTGCTTTAAAAAAAGTAATAGTAGAAAGGACACTGCAGACGAGATTTGCACCGTTTACGGGAGTGGTACTACAACTATTAGGATCGTCCACAATTGGTTTAAGAAATTTAGAGCTGGCAATTTTGACTTGAAAGATGAAGACCGCAGCGGCCGCCCAGCAACGACGGATACGGACCTTATTAAGAGTATGTTCCACACCTATTGACGGAGACCGGCCTTATGAACCGTGTCTCTACGTGCGACTTGCTTCTTCAGCGACACGAAAGAAATCCTTTCTTAAGCATATTTATATTATATATATATTTATTTATTTATGTTATATAAACATAGCCGGCTAGAGTCATTCATTGCGTAGCGCGGAAGAAATTTATGGGATACGCTAATAGCAAGGGAGGGGGCAGAAGAATGCAGCTTACGTATATCTGATACAGCACTCGCTGTAATATAAATTCCAAATACAGAATAATTTCATATAATACATTTTACGTAATGGAAATAAGGTCTAAAAATCCAAAATATGATTTTCCCCTCAAAAATTGAAGAAATGGTTGTTTTTCAAACATGTATATCGTCTATACTACTTGACTTGATTTCAAATATGTGGGGCTCATTTTACGTAGAATTTTATGTACTTTAATTTATAAACAAGTAGAATTTTCCTAGAAATGCATCATTTAGGAGTTATTAGTGAAAAACTGAAAAAAGTCGAAAAATTTCGAAGTTTTTTGGACACCCCTCATACAGCACAAGCAGAAAATTGGTGCAAACTTTAAAAAACTCTTTTTACATGCAAATGAAAAGATTTAAACCATTTCCAGCTTTCCGAGAATTATTTCGCCTACAACTATGTTGCCTGGCCTATAGTGCGTCGGCAGGCTAACGCATGCCGACTCGGCTGTGATCCACGCGTTACGGAACCCAATTATCCAGTTTGCCGAGCACCGAGACCAAACTGCATCGGACGTGGGCTTTGTAGTAACGGCGGGGCTATACTTATATAGGACTCGTATTCGTACCACTTCTAGTGCAAAAAATACCTTTTCGATTCTCGATTCTGCCGATAGACCATAATCTATGATATATTCGCGTGCGGTATGAATGAATACGTACGCCGTGTACCCTTCGTCTTCTTTGTACACGATTCGAAAAACTTACTCCCCTGATGGTTCGATCCGTAGCACGTACTTCGATGAGAAATAGACACGATAATGATCGCTATATTTCATCATTAGTTCGTCGGCGGGAAAAATGCTCCCAACAAAAGTTGTAGAGCCGACGAAATCGGGTAATTCTTGTTCGGAATTCTTTTCTCTCCGACCAACCAATCGCGAGAAATAGAGACCTTTTTAGACGGCTAAGGTGAGCACACTAATAACCGCCATAGTTCGTGATTGGCTAGTTGGATAAAAAATTGTTCCCAAAAAAAATTTTAGAGCTTGCGAAACTACGAAAATTTAATTGGAAACATTTTTCTTTTCTACCGTTTCACGCATTTTTTAGTTTTTACAGTCTCGCCACCTTCCGCATTAATCCTGGAGGACGCGCACGAGGTGAACAATTACTCCAGGCTTTTCATTTCAGCTGTTGCTCACAAATAGCAATACAAAATAAGTATAGCTCTCATGACATGTGCTGAAAATATATTAACCTTCAGTTCTCTCAGTGCTTCGACGGTTCTCGTATAAAAACTTGCATGTAAATTTATTATTACATGATTCTCTTTTCAGAGAGAGGGATAATTTATTACCCCGCGCGAGCACTTATGGTACTATACTGCCCAACTATGGAGAAAGGCAGTAACTGCTAACCGACAAACTTGTGGAAAATCAACTGTAACTTTGATGAATTTGGGTATAAGATGATTCAAGATATTCAATGGTACCAAAAAATGCATCTCGGTTTGTTTTGCTAGTTACTGCCTTTCTCCATAGTTGGGCAGTATAGGGAGAAGTTATGTAAAAATCAGTTTCTTCGTTGAAATGTCGATAAAATTACTATTCCACGAATTTGAGACTGTTTAATCTCAAATATAAATCTACAGCTGAGAGGTAAACAATCGTATGTCCATAAAAGAAAGTTTTCAGTAGTGAGCAAAACAACTTTACCTTTACACCACTGATACATGGAGATACTACCTTTTCAAAACTAAAAATATTAGCAACCAATAAAATGACACGATTTTTTTACCACAATAGCAAGTTGAAAGAGTGTAGTTTGAAAATGATACTAACTCAATATTGGGTCAAATTGGAGTTACGACTATTTACCTCTCAGCTACAGAAATATATACCAATAATAATAGATATACGAAAATTATAATAATTAAGCTCTTCATAATGCATTTGGTAAAAGTAATGTGATTCGTGCATAATACGTTACTTTTAGTAAAAAGAAAAATAACACAGGCACACAAAAAAAAGCTCCTGTTCCCGGAACCAGACCAGTATATTTTTATATTCTTGAGGTTGCTGAATCCGAATCCGGTGTCCGTTTGTCTCCATCACGTCACGTTCAAGGTCATTTCAACGTCAAATCCTGGAAAAATAGTCAAATCGATTCAAATTATAATTCCTATATATTTTTGAGGTCGCTGAATCCAAATCCGATGTCCGTTTGATCCGACAAGGTCAAATTCAAGGTCATTTCAAGGTCAAATGTATTTATTATGCCAAAAATGAATTTTTGATTGCAGATTCTGAAAGAACGGGAAATTTTACGTCTAGATATGTATTCAATTTTGTTGATAACATAACCCCCAAGGTCATTTCAAGGTCAAATCTAGCAAAAATGTTCTAATCTAAAGTCCAAGCTGACCCCCTCCATGGGAGTGCCGGTCGACGTGTTTCCACTCATAGGGCGCCGGGTCGCGCGTGGAGTGGATAGCGGAGCTTCGATCGCGCCGGCTCGGGTCTGTAGTAAGAGGCCGTGACGGAGCGGTCAGTCGGAAGGCTGTCGCCTATGGCGGTTTCCTAGCTCTCTCGTATCTTCAATGCATTACCGCGGATCGGCGTCCATGACCGAATGATCCGTTGAGCGGTACACGTCTTTGACGTTTAAAAGACGCGGAGGTCTGTTTGGAGATCTGCCAAGTTTTTTTTCCATGCATCAACTCATTCAGTTCCGAGCGAGAATAAATCTGTTCCCGTACCGCAAAATAAATTTTGAAATCCAGTCACGTGATCTCTCAATTCAAGTGAATTGGAGCTCATCGTTGTAAAGGGTCTCGCCGTATTTCCATAAGAAAAATGCCCCGGCACTAATTAACTTCGTTAAACCTTTTATTTATTGCTTTTTATCCAAAATACCTCCACAACAAATTTCAGACCGCTAACTTCACGTACAAGGGAAATAGGGGGTTAACAACAATTAACGTTACTATTTTTTTTCTCTGGAACTATAAAAGATATCAAAGTCGTTCAAAAACTAAATTGTAGGTATTCGTGAGTAGTATATTATATATTTTTTCGACGGCATAAAAGCACTGTTTAAAGGTGTAAATTTAAAAAAATAGTTTTTGCAATGGAAAATTTATAACAATTGCTGGAGATACACCAACCAAAAAAATCATATAGAATCATCAATTAGTGAGCTGTTATATAAAAAAATTGTCAAATAGTTTAATTTGGTGGAAGACAGTAAAAAAATTGAAAAACCTTTAACGCGTTCACGCCGGCGCAGCGCGGTACTCAGTGCCAGCGTGAACGTGTTAGTTCATATTATATTATGTATATTTATTTATTAATTAATTATGTATGCACAATATCTATATTGTTTTATAATATACATAATATACAATAATGTGTACAAAAAACAATAATTCGTATGATTTACATAATCTTGGTAGATGAGTTGGTTACATCAAATATAGTGGTAAATATTTCGGCAGGTCTAACGATTTTAGATTTTTTACATTTAGCGGGTACGTGACTAATAATAAATTATAGCAGCTATATGCAAACTGCATCCTACTGTCCTACTATTAACAGACCCTGTTCATGACTTTAGTCATCATCACTATTCTCCTCAACGGTGGTACATAATGTGGTTACGTCAAATATATTTGTCAATATTTCGGCTGGTCTAACGATTTTAGACTTATAGCGGCTGTGTGACAAATAATAAATTATGGCAGCTACATGCGAACAGCACCCTACAGTCCTACTGCCATTAGCACAGTCACAAGTGTATCTTAGGATACCCTTGTAGCTATTCACGTTTGTGCCGATATTCAATGTAGCACTGGTACATTTTACTATTTATATGGCGTGAACGAACTTTAATTTTGATAATATTTTCAGAGTCCATTAAATATTCGACATTTAAAGTGTTCTCGTCATCCATTATTTCCGCGAGATAACATATTGCTTGTGACATTTGATATGTGCCTGTAAATAGTATCTTGAGATCGTCTTCAGTAAATTCCGGAAAATCTGTTAGGCATGTTAAAGAGAGTTTCATGAACGGTTTTTTACGGCGATTTAAACTTTGCGTTTCAACCACTGTTTGCAAAGTATTTTGCTGGACTGTACGCTCTTTCATATAATTAAGTATTTCGTCGGCAAATTCCCGATCAGAATTAATCCTTTTTCCAAAAGTATTGTTTAAAAATCCAGCAATTCGGCATAAAGATTTTACTACAGGCAATAACTTGTTGTCTACTTTGTTATGTAATAATCGAAATTTTTGGCCTATGGCTCCATGAACAGCCTCGACGACCCACCTTACCTTGATAACCCACCGCGAAAAATTTTCTTCTTCAGTTGTTAATTGTGCACGAGAGATTACCCTTAAGAGCGGGCATAAAAACCTTATATCCTAGATTTTCCATATTCTCTACAGCATCACGAAAACCTCGATCAACAAAGCAGAAATAACCACGTTGCAAAAGAGACTTTAATCCATTTTCTAAAAAGGTTTTCATTATAGAGGCATCATTCATTGTACCGTTGAATGGTCCTGCTATATTAACTATATAGCCATTTTTGTTGTGCAGATGGTGAAAGGTTTACACAGTGGAACTTTTTTTTGTCCGGAATAAGATTTTCGTTGATAAGCATTATTTCGACTTTTTTCATGTCTAACATATGTTCCATCAAATATTAATGCCAATGTAGATTTACCAATATCAAAAAGTCATTTCTCCCCTTTACAAGCTGACTTAGCATTCGAAATATAGCGGTACCTATCTATTAGAGTGTGTACTGCGAAAGACATTCGTTAATTAGACTTTTCGGGAAAGGCGTGGGGCTACAAGCTCATTAGTATCCTAGATTCACGGAAACATACCGCCTCACCGTTGTGACTGATGGCGAGATTGACTCTAGATTAGAGAGGTACATAGATCGCGATATCGAGTGGTAAGAACCGACATGTAGAAGTCCGTTTATTGTGCGACGGAACAAGGTTGTTTGGCTATATTTTCGTTACCTATGGAATATTTTTATCGTAAATGTGTGAAGAAAAAAATCCCAGCAATAGCCAAACGTGAAAGGTTACAAGGATGTAAATACTAAGGTACACTACTTTTGATTGTGCTAATGGCAGTAGGACAGCAGGATGCAGTTCGCATATAGCTGCTGTAATTTATTATTAGTCACGTATCCGCTAAATCTAAAAAATCTAAAATCGTTAGACCTGCCGAAATATTTACCACTATATTTGATGTAACCAACTCATTTACAAAGATTATTTGTTTTTTGTACACATTATTGTATATTATGTATATTATAAAACAATATAGATATTGTGCATACATAATTAATTAATAAATAAATATACATAATATAATATGAATTAACACGTTTACGCTGGCACTGATTGTGAGTACCGCGCTACGCCGGCGTGAACGCGTTAAAGGTTTTTCAATTTTTTTACTGTCTTCCACCAAATTAAACTATTTGACAATTTTTTTATATAACAGCTCACTAATTGATGATTCTATATGATTTTTTTGGTTGGTGTATCTCCAGCAATTGTTATAAATTTTCCATTGCAAAAACTATTTTTTTAAATTTACACCTTTAAACAGTGCTTTTATGCCGTCGAAAAAATATATAATATACTACTCACGAAGACCTACAATCTAGTTTTTGAACGACTTTGATATCTTTTATAGTTCCAGAGAAAAAAAATAGTAACGTTAATTGTTGTTAACCCCCTATTTCCCTTGTACGTGAAGTTAGCGGTCTGAAATTTGTTGTGGAGGTATTTTGGATAAAAAGCAATAAATAAAAGGTTTAACAAAGTTAATTAGTGCCGGGGCATTTTTCATATGGAAATACGGCGAGACCCTTTGATACAGCGAATATGTGTGGTGTGCCTGCACCCAGGGTACCTCCACGCGGTGACGGCGGGCGACGGTTTTTTATATTGTTTATTTTTCCGGCAAAATCCCTGGATGAAGGCGGCACACGGAAATGTGTTACGATACAGGGGTTCTCACAAGGAACCCCAGTATCGGCAGTTGGTCTGGGTAAGCAAGCGGGCTCGCAATCGTCGTCATCAAGCGACCGCAGCTCTGCATTGGTGGAAAACTTGGCTACTGTAGAGTCTATCACTACAAGTTCGGATCACATATGCAATAAGAGAATCCAGATTCATTTTGCTATGTTTGTGGTAAGTATGAAGCATCAAAGAATCGCAAACGTATTTCAGAGCGTATAAGGAATATGTACAAGGATTGTTTTGATTTGAACATGATAGATGAAGGTAATGATTGGGTACCACACATCATTTGTGCTTCTTGTAACACAATGTTTCATCGTTATGATAAATCTCGAGACAAGAAATATCTCAATTTTCTTATACCAATACATTGGACCAAAGCGCAATCTAGGAAAGATTGTTATTTCTGCAAAACATATCTAACTGGGTACAATATGAAAAATAAATCACATATAAAGTATGCTAACATTACGAGTGTCATACTACCTGTTATTTCCAACGAGGACAATACAAACAAACGGAATTTTAAAAGTTCAGATGGAATGGAAATAGGCGAGATTAAAGCAAACGTTGAAAGAGAAAATATAGATCAGCGTAGAGATTGTGTGAATGAGGATGAACAGTACGATGATAATAATAGAGATAAGAGCTATATGAGTGGAACTGATAGCGAAGATGAAAGTTACACGAGTGAAAATGAAACTGATAATGACGATGAGAGATATATGAGCGGAAATGAAAGTGGCAGCGAAGATGGCCAAACGAATGATGAAGAAAGTGAAACTGAAGATGATTCTCATGAATACGTTCCAACGAGTTGTAAGAATAAAAAGCCTCAATTGTTCTCACAGGAAGAACTGAACGATTTCATTCGTAACATGGGATTGCCGAAAGATGTTGCTGAGTACTGTGCTTCTACGTTGAAAAAGAGAAATCTGCTGAAGAAAAGAAAACGAAGGTAACGTTTTACAGGACAAGAGAAAAAAATTTAGGAGCTTTTTCTCTCGTAATTCAAATAAGTCTCTCGTTTATTGTAATAATGTCAAAGGATTAATCGACGAATTAAAGCCCGATACTTATAGTGCTGATCAATGGAGACTTTGTATCGATTCTAGTAAACGTAGTCTCAAAGCAGTCTTACTCCACAATACTAATGTATACGCACCAATACCAGTTGCGCATTCGATTGTTATGAATGAATCGTATGAATGTTTGAAAACTCTATTAGCAGCAATAAAATATGATGACCACAAATGGCAAGTTGGCGGAGATTTTAAAATCCTCACAATGATTCTGGGACAGCAATCTGGCTATACAAAAATACCGTGTTATCTTTGTAAATGGGATGGTAGAGATGAACAAAATCATTACGTGAAAAAGGTTTGAGAACCTAGAACATCCTTCGTTGTAGGATCCGACAATATCTTACAGCAGCCGTTGATAGATTCAAAGAAGGTATTGATACCTCCATTACATATAAAGTTAGGACTCATGAAACAATTCGTCAAAGCGTTGAATAAAGAAAGCGATTGTTACAAATACTTACAAGATCAATTTACAGGTCTATCTGATGCTAAAGTAGGCGCGGGAGTATTCGATGGACCTCAAATCAGAAAAATGTTTAGAGACAATCACTTCGTAACTCAAATGAGCTCTATTGAGAAGAATGCGTGGGTCAGCTTCAAGAAAGTATGTAGTAATTTTCTAGGTAATCATAAGAGCTCGGACTACAACAAAATAATATCTGACATGGTTGAGAATTTCAGGAGATTGGAATGTAACATGAGTTTAAAATTACATATGATGGACAGTCATGTGGACGAATTTCCAGATAACATTGGCACAATTTCAGTGAAGAACAAGGAGAACGTTTCCACCAAGATTTTAAAGATGTAGAACGAAGATTTCAGGGTAGATGGGATGAAAACATGATGGCAGATTTCTGTTGGATGTTGCAGAGAGAAAGCGTGGAAAAAGGAAAAAACGCAAGAGAAATCCCTTGCACAGATCTTTTGAGAATAAACGAGTACGTTATAAAAGAAGGCGAAACGATGAAGAAGTAGCAGAGTGAAATACAAAATACACGTTCCAGCGACTCCAAAAATATAACGGAGTGATGATGCGAAAAGATTTGAACATTTTTGCTGGATTTGACCTTGAAATGAACTTGACCCTGACATACTGGTGGCAAACGAACCTCGGATTCTAACTCAGTGACCTCGAAAACATTCTCGTGAAGACACATTTTCTTATTTTTGCAATTGTCATATGAGCCTTCCATACAATAATATAAAGTGACCCTGAAATGACCTTAGGGGTTATGTTATCAAAAAAATTGGATACATATCTAGACGTAAAATTTCCCGTTCTTTCAGAATCTGCAGTAAAAAAATTCATTTGTGGGAGAATAAATACATTTGACCTTGAAACGACCTTGAATTTGACCTTGTGGTATCAAACGGACATCGAATTTGGATTCAGCGATCCCAAAAATATATAGGAATAATAATTTGAATCGATTTGACTATTTTTCCAGGATTTGACCTTGAAATGACCTTGAACGTGACATGATGGAGACAAACGGATACCGGATTCGGATTCAGCGACCTCAAGAACATAAAGATATACTGGTCTGGTTCCAGGAACAGGAACTTTTTTTTTTGCGCGCCTGTGTAATTATTTCAGTTCCACGACGCTTATCGGAAAACGATGTCCTCGTAAAGATACAGTACAACATTTTGAGAGTCTACGCATTCATAATTCAGAATTCAAAACCATAAGATAGAGCTAGGCTAATCCGCAAAATATCGAACCTACTTTAACCCTTCGTCACTCGCTATATGTATGTGCGCGGCGCCGCCGTTTTGAGATTTTAATTGATTTTGTATATTTTTTATTATTAGAAAAATTCGAAAGAAATATAAATGCTTCCTTTAAACATTTCTGAAACGGCCCGTAGCTATAATTTTTCAAAAATACACTTGCGCTACTAAAAAAAATGATAATTGTCCAAGCGAACGGAAAAGCGGCGCCGAGCCGCCCAGTGCGAGTAGCTCTCCGTCAAACGCTCGAGATACAGTGTTGCCACGACGCACTTACGTTCGTGCTACTCGCGCGCATCACTGAACGTCAATGTGGCAACAGCGTGCTCCGTTTAGCACGGCGGCTCAGCGGTCGCCATGCGACCACCTAAGGTCGTAGCTTTCTAGCGAGTTACGAAGGGTTAAACACGATTATCTCGTAGTTTATAAACTTATGGATAAATTGTGTAGAATACCTTTTTCATGGTTGTATTTTGTTCTATAAAAAAGTTTTATATCAAAATAGATTAAAAGTTGATAAAAAAAAAGAGATGATATAGTGTTTCAAGTGAATACTGCTGTGAGTGGAAAGCCTTTCTGTACTTTCTGTAATATCCAGATTTAAATACTCCTTTTCGTTTATTATTAACTATATCTCTCAGGCTTTCATATATAAGGTGTATAGAAGTACCGTACACTACATTACAAGTACTACACTACGCAACAAAATTATCGCAACAACTTATTTTACTCTAAAAATTGTCAAACTTCGGAAGCCCGTAGCACAGCGAAAAATCATCGTATCCCTATCCTTTTTTTTTAAATTAAAGCTTAAAATCTCAGCTTTACTATCCCAAAGTTTATTTTTCGATTTAAAGCACCGCGAGATTAAGAGACCCTGAAAATCAAAATCATCTTTTGAAACTTAAAAATTTGCAGTTTCCGCATTGACACGGAGTTACAAACATTTTTTTTTTCAAATTCTGATCGCAGAAAATGAATGTTCAACTCTTTACCTTTAATTTAAAAAAAAAGGTGTGAGTGCCGTTGTACTCACGGAGGATGTGTGAACATCTTACAATTATCTGCGGTCCGAGTTTAATTGGGGAATATGACGTCGTAGTTCGACATAAAGAAGTTTAATTTTTTCTATAATAAAATATTTATTATTATTATATTAGATTTATAACTTACTAGCAGCCCCTCCCGGCTTCGCACGGGTAGATTGTGGATTGATTTTGTCCGTCCACCATTGTTTAAATACATTTTTAATACAAAACTTTTAGTATTTTTCCCGGGCTACGCAATGGTCATATTGGATTTGACCTTGACCATGACCTTCAAGGTTATATTCAGGTCAAATTAATTTTTTTCACGTTCAAATGTGTCCTTGACCATTTTTTTCATGTTACCTTTATTGTCAGCGGAGGTCAAATTTAGGTCAAGTATAGTTCGACTTTTTGAACACCCTCTATAAGATTTACTAACTCAGAAACCTTCGCGGATATGCGTCCAACTGTTCCCCAAATTTTCATCGCAATCGGATGAGCGGTTTAGGAAGGCATAATAATTATCCGTACCGGTACTTTTTGAACACCCTGTATAAGATTTACTAACTCAGAAACCTTCGCGGGCATGCGTCCAACCATTTCCCAACTTTTCATCGCAATCGGATGAACGGTTTAGGAAGGCATAATAATCATCAGTACCGGTACTTTTTGAACACCCTGTATAAGATTTACTACCTCAGAAACCTTCGCGGGCATGCGTCCAACTATTCCCCAACTTTTCATCGCAATCGGATGAACGGTTTAGGAAGGCATAATAATCATCAGTACCGGTACTTTTTGAACACCCTGTATAAGATTTACTAACTCAGAAACCTTCGCGGGCATGCGTCCAACCATTCCCCAAAGTTTCATCGCAATCGGGTGAACGGTTTAAGCTAGGAATCCACTACACTCGACTCGACTCGACTCGACACGACACGACTCGACGCGACTCGACACGACGCGTTTCTGATCGCATGATTTTCCATGTATTTAAATGGCGTAGAAATCCACTAGGCTCGACACGACTCGACTCGACTCAACTCGACTCGACACAACACTTTTCTGGCTGGCCAGAAATTTGTCGCGTCGAGTCGAGTCGAGTCGAGCCTAGTGGACACGGTTTACGTGCACATCGAGATATGGACCGATGAACGAACAGTTGAATTGCGGCAGTCTTGCTTGGAAAGTCTAGAAGGGCAGTTCGAAGATTTTACATTAATTTTTTCTCAAAGAACAGATGATGGCCTACAAAATTTTTCGATGTTCAGGAGTGAAAATACCGTTCGAACACGAAACTTCCTGTAGAACTCGTCCAGGTACACTTGTACAGTAAGTTATATATATAACTTACGTGCAATACCTTTTCGGCGACCACTAACTTGGCCCCAATGTCCCGATTAACTCGCGATCAACGTCTAACTTGGCCCCAATGCCCCGTGTTAACTTACGAACGGCTTCTATGTAACTTCGCCCCAAAATGTCCCCATCTCGATACCAAAATCCCTGAAGAAGTAGTCCAGGTATACCTGGACGCAATATACGACCTCCAATAATTCGAAACAAAAATTTATAAGTTGAAAAAAAATTACGCAATTGATGTTCAGTTGAGTAATACTCCCAAAAATCGGGATTTTCAGTTCTTTTATTTAAAACGCTGTAGAATGGCGTAGCAAAATCGGAAAGTAAACATTTTTTTTTAAATTAAAGGTAAAGAGTTGAACTTTCATTTTCTGTGATCAGAATTTGAAAACAAAATTTTTGTAACTCGTGTCAATGCGCAAACTTTGCAAATTTTTAAGTTTCAAAAGATGACCTTGATTTTCAGGGTCTCTTAACCTCTCGGTGCTTTAAATCGAAAAATAAACTTTGGGATAGTACAGCTGAGATTTTAAGCTTTAATCTAAAAAAATAAAGATAGGGATACGATGATTTTTCGATGTGCTACGGGCTTCCGAAGTTTGACAATTTTTAGAGTAAAATAAGTTGTTGCGATAATTTAGTTGCGTAGTGTATATTACAAGTATTAAAAAAAAAGATTATTTCAATATCAACAGACACAATATGAGGTAAAATTTTACGCCGCACGAATTCTAACGTGATTTTTACGAACGCGTTTCCTCTAGAGTTTGGTAATGGAACTGTATAAACAACTAACTTTCCGCTCGCGACTTCATCTGCGTGAATCTCAAAATAAGTAGAAATTCCCATTCAAATTTTCATCCCCCATTTTACCTCCTTAAGGGATAAACGTCTTTCTTAATTTCTAACCGAAAGGCCAAATATCAATTTTCATGGACTTAACTTCAAAAATGACAGATTTTCATACTGTACATCCCCTATTTTACCACCTTAGAGGAAGAATTTCGTAAAATCCTTTCTTGGGGGTGCTTACGCTACAAAAGAAATCTACTGTCCCATGTAGTTAGCTTCAGTGGTTTTGGCTTGGTGTTAATGAATCAGTCAGTTAGAACATGTTCTTTTATATACGGAGATAGTACGAGGTTAGGTTACTTAGGGAATGTGTGAGTGCGAATGAGAACACACCGAGGGTGATGGCATAAGAGCCTCTTTGTTTCGAACTTATTCAGAAAATTGTGTGCAATAGAGAGGCTCTTATGCCGTCACCGTGTGTTCTTACTCGCACTTACATGTTCCCTAAGCACCCCATCCTCGTACTGTCTTTGTATATAGATTAAGATGATAGGTAAGCAAATTTAGCTTATAGTACGAGATCCCACTGCAAAATTATGTAAGTATCTGTTTTTTCAATGAAACTTAATTGAAATGAATGATTAATGCCAATGTAATGTATTACTTCAGGGTTGCCTATAAAAAATTAGCCGCAACTATGTATAATTAAATATATTGTAAGTAATGGATTTGTATGAAATTGCACTATATGTTTTTTAAGTTAATGAAACGTCATTTGAAAGAAAATGATGTGAAGAATGTAAAAAAAATATGGTTGCCAGCTTTCAATTAGCCGCAACCTCTAGGCAACCAGGTGTAAACAGGTATATTATTGTTGATTATTTACGACATAGGTGTTTTTCAAGAAAATATTATACCAAATTGAAGCTACATTCTTACTGAACACAATAATCTATGATTGCCTGTAAAAAAGTGGCCGCAAGCTGTCGTTGCCATGATTTGAATTAATTCACCTCGCTCTGTAGATAAATGTGAGCGAGAGGGAAGGAATGCGCGCGCTGCTTCGTGCTGTAAACAAGGACACAGCATGGCTGATATGGCATCTGTACGCAGGGCCGCCTCTAACGGGGGGCCATTTAGTGCCACGTACGTAGGCGCACTAGCCATGGGGCGCCAAAAGGCCTCATACCTTCTCTAGAAAAGGGCGCTAAGTACGAAGGCATCTCATCATCTAGAAGCGGCCCTGGCTGTACGTCAACGCGTCTTCACTTCAATAACGAATACTATCTATATACTGGGACCGCTATTTACAGAAGTCAGATAGGTAAAATTTTAGGTATACTCAGATTTCTTGCATTTGCCGTCGGACATACTGTATACGTACAGCCAGGGCCGCTTCTAGATGATGAGACGCCGCGCCTTCGTGCTTAGCGCCCTTTTCTAGAGAAGGTATAAGGCCTTTTGGCGCCCCATTTCTAGTGCGCCTTCATGCGTAGCACGAAATGGCCCCCCGTTAGAGGCAGCCCTGGTTACAGCTGCCATATCGGCCATACTGTATCCTTGTTTACAGCACGAAGCAGCGCGCGCATTCCTTCCCTCTCGCTCACATTTATCTACAGAGCGAGGGTAATTAATTCAAATCATGGCAACCACTGCTGGTGGCCACGTTTTTACAGGCAACCATAGATTATTGTGTTCAGTAAAAATTTAGCTTCAATTTGCTATATTTTCTTGAAAAACTCGATGTCGTAAATAATCAACAATAATGTACCCGTTTACACCTGGTTGCCTAGAGGTTGCGGATAACTGAGAGCTGGCAACTATATTTTTTTATATTCTTCACATCATTTTCTTTCAAATGACGTTTCATTAACTTAAAAAGCATATAGTGCAATTTCATACGAATACATTACTTACATTATATTTTATTACACATATTTACGGCTAATTTTTTATAGGGAACCCGGAAGTAATGCATTACATTGGCATTAATCATTCATTTGAATTAAGTTTCATTGAAAAAACAGATACCTACATAATTTTGCAGTGGGATCTTAGGCTATTAGATTCATCCCCTCTTTCGCCACGGAACTTCATTAGCTATGTCGCGAAATCTCGATAAACCGCGGAGAAAGAAGGAGCCAAGCGGCGGAGTCTTCTTCGTGGAATAAAGAAAAAAAACTTGCATCTTCCACGCGCAAGGAGCTCGGAGAGGAATTGTACATTCGGTCGACTTCAAAGCAATTTTCCGCATTCCCTCCGCCCCGTTCTCTATGCGCCTCGGCCACCCATGTCCTGGTTCCTTTGACACTCCTCGAAGCGGAGCAAATTCCACGCGTTTTCGCCACATTCCGGTCCGGTCCATTAACATTTCTAAAGGGGCCCATACACTGTCCAGCAAGTTTGCGCAACGCAGCGTTTGCGCAAACTTGCTGGACAGTGTATGGCGGTGTTTGATGCGTTGCGCAAATGTTTGACAAACTTTAAACGTGTTTGACGCCTAAAAGGGGCCCATACACTATCCAGCAAGTTTGCGCAACGCAGCGTTGCGCAAACTTGCTGGACAGTGTATGGCGGTTTTTGATGCGTTGCGCAAATGTTTGACCAAATTCAAAAGTGTTTGAAATCTTTTGCGCATCGGGCTCCCCGGCGCCCCGGGCGGGGCGGGGGACGGGGTCCTCGACCTTTTCCTCATTTTCAATAGACTCGCGGGAATACGCTTTGCCTTCCCTACGAGCACCCTTTGTTTACCATCCAGGGTCGACCTATCATAAATTAAGCTAACGAGAAGTGTGTCGACCTATCATAAATGAAGCCATCAGGAAGCGCGTCACCCTATCGAGACGCGCATCCGTCCTATCATAAATTACTACATCGAGACGCGCGTACGTTCGTCTCTTGACCGCACCACGGAACTTCGACGCATCTGCGTGTCTTCCCGAAGTCTTTCGCACGCCTCTGTTCCCTTCCTACATCTTACCAGCGATCTATCTCTACGAGTATCCGGGGTTCACCCTCTATCCTTTTTCCTCTATCCTCCTATCCAGGTTCACTTGTGATAATGACGACTATTCAGAATAGGGAATTTTGGAGGGATGATGCAGCAACGCTGCGTTGCGCAAACTTGTTTGACAGTGTATGGATGATGCAGTTGTGCAACGCAGCGTTGCGCAAACTTGTTTGACAGTGTATGGATGATGCAGTTGCGCAACGCAGCGTTGCGCAAACCTGCGTTGCGCAAACATGTTTGACAGTGTATGGGCCCCTTAACGAACTAAGAGCGAGGAAACTCGTTCGAAGCACATTCGACCTTGTTTTCTCATTTTCTCGTCCACTCTGCCCCTTCCCCTTTACAGTTGAACCTCTCTCGATTAAACCCTTAGGCCGCTTTCAGACAATACGAATTTGCACCGTGCGCCGTTCACGGCGCTTTGAAAGAACCATTGATATTTATGAGTTGTTTCACACGGTACGAATTACGCCGCGCGCGCGCGCGTATACGGATTTTAGTGCTTGCGGCATTGTACTTTGGTATGCACGGCGCCGTACCGTGAACGGCACACGGCACAAAGTCGTATCGTCTGAAAGCGGCCTTACTCCACTAATTTCTTGATACGCGTTCTATCGAATTTCCCGTACAACCTCTACCAATCGGAACTCGTTCAATTAAGGTAAAAATGGAATAAACGCTTCAGTTTTCATTTAGCTTTCAACGCGATTTTCTTGAAACGCAGTGGAGATATATAAAATGTCAGTACCTTTTTTACAGTAAAAGAGTAAAAAACATTTTTTATTTCAACTTTTTTTTCGATATTTTCATCGTTTTCAAGATAATTGATTTTGAACCTGCACTTCAAATGGGGCTTTTATTCAATCCTCTCTCTCTTTCTCTCTTTTACCTTGCAGACTCTTTCCACCAATTAAACCAAATTAACGCGACCTGCAATACGACTACCTTCACTAGTAATCAAAGTTTTCCTCCTCCGTTAGCTCAAGTTGTGCCCACGGCAAAATATTGCGAAAATAATTGATTCGTATTATCCGTGCGCATAAAAGAAAATTGTGGATCAAAGGGAAATTATAAGGTAACTTTTCTTATAGTAAGCCTTCGCCAGTAGATGGTCATTTATTGCGACAGACGTTGAAAGTATATTTTCCCCACTCATGCCCATTTCGAGGCCTTTTCCAGCCTCTTTTTAGACCGTAAGATGGCGTTTTTCCCGCGTGACACCGACCGAGAGTCCGCAGGCTGTTAAAAGATTGCTTAGTCCGAAGTGGGTCCTTTTTCCAAACTGATAAACGCAACGTGAAATGAGCCGTGTATACTTCTGTATGTTTTGTTTTGAGAAATGGGAATTCGTGAGAAAAAATAGTTTTCCTCACTCATACCTATTTCGAGGCCTTTTTCAGCCTATTTTTAGACCGTAAGATGGCGTTTTTCCCGCGTGATACCGACCGGGAGTCCGCAGGCTGTTAAAAGATTGCTTAGTCCGAAGTGGGTCCTTTTTCCAAACTGATAAACGCAACGTGAAATGAGCCGTGTGTACTTCTGTTTGTTTTGTTTTGAGAAATGGGCATTCGTGAGAAAAAATAGTATATGTCAATCGGCTGAAATCCTCGGATTTTTAAGACTGTGTTTAGGTCGTAGCACGAGGTATGGTGGGAGGACGAAGTATGTGGTGGGAGGACGAGGCTCGCCTTCGGCCTAATTAAACAGTTTGAAAAAACCTCGGATTTCCGCCTAATGACATAAGATACCTACTATATTAGATATAGAAAAAGAAAGAGACTCGACTGACTATTGAAAATTTCATCGACACAAGCGGTGCTCACTACCGTAGTATAAGCGAGATAACCCCACCGACGTACACAAATTTTCCCAAGCGGTTTAGTCGTTGGAGTTTCCACCGTATTATACGTACTCCCGGATTCATGAGATATAGAGGAACGCTCCCATCGCGAGTTATCGTCCAATGAAGAAGCTTGAAAAATCTCGGCGGATTAATTCCACGAGCTCTCCCGCGGCAGATCTCTTACAGAGGCGTTCGACGCCTACATTCCTCTATAGACAGAGAGAACTGCCGGAGGATGAATGATGGTAGAAGAGGGAGCTCCGGATGGCGGCAATGAAGTTGGATTTAGCCGGAGGGCATTACGGGGTGGCGAACGAGGTCGTGCGGGGGTGGCGAGAGATAGGAGAGTAGAACTCATCCGAGAGAGCGAGAGCGAGGAGAAACGGGCGAGGAGAGCGCCCGACAGAATGATGGAATCGAGCTTCCCGCGACGTACGGGCAAAGCCTGTCTCCATGCGATACCTCTCCCTGCGCCCAGGACCTCGATTTTCTATTGCACTTGATGCACCTGCGCTCCTGCCCCTCGAATTAACGAGCATCGAGGCGTAGGATCTTTTCGTTCCGGATGGGGGAACTGGAACCGACAACGGGATGCGCGTACGGAGATGCAAAGATCGAAGAGGCGAGGGCGTTAGAAATTCGGGGTACGATTTCTACCTGGGACGTGTTCCGTTTATAGATTAACTTTTTCTAAAAGACCCCATTTGGGGGTCAATTTGACCGGAATATCCCAATATTGTTTCAAATCCTTATTATTGCTAATTAAATGAAATAAAAAGTTGGTGTTAATGATGATATAGATGCCACATAATAGGAAGAGAGTTACCGAAAAAGCAAGCTGGGCCCATGAATTGTGTTTTGGTTAAGACTCTCCAAACGGCTACATATACAATAGATGCACTTCAAGATTGTACTAATTCCGAAGTTTTCTTTAATTAATGTAACATCCAAAATATTTAATAATGTTTATTTCTTTAATTTGTCTTAATTTCCATTAAATATTTCCTATATTTCCAAAGAAACAGAGATAAATATATTTTCCCATTTAATATGCATTGTGAAATGCTTGACCTGTATTCCCCACAGATGGGTGAATGCCGGTCAACGTTATATTTTTATTTTTTTGATTATAACTTAAAGAGAAATCATTTAATCTAAATTTCAAAAGATTCAAAAAATAGATATTCTAAAGACTTATTACATATGTTTGTTCTCAAATTTGGGATATAATTTATAATACTATGTTAGGTCTAATTCCACTTAGGTGATCGGCATTCCCCCTCCTGCCTCTAATATGTCAGAAAATCCGGGAAATGACCAGGAACTGGTTAGGAATTTCGTAGATGTGAAACACTGAACACCCTGCAATTCTAAATCTAGGATACGTTCGATGTGAATTATTTTATAGATTTGTAAATTTATCTAAGAATGACCAAAGAGCATTCTTCGTGCATACGAGAGAACCATAAAAAAACGTGTATTGCACATTATTAGATATATTCTTTTGTAGCTCTTACCCTGGCTGCATACTTCACAGAATCAAAACTGATTATTGTGAGAGCGAAAAATCATGTCGAACTTTGATGGCGGAGGACGTACCCGACTCTCTACATAAAATATATATAGTATTTCACGCCACTTGAGCTGCATAACAATAAATATTTCTCAACAAAATGTCTAAATATCAATTTACATACATATATGAATACAATAATTCTGCTAGGTTACAGAGTAATTCTCCTATAAATCACGGAATAATCGTATTCTGTATTTCTCTTTGAAAAACAATGATAATATCTTTGAAACGATTGATCGTATTATATATATATATATTATACGATCAATCGTTTCAAAGATATATATATATATATATATATATATATATATATATATATATATATATATATATATATATATATATATATTTTTTTATGGAAAGGTACTTGTCGGGACCGCAAAAAGGACTCGTATACATTGGTATACATTACTCTACATTGAAATTGCGAGTTGTAATTTCAAGGTTAAAATCATATGTATACCTTAGTTTTTAAGATATATTGAAAAATAGATATTTTTTATGTAATGGTACTATACGGGACCGATTTTTTTTTTATACAATGTGACTTATCAGGACCGTAACAATCCGGATATACGAACGTACAGTAAAATATCAAAAGCGAGCAAAAATATCACAAAATATAAAGAAAACAAAAATATTTATTAAAACTCGACTAAATTACTCGCTACTCGACTAAATTACTAGCCGCTAGAGACTATGTACATATTATGTATAGGATGTCCGCGCAAAACCGACCAGTTGCAGGGATACCTTCGGCCGAGGTTGGTCCGTACTCGAGTCATTTACTTGCTTCACCGAACATAGACAAATTATTTTAAAACATGTATTGAGATATACATATATATGTCGCAGGGGCAAATAGTGACTTTTTAGGCAAATAGCTTTTGTGGCTTCGCTCATTTCACTCGCTCCGCCGTTTCTAGCCTAACATAACCTACTTTAATTTATTACCGAATCTAATTTATTTATATTTCAATGTGTTAGGTTAGGTTAGAATCGGCGGAGCGAGTGAAACGAGCAAAGCCACAAAAGCTAGTTGCTTAATGTTACTATTTCCCTGCGACATATATATATAAACCAGCCTTTACACAATGCAACACTGAGATATCACGGCAAAAATATTTAAATAAATATGTAATTTAAATATTTTTGCAGAGATATTTCAGTGTTGCATATTGTAGTAAGGCCGGTTTTAGCTTACGTTTGACATAGCTCGACGTTGGTACAATGCGAAAGCTGCAGTCTCGAAACATCTCATATCCTAAAGAGCGCAGGTTCGAGTCCCGGGTTTGAAAAAAAAAACCGTCTAATTTTAATGAAATATAATTTGCAGTTTTGTAAACTGACCATTTCTACTGGCCATTTTATTTTATTTGTTGGCTTTGTTCAAACGTTTATTTCTGTTTTGTTAGATATTTTGCACATTTATAACTCGGTCCCCGCAATTACCATTACGTCGTCGCTTCTGGTCCCCATAAGTGTCTATACATCCCTGAAATGAAATATTGAACACGAAATAAACTTAATTCAACCACATATTAAGAATTTACAGGTAGCCAAACGATTGCATCATAGATTTCATTCATCTGAGCGGTATTGGGAAATAACGGAATATTTGGCCAAATTAATGCCAAGTCCAACACATGTGAACGTAACGTCTGCTGGAGAAAATTAAAATGTGGAAAATGCTGTCAATCAACTGAATTTTACTTAAAGGTTTTAATTGAAGCCCGACTTGATTGCAATTTTAACCAATTCAATTTCTAATTTACTAATAAACTTTTAAGATTTATCTAAAGAAACTGAAAATTATAATATGCAGTCCCGGTAAGTCCCGTTACATCCCGGAAGCCCTTCCTCGTAGGTACCAATACGTCGAAAATTTGGATAATTTTAATGAAATATAATTTGCAGTTTAGTAAACTGACCATTTCTACCGGCCATTTTATTTTAATAAATATTTAATTTAAATATTTTTGCCGAGATATCTCAGTGTTGCATTGTATAATGGCCGGTTTTAGCTTATGATTGACATAGCTCGAAATTGGTACAATGCGAAAGCTGCAGTCTCGAAACATCTCATATGCTAAAGAGCTCAGGTTCGAGTCACGGGTTTGAAAAAAAACCGACACAATGTTGTCTAAAGACTAGAAGGGAAGCCACGCTTCCAGTGTTATCTATCTCGCTCACTTTCTGTCGCCACTCTTTCTTGGGAGATTTTCGGCGCGTGCGGTGGCGGAACTCTTATACGGGGTGTCGTACATATCGCGCGGGAGCATTGGCGATCGGATATACCGGTGTGTTTAACCGGTTAACTTAACAATTAGTTTGTAAGAGATTGTTCGTACTTTTAAAATTTGTTTATTGCTGAATCTCAAACTTTATTAAGAATATGGATTATTGCAAACAATAATTTCACTAATTTATTCATTTAAGGGGCAATTACATAATATTCAAGGAAGATTATATTATAATCCTGAGTATACTCGTATGTACGAAAAAATTTATAAACCAAGTTTAACTAAACTAAAATTCGATTGAACAGTTTCATAAATAATTAAATTCTATCGATACTTCAAAATTCATTTCTACTCGCCACCCGGTGTAGTCGCTCACGAAATACCGTAAACGTCGACACCGAACATGTGGCGTCCAGCAACGCGGCTCGCCTCTGTAGTCCCAACTTCAAAATACCGACGCACACACAGAGTAACCTTTCTTGTCTAGTCTATGTTCGGTGTTTGCTTGCAATTGTAACCAACTCAATTTCTAATTTACTAATAAACTTTTAAGATTTGTCCAAAGAAACTGAAAATTAAAATATGCGGTTCCGGTAAGTCCCGTTACATCCCGGAAGTCGGTCCTTGTAGGTACCAATAGGTCGAAAATTTTGATAATTTTAATGAAATATAATTTGCAGTTTTGTAAACTGACCATTTCTACCGGCCATTTTATTTTATTTGTTGGCTTTGTTCATATGATTATTGCTGTTTTGTTAGATATTTTGCACATTTATGACTCGGTCCCCGCAATTACCATTACGTCGTCGCTTCTGGTCCCCATAAGTATCTATACATCCCTGAAATGAAATATTGAATACGAAATAAACGTAATTGAACCACGTATTAAGAATGTCCACATATTAAGAAGAAATCGGTTTTCAGGCTTGTCTCAGTTTTGCTTTCAAGTATCGAAATATAGAAAGTAAGATAAAATATAGAAACTAAGAAGTATGAATCTATGTACGATTGAAATAAATAAGTTACAAAAAAATGCAAACTAATTTTTATTCCTCTATGGAAACCTTAAAAATTCGAATTGTTTGATACTTGTATAGGCATAAATAGTTCTTACAATCGCAGGAATGACAGTAACGTAAAACCAATTCAGCCACCTTGCTAATCTTCAAACTAATTGGCCAATAAGAAAAGCCACAGATCATGGACAATAATTCACGGCCCTTATTGGATAAATTGGAAATCGTTCAACAAAGAATTATATAAATTTGCTTTCCACTGAAACAGAGAAAGCATTTAAAATTAATTCCACTGATCAAAACTGCATCTATTTATTGTATGCAACTGATCACGTGTAAGTAAAGGAATTATCGGTAATCTGCATAAATATTTGACTTTCTCCCAAAACCGCTCTGATGATTAAAATCTATGATGCAATCGTTTGGCTACCTGTACATTCTTAATATGTAGTTGAATTACGTTTATTTCGTATTGAATATTTCATTTCAGGGATGTATAGTCACTTATGGGGACCAGAAGCGACGACGTAATGGTAATTGCGGGGACCGAGTAGTAAATGTGCAAAATATCTAACAAGACAACAATAATCGTTTGAACAAAGCCAACAAATAAAATAAAATGGCCGGTAGAAATGGTCAGTTTACAAAACTGCAAATTATATTTCATTAAAATTAGTCGGTTTTTTTTCAAACCCGGGACTCGAACCTGCGCTCTTTAGGATATGAGATGTTTCGAAACTGCAGCTTTCGCATTGTACCAACGTCTAGCTATGTGTTAAACGTAAGCTAAAACCGGCCTTTATACAATGCAACACTGAGATATCTCGGCAAAAATATTTAAATTAAATATTTATTAAAATGAAATTGCCGGTAGAAATGGTCAGTTTACTAAACTGCAAATTATATTTCATTAAAATTATCCAAATTTTCGACGTATTGGTACCTACGAGGACCGACTTCCGGGATGTAACGGGACTTACCGGGACTGCATATTTTAATTTTCAGTTTCTTTGGACAAATCTTAAAAGTTTATTAGTAAATTAGAAACTTAATTGGTTAAAATTGCAATCAAGTCGCGCGCGGGCTGCAATTTAACCCTCTGACGCTAAGCTCTTAGCAATCCCTATCGCGTTAGCTGGAGAAAGGGAACAGCCAATCGCGCGCGGTCGCTTTATGTGTTAGTGACTGACGTCACGGAAATGGCCCCCCACTCTCATTCAGCCAGGCTCGAAGTTAGGGGCCTGCTCACTCATATACCGTGCTCACTCGCACTCACGGAATTTCGCGCGACGGCACGGCAATGAAATAGGGGCCCCATACACGGTACGATTCGTTGCCTCGATCCGTCGTTTCAAACTGATTGAAACGACGAATCGATAGTGTATGTCAACATAGTTAATGATTTACTTAGTCGAAGACTACTTCATTGTCACTATTAAAAAAAATGGTTTATTAAAATCACACCGCAGGTAACTTTTAATGTTTCGTGGGTGCCCAGCGACCATACGGGTTGCGACGGCCCTGTCACTCTCTCCCCACTACACTAACGTCTCACGCTTGACTCTGCCCCGCGCAGTGGTGGGGAATCGAGCTTTGCCGTAAGAGGGTTAAACCTTTAAGCAAAATTCAGTTGATTGACAGCATTTTCCATGTTTTAATTTTCTGTAGCAGACGTTACGATTACATTGTGTTGGAGTTGGCATTAAATTGGCCAAATATTCCGTTATATCCCAATACCGCTCAGATGATTGAAATCTATGATGCAATCGTATGGCTACCTGTACATTCTTAATACGTGGTTCAATTACGTTTATTTCGTATTCAATATTTCATTTCAGGGATGTATAGACACTTATGGGGACCAGAAGCGACGACGTAATGGTAATTGCGGGGACCGAGTCATAAATGTGCAAAATATCTAACAAAACAGCAATAATCGTATGAACAAAGCCAACAAATAAAATAAAATGGCCGGTAGAAATGGTCAGTTTACAAAACTGCAAATTATATTTCATTAAAATTATCAAAATTTTCGACGTATTGGTACCTACAAGGACCGACTTCCGGTATGTAACGGGACTTACCGGGACTGCATATTTTAATTTTCAGTTTCTTTGGACAAATCTTAAAAGTTTATTAGTAAATTAGAAATTGAGTTGGTTACAATTGCAAGCAAACACCGAACATAGACTAGACAAGAAAGGCTACTCTGTGCGTCGGTATTTTGAAGTTGGGACTACAGAGGCGAGCCGCGTTGCTGGACGCCACATGTTCGGTGTCGACGTTTACGGTATTTCGTGAGCGACTACACCGGGTGGCGAGTAGAAATGAATTTTGAAGTATCGATAGAATTTAATTATTTATGAAACTGTTCAATCGAATTTTACTTTAGTTAAACCTGGTTTATAAATTTTTTCGTACATACGAGTATACTCAGGATTATAATATAATCTTCCTTGAATATTATGTAATTGCCCCTTAAATGAATAAATTAGTGAAATTATTGTTTGCAATAATCCATATTCTTAATAAAGTTTGAAATTCAGCAATAAACAAATTTTAAAAGTACGAACAATCTCTTACAAACTAATTGTTAAGTTAACCGGTTAAACACACCGGTATATCCGATCGCCAATGCTCCCGCGCGATATGTACGACACCCCGTATAAGAGTTCCGCCACCGCACGCGCCGAAAATCTCCCAAGAAAGAGTGGCGACAGAAAGTGAGCGAGATAGGCAACACTGGAAGCGTGGCTTCCCTTCTAGTCTTTAGACAACATTGTGTCGGTTTTTTTTCAAACCCGTGACTCGAACCTGAGCTCTTTAGCATGTGAGATGTTTCGAGACTGCAGCTTTCGCATTGTACCAATTTCGAGCTATGTCAATCATAAGCTAAAACCGGCCATTATACAATGCAACACTGAGATATCTTGGCAAAAATATTTAAATTAAATATTTATTAAAATAAAATGGCCGGTAGAAATGGTCAGTTTACTAAACTGCAAATTATATTTCATTAAAATTATCCAAATTCTCGACGTATTGGTACCTACGAGGACCGGCTTCCGGGATGTAACGGGACTTACCGGGACTGCATATTTTAATTTTCAGTTTCTTTGGATAAATCTTAAAAGTTTATTAGTAAATTAGAAATTGAATTGGTTAAAATTGCAATCAAGTCGGGCTTCAATTTAAACCTTTAAGTAAAATTCAGTTGATTGACAGCATTTTCCACATTTTAATTTTCTCCAGCAGACGTTACGTTCACATGTGTTGGACTTGGCATTAATTTGGCCAAATATTCCGTTATTTCCCAATACCGCTCAGATGATTGAAATTTATGATGCAATCGTTTGGCTACCTGTAAATTCTTAATATGTGGTTGAATTACGTTTATTTCGTATTCAATATTTCATTTCAGGGATGTATAGACACTTATGGGGACCAGAAGCGACGACGTAATGGTAATTGCGGGGACCGATTTATAAATGTGCAAAATATCTAACAAAACAGAAATAATCGTTTGAACAAAGCCAGCAAATAAAATAAAATGGCCGGTAGAAATGGTCAGTTTACAAAACTGCAAATTATATTTCATTAAAATTAGTCGGTTTTTTTTTCAAACCCGGGACTCGAACCTGCGCACTTTAGGATATGAGATGTTTCGAGACTGCAGCTTTCGCATTGTACCAACGTCGACCTATGTCAAACGTAAGCTAAAACCGGCCTTACTACAATGCAACACTGAAATATCTCTGCAAAAATATTTAAATTAAATATTTATTTAAATATTTTTGCCGTGATATCTCAGTGTTGCATTGTGTAAAGGCTGGTTTATATATATATGTCGCAGGGAAATAGTAACATTAAGCAACTAGCTTTTGTGGCTTTGCTCGTTTCACTCGCTCCGCCGATTCTAACCTAACCTAACACATTGAAATATAAATAAATTAGATTCGGTAATAAATTAAAGTAGGTTAGGTTAGGCTAGAAACGGCGGAGCGAGTGAAATGAGCGAAGCCACAAAAGCTATTTGCCTAAAAAGTCACTATTTGCCCCTGCGACATATATATGTATATCTCAATACATGTTTTAAAATAATTTGTCTATGTTCGGTGAAGCAAGTAAATGACTCGAGTACGGACCAAACTCGGCCGAAGGTATCCCTGCAACTGGTCGGTTTTGCGCGGACATCCTATACATAATATGTACATAGTCTCTAGCGAGCTTTAACAAGCGGGACTTTTAGTTCAGACACGGCTAGTAATTTAGTCGAGTAGCGAGTAATTTAGTCGAGTATTTAATAAATATTTTTGTTTTCTTTATATCTTGTGATATTTTTGCTCGCTTTTGATATTTTACTGTATGTTCGTATGTACGGATTGTTACGATCCTGATAAGTCACATTGTATAACAAAAAAATTAGAACTTACCGGGACCGGGATATTTTAATTTTCAGTTTCTTTAGACAAATCTTAAAAGTTTATTAGTAAATTAGGAATTGAATTGATTAAAATTGCAAGTAAGTCGGGCTGCAATTTAAACCTTTAAGCAAAATTCAGTTGATTGACAGCATTCTTCATGTTTTAATTTTCTCCAGCAGATGTTACACACATCACATGTGTTGGACTTGGCATTAATTTGGCCAAATATTCCGTACATCCGTATTCCGTATTCCGTATTCTGTACATTCTTAATATGTGGTTGCATTAAGTTTATTTCGTATTCAATATTTCATTTCTGGGATGTATAGTCACTTATAGGGACCAGAAACGACGACGTAATGGTAATTGCGGGGACCGAGTCATAAATGTGTAAAATATCTAACAAAACAGCAATAATCGTTTGAATAAAGCCAACAAATAAAATAAAACAGCCGGTAGAAATAGTCAATTTATGAAACTGCAAATTATATTTCATTAAAATTATCAAAATTTTCGAGGTATTGGTACTTACGAGGACCGACTTCCGGGATGTAACGGGACTTACCGGGACTGGATACTTTAATTTTCAGTTTCTTTGGACAAATCTTAAAAGTTTATTAGTAAATTAGAAATTGAATTGGTTAAAATTGCAAGCAAGTCGGGCTGCAATTTAAACCTTTAAGCAAAATTCAATTGATGACAGCATTTTCCATGGTTTAATTTTCTCCAGCAGACGTTACGACTGCATGTAATGATTTGTAAAGTATTTGACATTAGCTTGTATAAATATTCTTAATTTTACTTTACAAAAAAATTTATTGATTGTGTTGTACACTGATAAGAGGTTTTTCATCCCGTTATATACTTCCAAACTTTAATGAATATTAATCCAATTAATTTTTGATCTGTTATTTGTGCTCTCATTTGTATTTATGTAAAAGAGAAATCATTTCGAAAAAGTTATACGATAATTAAAACATTAATAATTTGGTCCTCATAAGTACCTTTCGTCCCCTGAAACTGCTACGATTTCATGGTCCCGATATGTCACACAGCATGCCTGAGGAATTACGAGGACCGGTCCCCATAATACACGATCCGTATAGAAACGTTTGGGGACGGTCCCCGTATGTACCAAAGGTCCTCGTAATTACCGTTAGACCCCTGAAGTGGTCCCGACAAGTACCTTTCCATAAAAATATATATATATATATATATATATATATATATATATACAGGGTCTTCAAAGAGTCCCGGTACGGCTGATTATCTCAGCGGGAAATCATTTTAAAGAAAAATGTTTAAAGGCTCCGGTAAACACGCGGCATTCAGCGAATGCCGAGCAATGCTCGCCGATGTCAACGAGGCTTTAAAGGTGCTGGTAAACACGCGGGATTCGGCGAGTGCCGAGCAATGCTCGTCGATGTCAACGAGGCTTTAAGCGAATGCTCGGCGAATGCCGCATGTATACACGGGTTGCTCGCTGTTTGCCGATGGCCAAATGTATTGTTCGCTTGGTTCCCGTTATCAAACAGGGTGGGTAGACATTCGGTACTCGGCGAACACCGAGCGACTGCTCGGCGAATCCCGAATGTGTACACGGGTTGCTCGCTACTCGCCGATGGCCGAATGTCGTGCTCGTCCAAGTATTCGCCGTTCCCGTAGTTTGACGGTCTTTCGTGGCTATCAAAGGAAACGAATAGTCGTAAACACACCCCACTTCATTATAATCGCCAATCTAGAGTTAATCCCACCGTCGGTCACAATAACAAGGCAGGCGGTCTGTATCCGCGAATCTAGACTACTAATGAGTTCGCAGTCCCCCACCTTTCCCGAGTCGGACGAATGGTAATGAACCGTTTCTCGCAATACCCATTCAAATAGATACTGCTATTGATGATACAGCATTGATTTTTTAAAAAGTTGGAGCATACGTGCAGAGAAATTGAACAGGTTGCAGTTTGTTTTGAGAAGAAAAAAATTCTTTGCAGTCGGCCGGGATTTTGGTTGAAGGACTTGATATAACAATTTGCTTCAGTTTCGTTCCTTTCGATCATATGCAGTGGCAAAATCTCCGAAAGTATTATATTTTTGAAATTTAATTTTATGCACTAGTGACATTCCATCGAAAATACAAACTTTCGAATGATTAGATTTTATTATTTGCTGAAAAGTGTTGTTTCCACATGCATGTACCTACTCTTAGAATTGACCCCTTTTATATTAAGGTATACGGGTCACGGGGACTTTTAAACCGTCAGGCGCGGGCCTCGTAGACCGTCAGATAGTGACAGATTCTGGTGCCCCATTTTCGCATACATGCCTCGAAGAGGATTGAAAAGTACTTCGATGCTGAGTAGAATAAAGCGAAATTTACGAATGGCCCTTGGGGATAACATATGGAAAATTCAATTTTTCTTAACAGAAATAAAAAGGTGTCTGTTGTCCATTTTCTCACGCATGCCTTGTTCACTAAATGATTCAATAGAACCTGGCTTCGGAAAACCAAAGGTATGAGTGTAGCAGGTGGCTATAGCCAACCCTTTATAAAGGGTTGAAATAAGGGCATAATCTTGTAAGAAAAAATCGAGATTTTGAGTGATTTTCCCACACATGCCTATCGGAAATATGGGAACGTACATCGTAACTAGCCCGAAAAAAATATTGACGTGTGAGTGACGCGAATGGATAAGTAGGTACATTTTGGAGTCGTAAAAGTTAACGGATGTTTTTTCGATTTTTCAGTTATTTTGCCATGCATGCCTTTGAAACTATAGACTATTATTGATGTGTTAGACATTAAAATAAAATTGGCATGACTATCGGATGTGGACGGAACGAAGACTTGAGTCGGAAAGTTGCAGGAAACTTGTATGCAAATGGCCGCCATTTTCCCACGCATGCCTTTTGACATATGCTTAGAAAAAGTGATTTTAAGTGTATATAACAAAAGACTTGAGTGTCGGACGTGGCTATCATATTAATTATACATAATGTATTGAAGAAAGAGCTGACAGAAAAATTCTAGACATATTGCCGCCATTTTCCCACGCATGCCTTTTGACATATGCTGAGAAGTGATTTTAAATATATATAACAAAAGACTTGAGTGTCGGATGTGGCTCTCATATTAATTATACATAATATATTGAAGAAAGAGCTGACGGAAAAATTCTAGAAATTGCCGCCGGGTTGCAAACCTTGTTCGCAAAAACGTACGGACTCGCTATTGTGTCTGATGACAGGCACAAATTGGCTCTAGATTAGAAAGGTGCTTAGATCGCGATGATACTGTGCGGTAGGAATCGGTATGTAGGATTATCGTATGGTAATTACTTTCCGAGAAAGATACATGATTGTTCCGTCACGCGATAGACGCAATTCTGAATATCAGTTCGTTTAGCGTTCTAATCGCTGCATCCGAAGTATTCGTTCAGGATGCTCTCTCGACTTTTGCAAATAACTCCCAAACTCACGTGCATTTTAAGAACATTGAAGAAGTTTGCACTTATTTATAAGCCTCAGGTAAGAATCGACCTTCCGAGTCCACATACATACACACAGTCCGAATACATTTGGGCATCTGCAAACAGCGAATAACCCGTGTAGACATTCGGCATTCGCCGAGCAGTCGCTTAAAGCCTCGTTGACATCGGCGAGCATTGCTCGGTATTCGCCGAATGCCGCGTGTTTACCGCCGCCTTAATACAAAACTTTTAGGATTTTTCCCTGGCTACCCTATGGTCATATTGAATTTGACCTTGACCATGACCTTCAAGATCATATCAAGGTCAAATTGATTTTTGATGTGTAAACATCTATGCTATGGCTCTGCGGTAGGACCTTCCTGGGAAATTGAGCGTCAGACGTAAGCCATGTAGATGTGACTGCGTCAGTGTGTGTGTGGCGCTACTGCGCATACTATTCGCGCAAGCTGGATTATCTCAACGGGAAAACATTTTAGAGAAAAATGTTTAATACAAAACTTTAAGGATTTTCCCTTGGCTACCCAGTGGTCGTATTGGATTTGACCTTGACCGTGACCTTTAAGATAATATCAAATGCCTTCCTAAACCGTTCATCCGATTGCGATGAAAATTTGGGGAACAGTTGGACGCATATCCGCGAAGGTTTCTGAGTTGGTAAATCTTATAAAGGGTGTTCAAAAAGTCGAACTATACTTGACCTAAATTTGACCTCCGCTGACAATAAAGGTAACATGAAAAAAATGGTCAAGGACACATTTGAACGTGAAAAAAAATTAATTCGACCTGAATATAACCTTGAAGGTCATGGTCAAGGTCAAATCCAATATGACCATTGCGTAGCCCGGGAAAAATACTAAAAGTTTTGTATTAAAAATGTATTTAAAACAATGGTGGACGGACAAAATCAATCCACAATCTACCCGTGCGAAGCCGGGACGGGGTGCTAGTAAGTTATAAATCTAATATAATAATAATAAATATTTTATTATAGAAAAAATTAAACTTCTTTATGTCGAACTACGACGTCATATTCCCCAATTAAACTCGGACCGCAGATAATTGTAAGATGTTTACACATCCTCCGTGAGTACAACGGCACTCACACCTTTTTTTTAAATACGAACCCCTATTTTTGATACCGGAAATGAAAAGAGCGGGAAATTTCACATTATGTATTCAAGTAAATAGTCGATTTATCAAATCACAAGGTACGTGGTTGGTCAAGTGATTAGAGGTGTTACTTTTGTTACAGGTTCGTCGTCGATTTCTGTAACGAATATAAAAAAAGGCGGCATGTTCATTCAGTGCCAAAAAAATTAATACGCAAAATACTCTCCAAAAAGATTAGAAATCAATTAAGATCGCCATGTTCAAGATTTATATATAAAAAATAAAAGGCATCATTTGAAAGGAAAATTATTGTAATTTGTTACTACAAAATTCGACGAAAAAAAATTTATAAAAAAATTTTCATAAAAAAGAACTTGCCGCGTTTAAATTTTCATATTTTTTATACTGGTGGTATCATATAAGTGTATGAATTTATTTAAAATCATAAGTGCATAAACATCAAATATAATTTTCTGTCTGAATTTTTTATTTTAAAGGAAAAAAAACGCGGCGTTCTTTTTCATGAACATTTTTTTATAAATTTTTTGTCGTGGAATTTTTTAGTAACTTTTGATTTACAATAATTTTCCTTTCAAATGATGCCTTTTATTTTTTATATATAAATCTTGAACATGGCGATCTTAATTGATTTCTAATGTTTTTTTGGAGAGTATTTTACATATCAATTTTGTTGGCATTGAATGAACATGGCGCCTTGTTTTTTTTACAGAGAATCTGTTTTTGTGACAAGATTTCACTACTTTTTGGAATTTATTCACGAGGAGAATATGTAGGTACATGTAGGAGAATAGCTTTTTATTACCACAAAATTATAGTCTCACATTTTATACCGACACGAGTCAATTAATTATAACCACGTTACTTTTGATTTATTCTCGTGATATTTTGAAATGATTTTATAATCAATGTTTCGATAATATTTATATTTTCCCCAGAACAATTCGTTCGTGAAAGGATTTCCGTAAATAACTGCCGTATGTCCGCGGACAAACCGATCAAAGTCATACCTATGGCCGATACCTTGAAATTTGTCTTGGGCAGTATTTGCCGATAGCTAACAATTCGGGAGATCGAAGCGCCTAATCTCGAAATCGTGAATTTGTGAATAAGTGGTGGGTAATTTGTAGAAGTGATAAAAATAATCATTTTTCGATGAAATTCCCCAAAAGTTTAAAAACCGGTCTGTCAAAGACTTCATGAAAATCTCCTAACCTATTCGTTGTGTAGTAACACTTAAATTTCAAGTTCTAAAAATTACATACCATTATTCACAACGATTCTGTAGCCAATTACAACTATCAAAGGCTCGACCGTCAGCAAACACTGCCGAAGTCAAATTTCAAGGTATCGGCCATAGGTATCGGCACTTGCTCGAATTCTCCTGGGACATACGGTAAATAATCCGATAGTCGATAATATAGAGTCATGTCATTTCCTTCTTTTTGTTAATATTACCATATGAAACGAGCAATTGAACATAACGCATTTCCGATCATCGCCGAACAGTCGACGATGAAAGCCGGACTATATCACACACATTCAATGGCGCGTGTGTGTGTGTTTGATCGCATCTATCTCTACACATTTCCGATCTTGGCCGACTATCGCCGAAGATTGCTGGAATTTTTGTGACATTTTGACATATAGATATCGGCCGAAAAATAAAATGCTCGACTCTTAGGCGCGAGGGGCGTTGCTTCGCGTTGTGTGTGTTAAGGATGAATCTCTGTTAATATGTAACTTATAAAATTTATTCTGGTCTCTATCAATAGAGAATAATCAATTTATATGGCGTAACTAAGCATAGTTTTGGTTATAACCATATATTTATTGAGAAAATTCGATGTAAAAATTGAGTGGTGAAAGAGGCAGACATTTTTCCTGTAAAGATACACGGGTGCCCGCGGCGACAGCGCTGTCTTTTCTGACGAAACTAACTTGAACGAACATGCCGCGAGACACTACCGTGTCTCTTGATCCAGGAGTTCATCAAGTCACGCCATCCTCGGCGTCCGCAACGTCGTTATCTATCATCTCACCATAGCCATAAATCATAACTAAAGAGCATAAATAAAATAATGAAAGGATAGTTAAAATAATAGGGGTTCCCTATGTCAGGGGTTCGAATCTAATCTGATTTCAAAAATTTTAGGCGGCTATTGTCATTATAGTTATGAGTATTACTACCTTTGGCTTCCGGGTGGTAACCGCGTCCAAAATATCATTTTTCCGACGTTTCGCAAACATTGCAGTTTGTTTCATCAGGGCTGATGACCTTCTGATACTGAGACGTTCTATACTGGGCGATCCATTTTATACTGCTCATCCCCTCTAACTACCACTACCCCCTCCATCAAGGTGGCCGGCGGGAGCGCAGCTGGCTGGCACACAGCATTCTCGATTAGCTGGCAAGACTAGCTAGAATTGCCAGTTGATCGAAAAAAAAAAACAAAAAAAATTGGTAGTGCAGCCTTCCATATCGGGTTTATATTTACTCCTTTATTCCTTTTTAAGTTATTAGAATGTTTATTAATATCTATTGCTTTGCGATTCTTTCTGGCGAAGAATCCTTTTGTGCTTGCAAAGAATTTTGTGTTTTCGAAGAGTATTCGGTGGCTAGTCTCTAGCCTATGTTCTGTTACTGCCGATATGAAAACCTGCTTCGGTCTAGTGTACCTTTGATGCTCTTTCTTTCTAGTACTGACTTCCTTCCCGGTTTCTCCTTTGTATATTTTGCCGCAAGTGCAGGGGGTATGCTGTATATTTCTGAGGATGCTAGTGGGATCTTGTCCTTAGGGGATTCCAGGACCTCGGAAAACTGATTTTTTTTCTAGCCTGATTTTTTTTTTATATGCTACTTAAGGCTCTCATTATTTTTCTTCATCGCGGTCTGATTATAAATGAAGCCAAATGATGAGGCCCTTATTAGAACTCAACAGAGGAATTTAAACCCAGGGCTAAATCAGGGCAACCTATATTGGCCCAAGTAAAGATCGCCTATATGGGCCCTTTTCTGAAAAGTGTGACATCCCTTTAATGGTCCAGGATAGGCATCCTAACTAGAGCCAAGATATTATCAAGGAAAATAACCTTGGCTCTAGCTAATACCCCGAAAAAATGTCTACATGTGGGTACCTACTCACAAACGCATTAGGCGCCGTTGTCGGTTGATCTTGAAAGACCTAGAGCACCCTACTTCGTCTCTCGACTGGCAGAGAATTTGGGCACCGTCGATAATTCCCAGATTTCTAAGCCTGCTTTCGTAGGCGTGACTCATAAATGGTGGAGATACTGCACGTATGCTTTCAGCACACGCAGACATCTTCCGAACAGAAAGATGCATGTTGCAGTAGGCCGTCTCAACTATTGTACCCCTCGCTTGAATACCGATAGAACAACCGAAGAGAGGGCACGAGAGTAGGAGATGCCCAAATTTCTGAATTCCCACTGTGTCAAACAATCCGTACGTCTGTTATACATTCTGTGAAAATCAGCCATGCATTTATCCAAGTAAGTATAAGTAAAACATAAGCAATTCTATACTCACCGGAGTGGTGAATTAGTGGGTACCTTTACCGTTGGTGGAGCATTCCGCATTTGCGTTCCCCTGCGGCAGTGAGATGCAAATGATACATGCCTCTTGTAGGTGGGTATCTCTACATATAGGGCGAGGTGTTTCAACGGGTGAAGACGTGGCGTGCGGTATCGAGTCGGAGGGTTGAGGATGGGGGGCGTTTATCGAAGGTGATATATAGTGGCAGTATGCTACGGATAGGAGGCGCGAGCGCGCGATACTCCAGACAGGTTCCTCCACGAGTCCGACAGATGAGGTAGAGGTCCCCACGAAATCCCACAAGTGGTGGTGCGCCGCGACTGGTCGTTATATTAGTACGAAACTGTCATGCCAATCCGTCTACTTGCTTAATATTTACCATACGTAGCTACTCCAGACGTACGACACATGTCATCGTATTTGGGCTAATTTCTGGAGTCGGAATACTTTGGGGAATACCGCGAAACTACCAATAGATACACTGTCGTTTGTTGGCTTACATCATTCGGTAATGTAAACTGGTCTACACTGATCTAATATTTATGTATACTCTCTTTTAGGATTTATTTACTTCCCGTTTCAACATTGAATCTACTTACACCTATTTTAAACGTGATATTAAGAAAGCAAATCAAGATAAGTTGGAATTACGAATAGAGTAAAAGGGATAGATGCCCCAGGAGGATATGTACCTAACCCCTTTTATTTCGGATATGCTAAGACGTTTGAGGCAATGGGGTATTTATGTTAAATCAATTTATATATATCCATAAAAATGTATCCATCAACTGTATTAATGAAACATTTATAATAGTTTCAAGTAAAGGATATAGCTCGTTGTTATTTCCAAATGAAACTGTTTCCGCTTAAAAAACGTCTGTATGATATCCTACGAAGAAATTCGACGAGAAAATAATTTTTTGAATCGGTAGAGTTAACTAATGAAGAACAATTCCTGTCATTTGATTTTAATTTTGCATGTCGGAATAATAATTGTTGGTGAGGCAACTATCCCACCGTTAGTTTTTCATTGGAAGATAGATGCCCTACTGGCGAAAGAGGATAGATGCCTCTATTTTATTAACAATCTACTATACCGATATTCTTGTAGTTACGGAAGATAATACAGTACCGATTATTGCTTACTTTTTTATTATTATTAACTTTTTGTGAAAAATAGAAAACGGTTTTTTCATACATTTGGAAATGATTGTTAAAAAAGAAGAAACAGATGGCGAAATGAATAGTAAAGTCATTAGATTTGACAAGACCGTAATAGTTTTGCTGTGAATTTTCAATTATTTTTACTTATGTTTCTATTGATAATTCTATTTTTTGTATTGTTGTGTTTCAGACTATATATCAGATGTTAGAAATATTCACTATGAAATTAGATTTTCTTACACTTAAACTTACTTCTTTATCTTATCAGACACCAAGGGAATCTATCCTCCTAAGTATCAGCACATAACGTATCCTACCACTTAGGCATCTGTTCTCTAAAATACCGAAAATGGAGTTTCCTGTTTCTTTGGATACCTTAGTTAGCGCTTTATCCAAATGATATTTTTCTATTATATAAATTATTACATTCTAGTAAATAGAACATGTATTTACATTCTAACAACAAGGTATTCTGCTATTTAATTTGTATTCTTTAGATGGGTAATCTATTCCACAATGGTGATATTCGAACCATTGAGAATTAAGTGCGTATGCATATGGCCTTCTTATTTGACCGTACTTCCAACTTATTTGAACTGTAAGGACCATCGACACAATGCGCAATACATTCATTTGGCATGTGCATTTCTTCGCTGAAATAAAAACTACAGCAGTAATGGTAGATTAGCAAGTTAGGACTTGCGACTATTGATTTGATTAAATAAGCAGTTACAGGTGCAGGAGTAAGCGTTTGATTGTTTCAGTGAATAATTTGGTCAAGCCAATTGACTTCCATTTAGTCGGGCTTCAAACTTCTGCTAAACGATTCAGCATTTCAAAACTTTTCAAGGATGAATCCTACCAAACTAAGAGCTTATTTGGTTATTTCTCGTAAACCATCTACCGCCGTATATATGTATGTTCACCAAGAGAAGTTTCCCAATCTAAACCGAATTTGTAAACAACATCAAACAACACTGGTCGACCTTTTCGATATAGGTTTCTATACCCGCTATTGGTTCGCGCATTTGGTAGAGTTTAAGCCAATTTGCATAGCAGATCCGTGAACATTAGTTATATTTATATTTACACGTATCTGTATTATATTAGTAATTAAATTTTTAGTTTACAAAATTGATATCAGACACATTCTCATACAGCATATGAACTTAAAGAGCTTTTATGTATATTCTGCTTCGTTCTTTTCAATCTAACTGTTTTTAACGCTAGCCAATGGTGAGCTGCTACCTTTCGTCTTGGCTTGACAGCCTTGTTTCAGTATTACCGAGAGATACCGAAGAACTTACATCATTCGAGTCGAACAACTATGCCAAAGTCAAGGGTAACGGTTCACTATTGGTTGGCGTTGAAACCAACCAGCGTGAAATGAACGGTGTAGTTGGCCGATTCTGTAATTCATTAAAGCTCTAACGATAACTTTCGGTATAGTTGTACATATTTTCTCATACTTCAAGAAGCATGCACAACGATACCGAAATTTATCATTAGAGTTTTAACGAATTCAGAATCGGCTTATAAGCCACGTACCAAAATTACCTGGTTAGCTTGATATGCTATATACCACTAAAAATATGTTTGACATACATTCTGTATATTATGTTAGATACGATCACTTCTTAAATAAATACAAATATTTGCAAATATACATAAAAATGTGTTTTCTAAACGTTTCATGTCGTAGAAATATATTTATTTCCACGTGGGACGGTTGCGTGGGATCCTGGTTTCCCAGCGGGAACATGCCAGACGCCCCTTTAACTAGCGGTCTGCTACGCTCTTCCTGGCTCCCCACTGGGATAGGTTATATTTGCATATCTTGCACGATCGACACGGAGCGGGTACTTTATACCTATATATCGGCAGCGCATTTTGCATTTGGGGCGAACACGTTGCAACGGATCCGCTTAGAATGCGCGACTCGCCATTCCGTCGTCGGTGCAACTTGCCGCGGAACGACGCCGGTATAGCTCAGAGTCCGATTTCCACCGATAAAGGGAGGAGGTTAGCGCGGCGGAGGAAGTCGCGACGAAATGCCGCGAGCGCAAACACGAGACGTTCTCCACACGTGTCCGGATAAGATTATTTCAAACCTCGGGAAGTGAATTTCGGGTTTCAACTTTCGCATATCTTCGCTTAAAAAGTAGACGACTTACTTGCGATTTTAATGGTCTTCATAGGGTAAAAATAGAATATCCCTAAAATTAAAAAAAAAGATGGTTCTAACGAAGAATTAACAATATGTGCCAGTAAGATTGCCCCACAAGAACCTGATAGGGCTATCGTATCAGGCGCAAGAAACATGTTTCCATCGCCTCCGTAGGAAACATTTATTCTCCCTAGCCTACTGGGATAATCGAGCGAAACATTAAAAGGCACTCATTTAGGAAGTTTTTAGGACCGTGTTACAGAACCCCAGTAGGGCAAGAGATGTGAACTCATTACAGCCCCGATCATGCGCCTGTCGAACATCCTGACAGGGCCCTAACAAATTCAGGGAAAACGTAGTAGAGCCCTTCCAATTTTCCTGATGTTCTTCTGCACGGGAATATGTGACGAATAACTACATATGCCAACAAATATATTGTTACAACGACTGATGAGGATCACTGTCCACATATCTCAAGTATGGCGTACGAGACTTCATCGCTATCACCTAGGATTCAGGTTGCTCGCCTCTCTTCAAAAGTCTGGCTGGAGTGGCCAGACTAGACGGACATCCTGTGTGTCTCTAATTGTTGTTTTGCTAGTTTCTTTGAATAACGAGTTTCCGTGTTTTTTCTTTCCACGATCATGGTTCTCGCATCCACAGCTGCTTCAATGTAAAGAAATCAAGTAAAATCATGTGATAAGGATGTAAAAATAAGAGAAAATGCAAAAGGAAGAAAGAAACTACTGGCAAGTGCACGTGATGAAAACTCTAGAAAGGTAGGCGGAAGAACGAAGAGAAGCGTCATTTGACTTTTATTCCAGGATTAGTATTCCCCGAGAGAACCCCCAGAGAGAGAGTGCGTAATTACATCTAAAACAAGGAAAAGTAAAGACGTAAATTCGGTAATAAAACTAAATTAAAAGTAGCGCCAGGAGGTCGGCTGGCCATGATAATGAGAGAAAGCGAATGATACATTGTTGGTTAACCCCTTTCTGCATGATTTTTGTAAATTCCATAAAAAATATATATATGACAGCTTTGCCCCTATTATTCATCAAAAAAATAATTTAAAAAATATTTATGAAAAAATAAGCATCAATTAAAAAAAATTATTTATGCCATATATGGTACACCATACATAGGAACAATAAAGTACGTACAATTTGCTACTAATACATATAAGTTTTTTATACATATTGCAGTCAAGAAGATTTACAACGATTTATAACAGATGGAAGCACACATCAGGTATCAGTGCATGAGCCATATATGGTACAAGATGCAGGAAGGGGTTACATTCGTGAACCACCTTCGAAAGGTCGATTCGTAATTTTTCTCGAAACGACGAATCGCCGTCACATCCCGTGCGCATAGCGCCGAAACTTGGGTATCTATTCGTGTGCGTTACACTCTGAATCGTAATAGCTCCAGGGTACCGGGAGTCTAAGTGCCGAGGACTTACAGAACTGGTGTGAATATTCAACCAGTTAATGGAATGTAAATGTGGAGGAATGGCCGAACGAGATCGACGAGTAGGTACCGAATTCTCGGATTGTATGTTATAGTTTGGTTACGTTCCCCGCAGCCCTTTAGCATCTTCGATACGGTGACCCGGGAATAATTGCCGCGGCCTATGAAGCGCGATGGTGGAAAGTACGATTGTATCGATTCGACGAGAGAAAGAGAAACTTTCTCGAGAGTCGCGTTCGTTATATCCAACAATCCATACAGCCGAAGCTCTACGGGGTACCGTCAGGTGTTAGAAGTCGTATAGCCGTAATCCGTTTCTGGTATCTGGAGTATATATTCAGATCAGTCTGCGCATCAACTTTGAGTATTTGTTCATGACTCGTAAAACTTGTTTACCTCCCGCGTGTAACACATTCGGCTCTGCATAATGAATAGGGTTCGAGTCTCGTCTCTTCACTAGAGGAGAATATCCCCTTTTTCCTGGACAAACGCATATGTACATACCTACATACGCTCCCTTCCGGCGGCAGGTTTATCTGAGCTTTCATCACCTACGATCGCGTCTTCAATTACAAGCGGGGCGCAACAAAACATGGTAAATAAATACTTCTCCTACAATCCAGTCTCTAGCGACGCCCCCCTTAGCTTCATATAGGATTATCATACTACCTAAAAACTCGATGAAGTCAAATATGGTTATTTCACATCAATTATGAATTACAAATTATTACTGATAATTCGCTTAACGTCAACATCAATTTGAAATAGCGTAATATTATTGGCAATTCTTCTACATCGATTACAAATTAAAATGTATTAGTTCTTTTTTTCGTATCAACTGCAAATTAAACATGTTATTAGTAATTCACTAACCGTTAAATATAAATGTCTAATGTAATTGGTCATTTTTTTCACGCCAATTAGCAGCGAATAACTTATTTGGTAATTCATTTCACGTTTACAAATTTAAAAAATTTTTGGTAATTTATTCGATGTCAGTAACGCGTTAAAAATGTAATCCGTAATTCATTCCGTGATAATTAAAAGTTAAAAATATAATTGGTCATTGCTTTTTTTCGCGAATTATGAATTAAAATGTACCTAATTGGTTACTCGTTCAACATACCTAGTAAAAGCACGCGAGGTCAGATGTAAGAAGTGATAGTAGATATTATCCCGACTGACGGAATTGCCTCGGTTTCTCTTATAGTACTCACATACTTGTACACTGTTTGTATTACGCAACCTGGAAAAAATGGCGCCATTTGGGTATTGCAGCGTGTGAATAACGTCGCAAGTTTAAAAATTGCGCAATTTTCAAGTTGCGTACACTTTAAAAATTGCTACGTGTGAATAGTTCAAGATACTGGACTTGCGCAATATAAATATGGACCGACATGTTGGTGAATAATGTGGCGCAACTTTGTCTGTTGTGTGAGCAGTTTAGCTATCTGACCGGACTTTACCTTCCTCCGGTTTTCCCCTACAATCTCAATATTACAGCGAGTCGTTCAGTAGGTGAAATTACTTTCCTCATAAACGTGTCCTTTTTTCTTTATTAATGGCCTCCCGTTTAATTTAGGCAACGAAGACTGAAGAAGGCCAAATAGCGGAAAAAATTCATATAAAAGCAAATTTTGGCACAGTTGTAGGGGAAGGTGTCATTAACGTACTGATGGGTGGGAGCGAACCTGGGGGGGGGGGGGGGGGGCTCTAAAGGTCCCTCTTTTCAGTTTTTCGTTAATAAAGTTTATTTACTACATTAATCTATATAAAAATCTCTAGAAAAAAGGTGTTATACACTTTTTCGCTACGATCAATACTTCAGGAGATATGGAGGGAGAAAAATGAAAAAATTTGTTTTAAATCGGTTTTAATTGTTAAAAATCAAGTTTTAATGATAAATTAACCCTATGCACTCCGGGCGATTGTCACACGTACGAACCAGCCACTCCGGACTATTTTAGCAATATTGCGGCTATATTAGGGAAGCGTTTTACAGGTACTTTAAAATAATTCTTTATACTCAACTAACGTATACAAATAATAAAATTCCATTCATTTATTTATTTTTGCATCGAATAAAACAAAACCGGTAAATATTATACTGTGTAATTAGTGTTTTTGTATGATATCTAGGGTAACAATTCCCAAGATGCATCCTCGGTTTGTCAGGACACGTGTTAGGCTTAACTCACACGGTACGACTTCACTGCGACAGAACTGATGCCCGCTGTCGCAGGAATCGACGACTTTCCTACGACAGTTTTGCCCCACCGCGTGAGCAGATGCGCGGCAAACTAACACAACGACACCGCCACTGTAGATGTCATACAGACAAGCGCGAGGTGCGTGTCGCACTGCTGTCGCAGGGAAGTCGCACCGTGTGAGTCCTTCGCTGCGTCTCCATGCTGATTTGCCGCGTGCGACGTACTCTCGACCGAGTCCGACTGAGTGCGACAGTTTTGTCGCACTGCTGTCGTAGTGAAGTCGCACCGTGTGAGTTGGCTCTTAGAATAACACTGAACCACTCGTCTACCGCTACGTATGCTATACGGTGAGAGCAAACCTTGCAGTACCTTTTTGCCCCTTTTAGCAGAATATGGCGCTTTCCGTTTAGTCGGGGTTCATCGTTGTGCAACGGCGACGTCGACGCTTGCTCACGATGCTGGCGATAGAACCCTCTACATTGCTCCACAAGCGTTTTTAGCAAGCGCAAATGGTTGTGTGGCCTTTCTTCTCTTTTTTATTTCTCCAATTTATACAATATGTAATATACAATATACAATATGTACTTCGAATGGACGTATCAAATCGCTCGAGCGGTACACGTAGACGCGTCGCGTAGACGAGTACCCCCAAACCGCCCGAATGCCGTAGAGGCGCCGCTCGAGTTGAAGCATCATCCGCCCGGGCACCGCGGAGTGGAAGCGTGCCGCCCTATAAGGGACTGTGCATATGAGCTGTGAGCGCCCTCTTTAGGAGCATGTTGAAAGTTATGTCATAATAACACCGAAAGATGCCATAAGGGTACGTATGATTCTAATTCGGGATTGTGAGATTTATTTGTATGCGAGGTGTAAGGGTTTCTCAGTAATACTTATGTTAGCAATCGACATTGAATGCTCGCCATCTGGTGGCGGATCCGCACAATCATTATTAAGACGCTATGTACAAAGTACGGACAGCTGATCGTATTTAGCGAATGAAATTTACGTGAGAATTTATAAAGTTTAAAGAATATAATGAGTGGTGTAAGTTTCGTAGAACGAATAAAAAAAATATGTAAAGTCTTGTGCAGTTAGTGGCTGCGAAAGTAATTCGAAAAAACATTTATCCTTGTGTTTTCACGATTTTCCAAAACCAAATAAACGAGTAGTATACATTGAAAACCTTTTTGGAAAATTAGAAAAAGTAGATAAATCGAAGGCATGGCAACGTGCTACGTTAAATGAGACATTTGAAGACAGAAAGCTGTCAAACTGATACAAACGGGTGTCACATTTTCCACATTTCTACCAATTTTTATAATGTGATTATCATTAAGAACACGATTTCCTTCAATCACATTGCGATGGGAAGGATTTGTTTGGGCCCAATCATAAATTTGATCCACAGTTATTAACATTTTTACTATTTTCTTACAAATCGCGTGTATTGTCGAATGGTTTACGTCTTATTCGGCGCCATACTGGTCACGCCCCCACGTCGATTCCTAATAGTGATTAGTGAACATGAATATATTGATGAAACCATTAAATCTTGAACGAATTGGTGTCAGCTGCACTAATTGTTGTGTCGTTGACTGCAACAGTACATATGCCAGTATCAATAAAAGTATTATATTTTATTCGCGTGTCCTGAGAGACCATGGTCTCATGTGCACATGTGCACATGAAGAAACCGTCGTATGTTATGGATTCAAGCTGTGAAACGGAATAATATTCTGTAAGAGTAAGTATAATTGTAGGTTAGCACTAATAACGTCACTTCTAAACATTTTAGGTTAGGTGGGATATGTAATGCTTGGGAACCTAAAAAGTTTTTATAGGTTTGCAGTAAGCACTTCGTTAATGGCCGTAAATCTGATCATCAAGGACAAGATTACATGTAACACCTTAACAGCTTATGGCAACCTGCGATTTGTTATTATGACAAAAGTTCAACTTCCTTCCAATACGCGGCGCTGGCGCTAGTCATTTGCACGTTCCCTATACTTAGGTGCCCGCGGAGTGCAAAGGGTCTATGCTCAAACCACGTTTTAATGACTATACTGTCTGTGAGTGTAATTATGTAATATAGGTATCGTCGTTGTCAAGTTAAAACCTGCTACATGCCGCTTGGAATAACTCTTTGATTTATGTGACATTCCTTCAAAAGTAATCCTAAATGAGTTCATAAATATGAACCGGTAATTACCTTCCGGGGGGTCGTCCGGTAAGGCGCGGGACTGAGGTATTAACGACCTATGGTCGCCGAAATAAATCCGCTTCACCGATCGAAAGATTAACCCTAGGGTCGCAAAGATTTGCGATTGTGATATTAACCTTTAGAGTCCGGGGGTGGTAGATAAATCGACCAGCAATTAGGTCGGGGCCTCCAAATAGGAAAGTTATTGATTTTATTTATAAATTTCACGTCTAAAAAAAAGTCAATTTGAACTGAAATTTCCCCGGACTTAAAAGGTTCTAATGAATTGAAGCAATGCTAATAAATATGGCAAAATGGATGAAATTTTGACAATGCAAAGTATATTGAATTATCAAAAGATATCAAAATGGAAACGTCGGCCCTTAAAACCGATTTTAATTACTTTTTAGAAAAAGTAACGCCATTAATTAAAAAAAGGACGCGTTTATGAGGAAAGCGATTTCACCTACTGAACGACTCGCTGTAACATTGAGATTGTAGGGGAAAACCGGAGGAAGGTAAAGTCCGGTCAGATAGCTAAACTGCTCACACAACAGGCAAAATTGCGCTACATTATTCATCAACATGTCGGTCCATATTTATATTGCGCAAGTCCAGTATCATAGGAATTGAGTCATAGGAATACAGGAATTTGAAGGTAAGGAAGGAAAATAGCACAGGTACATGAACAATAATTAATTTAACTAGCAAGTCCATTAAAAATATTTGTTTATTAATTTTACTTTAAATTTATTAACAGACATTTTTTTCATTAAACACACATTTTATCCTATGTATTTCACACCAAATTTTTGGAATAAGTTTCGAATAAATAACAAAGTTACAAATTGATTACAAATTGGTTACAAACTGATTGTTATTTAAAAAATATTAATGAAAAATATTAAGTACAGAAATCATGACCAACTAATATTCATGTTCATTTATACAATTTTATTATCCGAAACGTGCTTTTTTGCTGGAAGTTGGTTGAGTCCAACTCTCGTCATCTTCCTCTTCGTCTACTATGTAAGGGGGTATGGCCATGAAAAACAGCTGACCCGGCGGAAAACTACCAGGAGAAAAATCTTTACAAATTAATTAAAAAATAAAGAAACAGCTAACGAGGTCACTTCCCACATGGAAGTTGTAGAGAATTTCATGCTCTACAAAGTTCCATTTTTTATTTATTTTTTCGACGTTCTCAACGAACGTAATGCTGCGTCAAAGTGCGATAAGGCCCATTTCCCAATAGTTTTCATTTATTTATAAACAAATTGCAACTCGGAGGACACGCACAAACTAATATGTTATTCCTGGTATTTTTCCCCACCGAGAGAGAGAGATTGAGTATAAATTTATCTCCTGAAAAATTATTATAAAAGAACCGTGTAATTCGAGTTAGAGTTACTGTCCTATAAAGGGATAGGGAGAAGAAATATGGTACACCCCGTCCTTGGTAACACCCCAATGGGAGGCTCGACCGGGGAAGTCCGAATTTCCTACACAACCCGACCCTTATTTTAAACTAAAATTCCAGATAAAAACTATTTACGAATCTTCTTCTCTGTTAATACAGTCAGAGCAGCTCAAAGCAGTTTCGGCGGTATATTCTTTACATACGAACTTCAAACATCTATGACACCGGTGTTGAGTAAATCGGTTTTGTAAATGTAAATTGGTTGAGTAAATGTAAATTAGTAGTGGTGGCGTCTAGGGCGGATAATCAGCGAGGCATAGCTGGCTGAATATCGAAATACGAGGCGCATGTAAAAAGTAGTACACGGAAAGAAAAAATCAAGAAATTGTATAGGGAAAGTTATAAAAAAGTTACTGTGCTGTCCCTGAATCATGGTGCAAACGTCCAGCCCAAGAAAAAGTCTAAGGCGCATGCGTATTTATTAGAGCCAACTCATACGGTGCGACTTCACTGCGGCAGCAGTGCGACAAAACTGTCGCACTCGGTCGGACTCGGTCGAGAGTACGTCGCACGCGGCAAATCAGCATGGAGACGCAGCGAAGCACTCACACGGTGCGACTTCCCTGCGACAGCAGTGCGACACGCACATCGCGCCTGCTGTATGAAATCTACAGTGGCGGTGTCGTTGTGTTAGTTTGCCGCGCATCTGCTCACGCGGTGGGACAAAACTGTCGCAGGAAAGTCGTCGATTCCTGCGACAGCGTGCGTCAGTTATGTCGCACTGCTGTCGCAGTGAAGTCGCACCGTATGAGTTAAACCTTAGTCAGTAAGTATATTCTCTGTGAGTGGAAAAGTCTAGAATCGAACTGCCTTTCGCACGCTTTTCTGCCTCGGACGTACCCTCGGCAGAGAGTAGGTATCAAGGTTAGATACCTACACTTTGCCCTCGGGTAGCGGGGCAAAACGGTCAGGTAGTTGCCTTTATGAACCTTTACGAACAGGCCCGAATGGCACCCAAATTCCTGTGTAGCACCCGAATTTTTATTATGCAGTGGAGTAAAAATTCTTGCATGTACAATAATTATTCCAGTGTAACTGTTAATTTTTCTTTTTTTAATCAAGAAAAATCCTGAAAAGTGCCGCTTGCAGCACGATTACAATGTCAAGTACAGTAATTTTTCCTGATTTTTTCCTTCCGTGTACGCAAAAATTGAAAAATGTTAGATAAAATCTAACGTCGGTACCGATCGTGAGTTAAATATAAAATTTATATAAAATATAAAATTTAAGACCGTAGCGTTCACGGCCTACATTCGCTTAAATATACCGCTTCGCTGATATGAGGCGAGATTAGCTATAGGTTGGCAAGGTATTCTCGATCGTGATATATGAAATGGTGCGAACCGATGTGTCGAAGTCCGTCCATCCCTTCTCCATTCCGTCTTGGCGCGACGGAACACTCGCGCGCATACGAAATCTGTGTCTCGAACACTGAGCGACGCAAGTTTTGTTTGACGCATTCGTGGCCTACGCTGTGCTGCGTTTTAATAAATGCGGGCGTACAATGCTCACTACATGATACAAAAATGTAGCGTGTACTGCCTTGCGTGGGTTGCGTCGCATGTGTCTTAATGTGCGCCGGGTCTTAAGGTTGCAGGTGTTGAAAAATGATTGTCCATTCGCCACTTTGGTACCAGAAAGTAGGTACTATATCTTTGAAATAACTTTATGCCCCTATGAAAGCGAAAATTATGATCAAATTTTATTTGTCATACCTTACTTGATCCAATTTACTCCGCTGTAAGCAACCTTTTAGTATACTACATATATCGAAATCTGCATAACAGAGCCAATGGACGGTACTTTTTTATACAGAGACAGTACGAGGATGGGGTACTTAGGAAACGTTTAGGTGCGAATGAGAACACATGGTGACGACATAAGAGCCTTTCTGTTGCACACAATTTTCTGGACAAGTTCGAGACAGAGAGGCTTTTATGCCGGCACCGTGTATTTTTACTCGCACTCATACGTTGCCTTGGTACCTCATCCTCGTACTGTCTCCGTATGCACAAACTTAAACGCAGAGATAATCATTAACTCGAGTATGTACTCGTGAATAACTTACCGCAAGTAGAAATGTATTTATGTGAACAGCTATTAATTTGCAGCGAGCAATTTTCCATTGGGCTCAAATTCAAATTATCAGAATAAGGCCGAAAATGGATTCATACCAAATTAATATTCATTGGATGCAAATAAATTTCTATTCATCTTAAATAAAATTCCTTTAAAAGTAAACGGAAATAAATCCAGTCCAACGTACACCCCATTTCCCTTAAACCTACAACGATATTATAAAGGAAGTCCGGCCGTACCTATTTTGTTTTCGGAGAAAACGCAGTTGATCGATTTTGCAAAAGAAAAAAAATAATACGACTTTATTAGGTATTGGAATGTCGAACCACCGAAGGTAATAAGCTGTGCGGTCCCCTCTCGAATTAATTGGCGCATCTAATTATTATAAGTGGCGCGAAACGATTGATGCTTCATAACCACTTTGATTTTTCGAGCCGATGATTTGGAACCGTGATGAGGGCCGCTTTTGAATAAGAAAAAAGCACGGCTTTATTAGGTATTCGAACGTCGAGCTAAGATAAGTCGGCTCCGCGACGGCGAAATTTCATTCCTCGTAGCGAGGAATCGTGATTAGAGAGCGGCGTCCACGCTGAGAGACGGAACCCTCCCTTCAACCCTCTCCCTTTTCCCTTTCCCTCTCTCACTTTTTGCTTTCTCTCTCACTCTCTCTCCCTCTCTCTCCGCGCGGGGTATGTACTACTATGCAAATGTTTGCCGAGCGTTAGGAGATGAAAATAATAAGGTGGCGCCCTCTCCGTCCTCTCTCCAGTTCAGCTACCCGCCCGCTCATGCGGCCCCTGTACTGACGTACGGAAAGAGGAGGGAGCTCTTTAAAGAGGTGGCTGTAAATAATGCGTGCAGCACTCGAGGGACCCCTGATATCGAACTTGCTTTGTTATCGTTTCAGTTATGGAAATAACCCCTGAAGTGTGCAAGAGGCTCTCGTAATTTCTTCCCTTCGAGGTTATTCGCCGAATGAAAGAAACAGTCTCGAATCTTTTTTTTCGAAATTTCTATTACGACAAAGCCGGAAGCGTTTGCCGGGGGTGCGGTGAGGCGAGAGGTTAACTACTGTTCTCGCTCGTTCCTTTTTTCCTTTATTTCTTCAGGAAAGGAGTTAAGGGTGCATAATGCGGTAAGGTAAATTTACACCTAGCGTCAATGATTCTGATGGACCCGCTTTGGGTGACAGTACTTTTATTGAGTTGACCGTAGCTGAAAAAATTGGAAGAATCTTAGTGTTTTGCCATGAAGGCTAAATTTGACTGGTGCTTCACGGTAAAACAAGAAGATCCTAATACTGGACACATCAAAACAATTGAAGGGCTTATTTGAAAAACGTGACAAGCCACAAAATCATTTAATTGAGAAGACGAGCTTTGAAGTTTCAAAGAAATCTGTAAAATGCATATTTGATTAATATAATCCTTCAGTGTTTTTAACAGATGTACTCTAGCTCATATATTAACGTCTACAATCTTAAAGTATGAAACAAAAATGCAGGGGACTACCACAAAGTAAACTGTTTATTTTTGAAGAAAGTGTGGCTTGTCACGTTTTTCCAATAAGCCCTTCAATTGTACTAACACTGGCCAAATTAAAGATTTATGATACCTACCTATAATAATTATAATTATTAGAACACTCTGAGACGTCAGCCTAGTCCTCGTGTCCTCCCTCTCAAGATGCACGGCACCGAATTTAGTCTTGTCCCGTATCCTTCAAGCAACAATATACGAAGTTAAACTGGCTGCTTCTTCTTGTCGAAATAGTTGTAATTTCTTTCAAGAATGCTTTGCACTGTTTTTAAACACGATAACTTGTTTAGTACTGGGAGAAAACCCCAGGGGATTCTATGAGGTCGTTTCAAAGTACATTTTCTATCAAACTAGTGCTTCAAATGAAACCATACACATGAACAATGAAACAAAGTTATCGCTTTGTTAACAAAGAACAATAGAATACCATTTATTTGCAAATCTTTCGACATTACAGCGCAGTCTGTTAATTGCGTACATCAATTTCTAGAATTAGAGATAAAGAAAAGGTTCCCCTTCACGAACATAACGACACTATCAATTGACACTCAGCACCTAGAACTGTTTAACTATGAGGTATCAGCATGCATATGTTCTTTTGTTTCGTTGTGTTTATTTTGAACATGGGTGGAAAGCGAATCCTGTAATTTTGCCCAGTTCGAAAAGAGTATACAGGTCTGGTCGTAATTTAGAATTTTGATCGCAGAGATGCAAGAAGTTTTCCGCAGCCACGCATGACGAAGTGTAAACATGTGCAGGAGTGCACAGGTCATTCGGTATTTTACTGAGACCACGCTACTTGTAACGTTTAGAATATACGCTCCTATAAATCTGAAATTTTGTAACTTCGGAACCGTTTGAAGTATTGAGAAAAAACAGAAAACAGATTATGACCCGGAATATCACGTACGAATTGCGCAAGTTTTATTGTCATGGACAAACAGACTGAACAGTATGCATATATGAGCATTTATTTCGAAATCAGAGACAGACTCTTCAATATCTATTTTGTCACTCAGTGCCAAATACTCGATTTCACGGGCGTCCTCAACGCATGTAAAATCACGTTTTACATACCAATTCGTGAAAGGTGGCACAGTGCATGAAATAACTTGTGCAGTGCGTGAAATAACCTGCACAGTTCGTGAAGGAAAAGTCGCACACTCTCTCTCTCTCTCGAGATATCACTGCAATTATTACTTGAAGTTGGCAGTCAGTGTGTCCAACGCCACGCATTCGCAGCACAACTCTACACAGCTGACGCAAAGCCAGAACCTAACCTAACTTAACCCATTCACTGCCGCTGTCGTTTATAAGCGTTCTATTCCATTCAGGCTTGAACTGGGCACTGCGGTTACATGTGTATGTGTAGGCTGGCACTTAAGTAAAGGTACTTTGACGTAAACGTGCACGTGGTTCGGAATTTTGACGATTTTTATATATTTTGTTATTATTAGAATTATTAACTTGAAATTGGCATGGGGCAAAATGTATCTAAATTAGAGCGACAGTGAATGTGTTAAAGTTCTTTGTTTGTTTATTTATTTCATTTTACTTTAAAAAATACTTGTTTGTAATTGGGGGGGGGGGGGGCTCCGCCCCCACGACCCCCCGTCAACCCCGCCGCCACCACCCCGCCCCGAATAACACCCTGCCCCGAACCCTGTCAACTTCGTATTTGAAACTTATTGTTAGTGACACAAAATAGAATTCGTCATTCGGGCGTTCGCGCCGTTTTTAACTAGTGTAGTTTCCGCACTCGCTTCGCTTGTGCGGCAAACTTCACACTCGTTAAAAACGGCGCTTCACGCCCTCATAACGAAAATAACTATTATACATGTAGATATTATTTATTCGAATCCATAACTGTACTATCACTAAATTTCTCACTTGGAATTTTTTCCCCATGCTTTCTGGGATTGATTGCTACATTTTAAAATATAATTTTTCTTAGTGAAGGCGTTTATTTTAGCCTATTCAGTTTCCGAATTTGCACAAATTTCTCGCGTGATATCGCATTAGGAGATAATTTTAAGGGGCAGTTTACATCATAAAAGTTTAGTTAGAAAATCCAGCTTCCAGCATGAGAAGGAGAATCAGTAAAGCCTGTTGACGAGGACGACGTCGATTACCTACAGTTACGTTGCCGTGCGGATTCAGTTTCTACATGATAAAGCTCTGGAACGGAACTGTGATCGCGGATTGAGCTCTCCGGGGATTAGAACGTCGAAACTCTTTAAGCTTCCTCGAACACACACGACAAAGCTCCCGCGCTATGAGATAGGAGGAAGAAAATCCAACGATCGATATAAAGAAGCTCCCTTTCTCGACGGATGAGCGGTTTGCAGCGTACGAGAGGGAGATAAATGAGGCTGAGTCTCGCATATATGTACATTTAAACGTATACAAATACGCAGACAGGCGCAACAACGCAATTTCTATCTTCGAAATTTCCGAGCGACCTTGAGATTTGGTAAAAAATTCCGCATCAAAGGAAATTAATCATCTTTATGCAAAGCACCGTAAAATATTCGTATTTACTTGTATATATTTATGTACGCCCTCATATACACGATTCTCCGGCTCGCTGCTTCTGACTATAAAAAGTACATATTTATATGGATACCTACGTACACGCTTAAACCGAGTATATTTTTCGCATGCACAATAAATATATATTGAATTTTTTTATGGTTATCTACGGAAAGGAGCGTGCGTTGAGAATAAGTGTTCCAAACGTATAGCGGTGCTTCGAGGATGGGCTCTCGAGCGCCCGGCGATTCCGAAAAATGGGCCCCCACCTTCGACCTCCTATATTTTATATCTAAATTCCTGATTATCGGCTCTCCACCGAATTCAATCGCTCCGCACACGAACGCATGAATCTCCAGCACCTTATTATATTTATAAGGAACTAGCAGCCCGTCCCGGCTTCGCACGGGTAGATTGTGGATCGATTTTGTCCGTCCACCATTGTTTAAATACATTTTTAATACAAAACTTTTAGTATTTTTCCCGGGCTACGCAATGGTCATATTGGATTTGATCTTGACCATGACCTTCAAGGTTATATCAAGGTCAAATTATTTTTTTTTTCACGTTCAAATGTGTCCTTGACCATTTTTTTCATGTTACCTTTATTGTCAGCGGAGGTCAAATTTAGGTCAAGTATAGTTCGACTTTTTGAACACCCTTTATAAGATTTACTAACTCAGAAACCTTCGCGGGCATGCGTCCAACCATTTCCCAACTTTTCATCGCAATCGGATGAACGGTTTAGGAAGGCATAATAATCATCAGTACCGGTACTTTTTGAACACCTTTTATAAGATTTACTAACTCAGAAACCTTCGCGGGCATGCATCCAACCATTCCCCAAAGTTTCATCGCAATCGGATTAACGGTTTAGGAAGGCATAATAATCATCCGTACCGGTACTTTTTGAACACCCTGTATAAGATTTACTAACTCAGAAACCTTCGCAGGCATGCGTCCAACCATTCCCCAAAGTTTCATCGCAATCGGATGAACGGTTTAGGAAGGCATTTGATATTACCTTAAAGGTCACGGTCAAGGTCAAATCCAATACGACCACTGCACTGGGTAGCCAAGGGAAAATCCTTAAAGTTTTGTATTAAACATTTTTCTCTAAAATGTTTTCCCGTTGAGATAATCGGCCGTACCGGGACTTTTTGAACACCCTGTATAAGATTTACTAACTCAGAAACCATCGCGGGCATGCGTCCAACCATTTCCCTAAATTTCATCGCAATCGAATGAACGGTTTAGGAAGGCATAAGAGACATACAGACAGACAGACAGACAGACAGACAGACAGACAGACATTCATTTTTATATATATAGATAGATACCTGTATAGATTCGTAGTATATTTTATACCTGTGGTTATTGATTATCGATAAACTCATTTGCGCACTTACAGGGATAAGAATTAATATTTTAATTTGGCAGAAGGTATTTTAAATCATGGTATCTACCGTTTTATAAATTAATTGAATCGATCATCAGTCAAATCTTTTCTTTCACCTAGTTGCATGACAGTTAAATATACCACTTCTTTGGAATAAATTACAATTTTAATGGAGTAGTAAATCGTGTACAAGACAATTTTTTAGTGTTAATTACGGACTTTTGGACTAACAATAAATCGCATAATAGATGGAAAAATGTAGTCTTCGGGAAGTAGGGGAGACTGTTGTACCTTGGAACGATTATTGAAAATTTTAGTTTAACTGATGATTGGGAAAATATTTAAACGGCATTTCTCTCTCCTGCTGAATCGATAAGATATCTATTCAGGTACACGAGATGTAAAGGAAATTTTACAAATATTGATGCCAAGGTATTTTCCACCACAATTTTTATTAGCTACAAATTGTTCCAAGGTACAAGATGGTCTTGTACCATGGAACAGGCATAATGTACCTTGAAACACAGATAATAACCAACTAAAAAAATAAACTAAGTAAAAGTTTAGATTATTTAACAATATAAATTGTACCAGATATCATAAATTAACAAAAGCACTTGTAAAAAAGAACAAAACATTTGAGCAAAAGCAACTTAGAGTTTAACTATGCTTCTTTTCTTTTTGGTGATGAAAAACTCAAAACATGATTGACAGGATTGACAGGATCTCTCATTTTACCTTCTTTACTACGCGGCATAATTGGAAAAATTCTGAAATAAAAAATTAACGTTCTTTATTAATGTTCCAAGGTACAAGATGGTGCAACATTACTAAAAACGGCTGCCTCCACGCCGAAGCTAAGTTTACAAAGAAAAATACCTAACACTGTATCTTTACTCACCATTGAACACTATTACACACAAAAATTATTTAATAGTTTTAAAGTGACCAGTCCTCAAATTATCTGCACACGAATACGATGCTAATTATATACCTACTTCTCTTGTGGCGAAAAAACTTATTTTTATTTCACAACCTCAAAATACGTATGTGACGCGTGAAACATGAATGCACTACTGAAGGCCACGCAAGTGAAGATTATACCCGAATTTTGAGATGATAGATGGCGATATTTGTCATAAATACGAATCGTTTCAAGGTACACTATCCTCAAGGTACAACAGTCTCCCCTATCGTATCAACCTTAGCACAAAAATTCAAAGGTTTTACACTCAATTTAAAAAAAGACACATGACGTTTTTCTATTTGTCGTATTAAAAGAAGTAGAAAGAATTTAAAAATAGAGCACATAAAGCGGTTTAACGAAATCAAAGATTTCGACACTCTTAAATATATTTGGAACATATCTGTACCTCAGAGCCAGACTATGTTAAATCCATAGGCTTAACATAGGACTTAACATAGTCTGGCTCTAAGGTACAGATATACATCGGCACCTATTAAGAAACAACTTATACCCCATTACTTAACGTAAGTATCCAAAGAATAGTTTCGAGTGATCCACGGGTGGATTATTTTAAATATTACATTTTTCCTCTTAACAAAGTCAGCTGTCGTTGTTAAATTTACTCGATCAAATTTTGATTTCGGCCCCTTCCACTTAATACACGTTCGACGCTTATAAGCCTCTTTCGACCCTTTTCCATTTCGAATAAATCTTTCGCCCCTGCTTTGCCTCCAACCCCCGTACCATATTTCTCCCACCCCGGTCTCTGTCCTCCTATAAAGTGGAGCGCACTGTGCTGTATTATATAACGCGAACAAAAGGCCGTATACAACCTTTGAAACCATGCAGAAATTCTCCTTCGAGCGAGCGCAAAGCCCGGAATTTCTTGGCCATCGCGGTACCGCGCGTCGTATCGTTCGACCAGTACGAGAGTCACTTCCAAACGCGTAGACATTCATTTCCGAAAGTGCTGACCACCGGCGTTTCTGTTATCGGGTTTAATTAAAAATTTAATCAAATACAGGTGCCGCTAAGGTAAGTGTAATTAGAAATTCAATTAAAGACTAATAACTGAAGTTTGTGTGTGGCGCCGTCTTAATGTAACTCGTATTTGAATCACGGATCCGCGCCAGACAGCCGTCCAATATCGCATGTTCGCGCGGAGTCAGCATTAACGATGCTGTTACGACGTCATTTATAAATAATCGACGCTATGCGAGTGTACTCACGTCATGTACCCCGAGAGAAAAAGAGGTGGGATTCCAAGTTGATTCGTTCTAATTTTTTTGCAGTAATCCCAAGGAAAAATTATTAACTACATATGTATAAGTTTCTCTATAGCCGTTGACAAATAATTAAATTTTTTGAAAGATACAACAAGGTTAATCAGTTATATATTAATTCTCATTTCAATTTGGCTAAAATCTATCCTAAGGGGAAACCACATTTACTGTTTCTCGCATCACATGTACATATTCTGTTTTGAGCAAATTTAGTGTCACGTTCCCACGCAGCCGTTTCGTGGAAATTGTAGGCACGAATCCTTTACAAGTAAGAAGGAGCCGCCTGCTCAAGGAAAATCCCTATGGGATTGTCAACATAGGCAAAACTTTATGCCCAGCGATACGACCTTCGTTCGGCGAAGCGGACGATTCGGATTAGCAATACTGTCCGAGTCCAGGGTTTTGTTTAGAGGATCTGATCTTACTCAGAAATATCTTTCAGCTAAACCCAAGAGACTTTTTTTTGGCGATAGTTAGAGTATGGGTGGGAACGATTTTACCTCAAATCGGAAGAAAAAGAAGTATTTCCTGAAATATTGGAGCAAGCGCAAATGTAAATAGGAGTGCACACTGTTTCTCGACGCGCTCTCCTATATTTACGATTTAGGCTTGAATCGAGATTTTTATAGATTATCGACCACTCGCCACCTTTTTTAGATAAATCATGCAAGTGTAAATATATACAGCATGTTTAATTAGCAAGGAAATTTCGATGTGTGGCTGGCATCGTTCATTTCACTCTGGCTGGTTTTAATGCCAGCCAATTGCGAGTTGTCACCTTTCAGTTTAACACTTTGGTTCAGCTCATGTAATGGAAGTTCTTCGGTACTTCTTGACAATACTCGACCGAGGCTGTCATGCATATATGACGTCATGCCAAAGTGAGAGGTAGCGACTCACTATTGGCTGGCCTAAGAACCACTCAGGGTTAAATGGACAGTACGGGTCATACACCAAAAGTCCTTGGCTAATTTGACATGCTATATTATAATTAATGATCATGCTGATTAATAATTATGTTCATGGTAAGATAATATTAAAGCGCATTGCAATCCTAAAAAAAAATAGATCTCTTTGTTTAGCGAATGCGTAGCGATTCAATATTCATCCTTTTCTAGAACGTAATAGGTACATATATACGAGTAGATATATTACCATGACCGAATATCACGACAGAATGAATTTACCTTCCCAAAGAAACGACATAATATCGGTCGTGAAGCTGCGAGTAAATTTCTCCGATAAGGAGACATAAATATTTTATTATGCATTTCATACGAATTAATTTGCCGAACGTGTGATAAAATTCGAGAGCGTGTCGCGCTCTACTTAGACGCGAAAGATATTTCGATCTTCTCCTAGGTACACGAAGCCCCGCACTTGCTGCCCCGGTGGCACCGGCTTCGATGCATTCGGGGTACCGCGCGCCACCCCCTCATTCAAATTCACTCTGCGATGCTAGACTTAAATTCGTATACCTACCACCCGGTTGCAGTGTCGACGTCTTGCATTATTAACGCCGTTTCCTTCTTCCTTTCCGCCGAGCATCCGAGCATCGTCGTCGCCATCCCCTGCCGTGTGCACAGGAAGGGGCGGAGGACGGGAGACATACTATCCCCCTGGTAACGTGCAGGTAACTGAGACGATAACGCCATTACTTCGAGGAGAGCACCCAGGGCCGTGGTTTAATTATCTTCGCCCTCCCCCTTCCCTCCTTACCTTCCACCCTTTCCCCTAGTGGGCGAAGAAGGGGTAGAACGGAGGAGGTGAGAGCACCTGACGACGTGATGTCGCTCCTATTTGCCACCCTCCTGGCTTATATTATTAATCCTCGTTTCGAGACACGAGCCACGCGGCGAGAGAGATTATCGGGGAAGATGTACGCGTTAGTTCGCCCGAGTAACGTCTGTCGCGATTCAACGAATTTCAGGAGAACCGCGCGTTCCTCGCGCCGTTAAATGGGTATCAAAAGGAGGCGAAATCTTTGGCGCTCGTTTGCCGCGTCACAGTTTGTAATAATATAAGCGGTGTTGAATTTTGCAAGGACATTACACGTCGTACACACACACACTCGAGGCGGAATGGAATTGATAAGGGTGAATTCTGTTCTATTGTTACGGTTAACGTTGAAGTGTATTTCCAGCTAAATTGAAATGACCGAAAATTGTTGATTATAAAACAAAAATATGTGCAACTTCTACGTAGAGGTTGGAGATACGTTCTATTTTCTCGTTAGAATCCTTCATTTGGCACTGGTATTATACAGGGTATTCCGCTCAGGATAATCATGCCGGGTGTGGCCTAATTTGGCAATACTTGTCCCGCCGATAAATAATAGATTGACGGCATAAATATTGACTGACAGTCAGAATTTGGTTGTAAGTCAATACTTATGCCGTCAATCCATCACTGGTCGGCGGGACAAGTATGGGCAAATTAGGCTACATACGCCATGACTATACTGAGTGGAACACCCCTTATATTATGCACATTAATATACTTATGCATATTAATTTCCCAAATATAGTAGAACTCCTATTATCCGAGATAATTGGAACCGGACTCACCTCGGATTTTACGGAAACTAAGGAAAACTTTAGTATAATTATATGGTCCATAATGAAGAAGCACGCGTGAATAAATTTAATATGTTATATCGTGTGTGTTGAACAAATAATATACTTTCGAACGCAACGTAAGTGAAAAAGACGTCTCACGTGCCTGCTATAGATAAGACAATTTAATGAACTAGCTGTTCTACCCGGCGTTTCCCGGGGTTTAGTCAATTTTGTAAAAGCTTTCTATAGTAAGATAATAATTGTATGATCGGAACCGGTACAACGCCATTCGACATGAAATTTTATCGAGTTTTTGAATATCACTATCTACTTTCACCGATTTCTTCATTGTTTTTAAGATATTTGCGAAAAACTAAAAAGTTGCACGAGTATAAATTTTACTTAAGGGAGTTAAAAAGGATAGTAGGAGTGGGTTTTTGTAAACCAAATGTAGACAGTATTTTCCATCTTCTTTTAAAGCATACATGTGCCAAATTTCATCGACATCAGATAAAAACTGTAGCCTTGTATAAAGAGCATACAAATATACAAATACACATACATACGTACACATATACCGCATGTCCTATGGCCAACCGCGCAGGTGAGCTGCGACCTGAATTCTTGACTTCGGCAGTATTTATAGTACAGTTAGAGTGGACTTCAGACGAGTGCGCTGCATAAGAACGAAAAGTGTCGACTGCTCTTCTAATAGCGGTCAATTCGGGAGATCGAAACGTTTCGTGTAACCTCAAAATCGTAAAGTTTTGAATTAGTAGTGAATGATTTGTAGAGAGAGAAAAGTGATGAGAAATAATCATAAATAATCTTCCGAATTGACACCTTAGGTATCGCTCACGCCACTTCGTAAAACTACTTCCTAGACACGCGCGGTGCTAGCGCGGAAATAATTTCTGAAACAAATAGGCATGAGGCGTGTAATTCGATTGGACATCGAAAAAACCCGAATGATTGTTAACTCTCACTTCTGAACATTACTTACCATTTATTCAAAGATTCACGATTTCGAGCTTAGACTTCGATCTCCCGAATTGATAGCCATCGGGAGATCAGACGTTTTACACTTTTCGTAAGAACGCAGCGTAAGAGCGAAAAGCGTCGTCTGATTTCCCGATGGCTGTCAATTCGGAAGATTATTTATGATTATTTCTCATCACTTCTCTCTACAAATTACACAGGTTTACAAAAAAAAAGTCCGGACTATTTGACAGGACCATGGTATTCCGAGGTATTTTTGCGTCCTGAATCCGATCCCGAGGTCATCTGAGCCCCATCACGTCAGAAAAACGAGATTTCAAGGTCATTTAGAGGTTAAAATGACCATTTTTTGGAACTGGACCCGGGACAATTTCTCAAGCGACCTGTTGAGTTGGAAAAGGTAGCTGTTTAGGTTTTGAATACCTTCCAAACATTGGAATGGAGTCCTAAATCTCGACCGGGACTATCACAGAACCACCCCAGTGGATAAAATGTTGCCATGATCGTTGTATTTCGCGGATTACGATCTCCCTGTCAAGGCATCCAATTCCGGCGATCCGTTCACTGTGACATATTGACAGTGGACCCAGCACTGACCCTAGTGGCCTTAGAACCTTGGAGTCATGCTCTGGGTGCTGCTCAGGGCAGTCCCATTTCCTTATTTATTTATTTCACGGGCTCTTGCCCTTTTCAAAGACATTACAACCAACACAATTGGACGGCATAAATTTGCTGTAAGTTGACGAAGGAATCTTACCAATTCACGAGTTTAAACTCCCTGCCAAGACGCAGAAACTTGACGGAAAACTTCCATATCTCGAGAACTGCTCAACCCATTCGGCTGAAATTTCGCACCATGTTAGGGGACTTCTTGGGAACATTGTTTGTATCCGAACAATAAAGACCCTTCTGTAAAGCCGATTGTTCGTGTACAATCGGCCCTATGAAACAGCATGTAGAACATGAGCCAAAAATTTGTGCGTCTGCAGTGGCAACCTCCTCCTTGCAAATCTCGTTTTTCTGACGTGATGGGGCTCAGATGACCTCGGGATCGGATTCAGGACGCAAAAATACCTCGGAATACCATAGTCCGGTCAAATAGTCCGGACTTTTTTTTTTTTGTAAACCTGTGTTATTCACTACCAATTCAAAACTTTACGATTTTGAGGTTACACGAAACGCTTCGATCTCCCGAATTGACAGCTATTAGAAGAGCAGTCGACACTTTTCGTTCTTATGCAGCGCAGTCGTCTGAAGCCCACTCTAACTGTACCATAAATACTGCCGAAGTCAAGAATTCAGGTCGCAGCTCACCTGCGCGGTTGGCCATAGGACATGCGGTATACATGGTGTTTCAAAAGTAAGCGTAAACTTTTCGAGGGCGTAATCCTCAGATAAAAATAAGACAAAAAGTTCCTACCAACATTGGTCCGGAAATGCTTTATAAAGAAGCTACGCTCCTTCGAATGGGGCACCCTGAAGACGGTTTTCCTCAATATTTCCGAAACCGTTAACAATAAAACTTTGAAAATACATACACGGTATAAACTTTTGGCGCTGAACTCGATTCTGAATTCAGAATTTAAAAATTTTTGTCAGGCGCGTCACATACCGGGAAGGTTAATGGCTAAAATAACCCTATTTTTTTATGTTTCAGTTTATTACGGTTTTCGTTCAAAATTATAAAATTTCCAAGTTTTTTACGTAAAAAAGGTACTCTTAGTTCATCTCGATAGAATAAACCGTTTTCAAGAAAATTAATTCTGAAGATAGGGTTTCGTGGTTAACCAAAGCACGAATCCCGATTGAGGATGTCTTTACCCTTAACGGTTTCTCTCGCACTCGCGCGCCTCTTATAACGGAGGGGCCAGATGCACCGCGTATTGCATAATGGCTTCGATCGTACGATCGTTCGCGTACCTCTCCGCCACCGTCGCGTTATTACACCAGCGTGGGAAGATTCGCGCGCCAACCGCGCGACGTCGGATCTCTCGCTACGACGTCGGATCTCTCGCTACGCCGTATTCGTCTCATTCCCACGATTACGTCGCGCTCCTCTCTGCAGTCGCATTCGACACGTACGCGCTTCCACGAACACAGATGATCTTTATTGGAGTTGTATATATATCGTTACACGCGCGCACCAAGGGAGGAGGGTGGGAGAGGAGGTCGCGTTCTACACCTCCTATAGTTACATCCGTATGTGTGTACATACGTAGATATATGCACGGCGGTTTACATGCACGCGGGTTTGAAAAAGAAAAAAGTTGGTTCGCAATCGCGGAGCGAACGATACCGCGACTTTCGAGTTCGAAGCCAAAACGTACATTTTCCGGGAGAACGACTTGCATTATAGCCCCCTCCCACCCCCTCCCACCCCCCTCTCACTCCATTTTCTCCCAACCTTCTCCGTTTTCCGGCGTGCAGAGGACGCACGGACGAGTTGGCGATTCGTCGATGGCACGACGTATAAATATGTAGATGCACACGTTTCTTCCTCGAATTATCTGACCCCTTCCTCGCATGGAAAACTGGTCGCCGTCTGACTGCAAATGCGCGTATGTATACGTATGCGCGAATTTCGTGCCCAGAAGCTGCTTCGAAGGGGGATTTCGGTCGGGGAAGTCGAACTTTTATTGGGTATAATGTGCCGATGGGAATATTATCTTCTATTATTCAAAGTTAATGCCAAATCTTGTTGAGGTTGGAAATCCTAATATTTTTATTATTTCATAAGTGGAACAAATTTTATATCATGCGGTATGATGTTAAATAGTATTTGTGGGTAATTTGAAATTGTCTCCCCCCCCCCTCTCTCTCTCTCTCTCTCTCTCTCTCTCTCTCTCTCTCTCTCTCTCTCTCTCTCTCTCTCTCTCTCTCTCTCTCTCTCTCTCTCTCTCTCTCTCTCTCTCCCTCTCCCTCTCCCTCTCCCTCTCCCTCTCCCTCTCCCTCTCCCTCTCCCTCTCCCTCTCCCTCTCCCTCTCCCTCTCCCTCTCCCTCTCCCTCTCCCTCTCCCTCCCCCTCTCCCTCCCCCTCTCCCTCCCCCTCCCCCTCCCCCTCCCCTCTCCCTCTCCCTCTCCCTCTCCCTCCCCCTCCCCTCTCCCTCTCCCTCTCCCTCTCCCTCTCCCTCTCCCTCTCCCTCTCCCTCTCCCTCTCCCTCTCCCTCTCTCCCTCTCCCTCTCCCTCTCCCTCTCCCTCTCCCTCTCTCCCTCTCCCTCTCCCTCTCCCTCTCCCTCTCCCTCTCCCTCTCCCTCTCCCTCTCCCTCTCCCTCTCCCTCCCCCTCTCCCTCTCCCTCTCCCTCTCCCTCTCCCTCTCCCTCTCCCTCTCCCTCTCCCTCTCCCTCTCCCTCTCCCTCTCCCTCTCTCTCTCTCTCTCTCTCTCTCTCTCTCTCTCTCTCTCTCTCTCTCTGGGTGAGTCAGTGCACGTTCGGCTTTTCACGCGTATTTAGAACAAAATTTCTGCTACTTTCTGCCTGCGGGCTTTTTATTACAGCCTCTCATTGCATGCGCTATACTGCAACAATATCTTGTGCAATGGAGAAATGACATGAATTTTGTTATGATGTTGTGTTGAAAGACAATAACATTAGAAATAAGGTGGTTTTTGAAAAAATTAAATTAAGCGTAAAATAAGCTGAAAAATCGGTTTTGAAATATCGGCTTAGCTCCGCCCACAAGAAACGGCGCGATGAACCCGAGGCGAAATTTCTATATTCACTTTGACACTGAACACCCTGCTAGTTTCCCTTGCGCTAGCAGTGTCTTCAGTGTCAAAGTAGTGTCCATGTCCATGTGAAAATGACACTGACTTTGACACTGCTGACCCTACATAATTCCTTTTTCGGTAGTAGCAGGGTCAAGTCAGTGTCTTTGAACGCAAACTTTCTATACTCATTTTGACACTGGTGACCCTGCTATTCAGGGTCTTCAGCGTGGTTAGCAGGTAGCTGAAATTCAGGGTATTCAGGTTGGAAATAGGGTTTTCTTAAATATGTATGCGATCTATGTAAACTCCACAGAAAGTATAGGACTAGAATTTTGCTACTTCAAATTGTTGCAGTGCCTTGATAATTTCTTCCTTATGATACAAATAAAAATAATTTTGTTACCGAATTTTTTAAACATTATTTAACAAATCTATGAAGTAGTTCTATACTTTTTGCAGAGTCTATCGACTGCATACATTTTTAATACAGAAGTTTACAACATGATGAATATCATTTAAAAGTTAATTATATTATAAATATATATTCACATAATATGTATAGTTATATAATTGTAATATGATATTTATAGTATTTATAATATATATTCATATTATTTAGAATTATATAGTAATAACGTAATATTTATAGTATTTGTAATATATATTCATAATATTTATAGTTATATAGTAATAATATAATTCAATATCATAAAATAAAAAAATCTGCAATATACCAAATTGATTTTCACTTGACTAACATTTTTAGAACTATTTCCGGTTATTGTTGATGTGGCAACTACTGGAACTGCTGCAGCAACGTTTCTAGAATACATCATTTTAATTCGCAATCATATTACTGCATGTAAGTGATTAAAGCTTTTAAATTGATTTACTTACCAAGCAATCCTTTGAATAATTTCGGATTTATACTCCAGGTCGGGACGTTCTTTTTATTAGATGCCTCTCCGCGTTCGATGGCCGTCCTACTTTTGATTTTCCCGCTTCTTCTTTTCTTCCCGGTTTCACTCGCCCGCGATCCTCCTTATCGACCATCGTTTCTCTTCGCTGAATACTTCCTACCTTATCTCCTCCCCGCTTGACCATCTGATCTAACCTCCTAAACTTGCCCTAACCTCTATCTTTCCCCCGCTTTCCTTTTCCGTAATTTCTACCTTTCTTCCTCTTCCCGCACTTATCTATTATCTTATCAGCTGCCTATCTATCTTTCCTTCACGCTTGCCTCATTTTTCGGCTTCCCTATACCTATATTCACTTATTTCTTCGCTTTTCACTCACTCCCTCTCACACGTCAACCGTATGCTTCCACTACAGCTAACCAAGTCTTAAAATAAGAATTCTTTTGTCAACATTTTTCTAAATTTGTTATTACATCTTTTGATAAATATTCTTGCATAGACGCAAATCATCCTACATTAATTGATTGTCTTTGATTTACTATAATATGTGCTTTTTAATATATGCTGCATAGAAGTGAAAGGTATTGAAATTCCAAATTACGAGTAAAAAACTTATATTTCAAGAACTTAGAGAAATTGTTAGAGTTTCGGACTTAGAATATTTTCAACATGACGAACGAGACAGAAAAATTTCGGTCTCCTGCATGCAGGGACTTGAAAATAATAAATTTTCTAAGTCCGAAACTGACAATTTTTCTAAGTTCTTGAAATATAAGTTTTTTATTCATAATTTTGAATTTCAATACCTTTTGCTTCTATGCAGTAAAGGGGCTGTGGCGTGTGTTCAGCATGAAGTAAAAATCATAGAGAGGCATAGCAGTGTGTTCAGTGTCAAAATGAATATAAAATCTTCGACTTGGGTAAGAGCAGTGTGTTCAGGGTCTAAATGAGTATGAAAATAAAATTTCCGGTTGAACCTTATTCGACACTGACGACCCTTCTATTGGTTAGAATGAAAGAATGTAGCGTAGTCAGGGTGAAAGCAGCGCCGAAACAGTGTGTTCAGGGTGAAGTAAGGGTCAGAGAGGGGCATAGCAGTGTCTTCAGTGTCAAAGTAGTGTTCATGTCCATGTGAAAATGACACTGACTTGGACACTGCTGACCCTACGTAATTCCATTTTCGGTAGTAGCAGGGTGAAAGCAGCGTCGAAACAGTGTGTTCAGGGTGAAGTAAGGGTCATAGCAGGGTGTTCAGTGTCAAAATGAATACAGAAATTTCGCCTCGGGAATGCAGATAGCAGCTGTGACGTCACGGATCGTCCCCTAGTCGCCGGCCGGCTACAAGTTTACCGCTTGCAGTTGGCGCTGTGCGCATTCTTCGTTCAGATTTTCCCAGAGTTTGGTCAATTGCGAACTGTAGAGTTTGTGCGACGTACCTACTTTAATACGACCGATAGTGTCGCAGAAAAAAACCGTCTCGAAGACATTATTATTGTGTCGTACCAAAGTGCAGAAATACTTCGGTAACTGCACCTGATAAGTTGTACTTCGCAATTCCACGAAATAAAGACATTCAAAGAGAATCGAATAAGTTGAATATTAATTTTTTATAAATTTAATCACAATACTATCAATTTTTATGTAATCTTACTAGAATATAAGAGTAATTTTTATCTACAAACTATGTATGTATCAGCATAGATTTAAGATTGAATGATAATGATTATTTGGTCTGATTAAGATTTTCTTTTGGGGTTTTTCCTTAATCCGTAGCAACAAATGTTGGACCATTGTTATGATCCCCAAAAGCAAATTATATAATAGATAAAACAACTTCTACATTAATTTAATCGATTACTTCTTGAGTGAGAGTATTGAAATAAGCAAAAAATGCTCGATGTTAGATATTTATAATCCTAAGTTTAAGACTATGATTTTTTACCGCAAAGGAAAGATAAGAGAGAGGGTACAGATTTATAACTTTACCCTTGCTAAAAAGTTTTCAATACTTTACAACCGGAAAAAACCCGGCGGGCCTAGCGGCCCAGATGAGCGTTTTCTACGGTAAATCTACTCGTTGCGAGCATAGTTTGGACATTGTGGCGGGGGTGTCCAGCAGCTGACGTCACGCAACGTAGCTTCGTGTCGAGGTACCGTTTTTATTTAAAATATTTATAGCACGATTATAACTCTTAATATTTTGCGCTACAACTTCGGTTAACGTTTTTGTGACCCAAACTCTCGATTGCATTGTCTCCGTAATTTTCACGCGCCGATCTGTAATAGATATTGATAATTAGCTATTTTAATGTTACCTACCTATAAGATTTATGGCACATGTGGTAGGTGAGCATCTAGCATTCAGAAAGGGGTACCTACTAATAATGAAAATTATGGTCATACTAACCTGGCAGTTTTAACGCCTCTTATTTCAGCGCTAACAAAGTCTGACTGGCCTGCTATAAAACTGGACAACATAAACGAATCAATTTTTGGCAAATTATCGGACTGCCCCTGAACAAAACCAGGTTCCACCATTTTTGCCTTGTACGAGTAGCAATATCTAATGCGTTTGAAAGTAAAATATACACTGCAAACACTTTCACGACCGACATACGCAGTCTACGCAATAGACACTTCGGCTGCCGCGGACGATCCGTGACGTCACCCAGCCGACTAGCCACTCACGAAGCGTTTTCGATCACGTGACAAAGTAGGCGTTCCGCTGCGAAACAAACTTACAAATATTTCGCTTGTTGCCCGTTTTTTGGGAAAAAAATTATCTCATATCATCTTAAGAAGGCTACTACATCGCCTTAAGCAGAAATTCCAAATGATTTAAAATTCATGTCATTTCCCCATTCGGAGTCAAGTTGGGCTTTGTGTGTGGCTTTTTATTGTAAATTATTTGCCGTTGCTGGAATGTTTGGAGGTTAGAACTCCTATAGGCTGTCTTTCTCTCTTCGGCTGTCATCTTACATCGGTCGGTAACTCAGTCGTATCTAAAATCGCACAACCAGCGCCATCTCACGGAATATCAGCAAACCTGTCAACGCTCAACATCCTATTAATAGTGCAACATGGCTGATAAGGAAGGGAAATTAGTAATTCAATCCAATCAATCAAACTCCTCTGAGGAAGGCAAATATTGGTCTCTCTCGACGTCCAACTGAAAGCTCTCAGAACGACTCTGAAGTTTCCGGAGACTCTGTTGAACCTAAATCTTCTCGCAGAAAGCGTACCCTCTCTAGTGATACTGAGGAAAATCCACCGAAACGGACTCTGGGCTGAGTTCCAAATACCATCTAGATGGAGGGTATCAACGATTTTAAACGCACTCTGAACATCAGACTCCCAGCAATTGTATCGAAACTTGAAACTGTCCATGATGGTATGAGCTCATTAAAAGCCACAACATCTGCCATTACAAAGGAAAATACTGATTTCTCAAACAGGCGTTGAGCCAACTTGAAGCACGTGTTGATGAGCTATCCTCTCGTGATTCCCTTGCAGCTGGTCAGTCGAACGTTTTGCCGTCTCTTGAGTTTATCACGGAAGCAACAAATGTGAGCACGTTGCATTCCAACCGTACTCTCGGAAGGCAAAGTCCCACTAGCGAGCTCGTGGTGTCTGGAATCCCGGCTGTAGGTTTGACTAATGAGAATGCAATTCAATCGTTCAATGGTATTATTAGTCTTCTCGGTTTGGCAGCTGCTGCCGACAACTTCACTAGCTCTAGACTTCTCCTTAAACCACCAACTGTAATCTCAGATCCCGCACAGGGCCCTGCTCGCACTAAATTGTCTCTCGCTGTTGTTTGCAAAAATAGCTCAATCGTCAAACGCGTAATTGCTTTAAAGAGAAAGTTCGGAGTCATTAAATATACCAAACTCACCGAACACCTCATAAATCTAGGTAACACTAACTTCCCAGCTGCACCAAGTGATTCAATAATCAACATTAACGAAATGCTGTCTAAGTCTACATACCGTCTGCTTCGTGATGCAAAAATTAGACAAAAGTGCCTCATTTAAGTATGTCTGGAGCGCATCTGACGCGGTCCTGGCAAAAAAGGCTGATGGAGGCCTACTCCACACCATCATGTCACTTAATGACATTACTAAGTTGATAAATCTCTACGGATCTCACTCAAGCTGACGTGCATCACCTGGACAAGCTATACAATCCTTGACTCATCACACTCCGAAACTTCGCTCTTTCAATAAAATTCGTGTTTGCTGTCTCAATGTAAATTCACTCCGATCTCATCTCGACGTTCTCTGTGCCCACTTGGCCAACCATCCACAATACCAAGTCATCGCAGTCACCGAAACGTGGCTTTCTAACAATGTTCCATCCGCTGTATTGATCTTCCAGGCTTCAACTTTATTCGTAACGATAGTAACACAAATGGCGGAGGCGTCGGTTTATATGTTCATGAATCCCTTTCGTTCAAAGTCATCTCCAAGTCCAACACGCAATGGCATGGGAAGCCTGAAGTACCAGAATATCTAACTTGTGAGATAAAACTACCTCAAGCCCAGTCTGTCTTCGTTGCTGTTGTATATCGGCCTCCACACGCACCTTTCAAAGTGCCATGCGATCTCGGACTTGCACTAGCTGAGGCTATGGACGGCTATAGTCATAAGATTGTTTTGGGTGACTTTAATGCCGATCAGCTTTCAAATAACTTTGACGTCCAGTACGTAAGGTCACTTCTAAGAGATTATTCGCTTCGTCTCGTAAATCATGGATGCACTCACGTAACAGAGACGTCCTCTACGTGGTTCGATCTCTGTCTCATTGATGAGTCTGATACATTGCTGTGCCATGGTAAATCTGAACTGCCACTGGGCGCTGGTCACCATCTTATTTATGCAGAAATAGAAATTCAACGCGTCCGCCCTGTGACGCTAAATACATCTCTACACGCAAACTGAACAATCTGTCTGATGCCGAACCCAATCTGCAGGCCATCGACTGGCAATTAATAGTGGACACAGCTAACACAAGTGATAACGCACTCGAGCAATTTTATCAATATTTTCTCTCTGAAATCGACCTCGTCGCTCCGATCATCAAAGTAAAAGTGAATTCACTCAAACAAGCGCCGTGGCTAACTAATGATCTAAAAACTGCTGAGAAATCACTTCGGAAGACCTACAGCGCTGGAGGCGTACCAGAAGGGAAAGAGATCTACTTAACTTCAGGTCACAACGTAAGAAATGGCACACCGATCTGACTCAAGCCAGGACAGACTATTACAAGTCGCGACTCCAAGGTTTATCCATTGCCAATACCTGGAATGAACTCCGCAAACTAGGGCTTATTAAGCCCCTCAGCTCGCCACCATTGGCGGTCTCCGCTGAGACACTAAATCAACACTTTGCTGCCATTTCTTGAAGCAATTCTGCAACTGAGCCAACTACATCGTCTCCCGAATCTTACACATTGCAACAAGTTCAACTTAATCGCCCTAAGTTCTCTTTCCGCACGATCAATGAAGCTGAGTTCGTCCAAGTCGTGGATAAAATTAAATCCAACGCACAAGGGTCAGATGGAGTTAACCTACGTATGATCAAGGGTCTTATGTCTATCGTTACCACCTTCTGCATTCCCTTGTTCAACAAATCTATTGCTGGAAGTTACTTTCCTCTCTCTTGGAAAAGTGTTATCGCAGTTCCGATCAATACAATCTCTTTTCCGACCTCTACAACCGAAATCGCCCAGTATCTCTGCTAATAACACTCAGCAAGATCTTCGAAAAACTCATCTTCAATCAACTATGCGTCTACATCAATCAGTACTCTATTCTTGACTCCTTCCAATGCGGTTTTCGTGCTGGGTATAGCACTCAGTCTGCGATTATCAAACTCACCAATGACATCAGACATGGGATGGATCAGAAACAAGTCACTATACTGGTATTATTTGATTTTTCGAAGGCTTTTGATACAGTATCGCATAATCTCCTCCTCACAAAGTTGGGTCGACTGGGCTTCTCTGAGAGTGTGGTGAACTGGATTAAATCGTACCTCTCTGGTCGCAGGCAAGCTGTTAAAAAACCTGATGGGTCTCTCACATCCTGGGAGTACACAAGTTCTGGCGTTTCACAAGGCTCAGTACTTGGGCCGCTACTTTTCTCTCTATTTGTCAATGACATTGGGATCAACATCAAACACTCAAAGAGACTCTTGTATGCTGATGACCTCCAAATCTACATGAGTTGTTCATCCGCTCAGATCAATCAGTGCATTTGCAAGCTCAATACTGACATCATGAGAATTGTTAGATGGTCGCAGGAAAATCTCCTTAATCTTAATCTTGGTAAGACGAAATCCATCATTCTGGGAAATCATCAATTTATCAACTCCATTGATACGGATAAGCTCCCACCGCTTGGTTGTGATGGAATTCCCATACCATTTGTCAGCTCGGCACGCAACCTTGGCGTCATGCTCGACTCCAAACTTTAGTTCAAAGGGCATATTGGCGGTATCACCTCCAAGATCAATGGGATTTTCTACCAGCTGCAGAAACTGAGACCTTACACCGACATCAGTCTGCGTAGAATCCTAGTAAACTCTCTCGTCTTGCCTCATCTGGATTATTACTCTGCCGTCCTCACGGGTGTAGGAGTCGTTCTCGACCTTAAACTGCAGCACTTGATGAATAGAGGGATTCGATACATCTATGGCCTCCCTCGTGATGCTTCTATCAGCACACATCGTCGTGAGCTTGGCTGGTTGACGGTTAAACAAAGGAGGAAATTCCATCTTGCCATGCTAGTCTACGAAGCAGTTAACACCATGCAACCAGCCTTTCTTGCTGAACTCCTTGCAATCAGGACTCCGCAATTCGCTAGTCGGACTGGGCATAGTCTTACTCTGATGGTTCCCAACCACCGCACTGATGCCTTTAAATCGTCTTTTGAGGTGGCTGGCCCATCGCTATGGAACGCGATCCCTTACGACATTCTCTCGGCTTCATCAAAGGCTATCTTTAAATGCAAATTGAGACAATGGCTATACCTAAGGTCATATAATGAGAGAGAGCACGCTAATGCTAAGGTTAATTCTAAGATTCTTACTATATTATTAACTGAACTTCGTCTTAAATCTACAATTGCTGTTTCATTTGCCTCATTTAACTCTTTACCATATTATGACGAGTTCAGTTAATTAACTGCCTGTATATCTCAAATGTATTTTTGAACACTTATAATGCTGTTTTTGCTGTGCTCCTGCTTGTTCAGGGCGCAATATTTGTACAATTTCCTGTACAATAAACTCTTCAATCTCTCTCTCCCTCTCCCTCCCTCTCCCTCTCCCTCTTCCTCTCCCTCTCCCTCTCCCTCTCCCTCCCTCCCTCTCCCATCTCCCTCCCCCGGGAATTCTATTCGTCGGAATCGGTAGACGTCAAGGTTGAACTTTTAAATGGTGCGCTGGTAGAGTGCTTTGACGTTCACGCCCCTCTGTATCGGTTTAAAAGGCCATCGCAACCTACTACAGCGTGGATTACGAATGAGATTGAAGGAGCAATAGCAGAGCGAGACAAGGCGCTTAGAGCGTACAGAGCGAGTTGTAGTGTGGTGAAGAGGGAACCGGATGGTGCGGCGATGGAATGTGAGGTGAGAGGAGATATCGAAGTGCTTAGGAAATTCAAAGTGCTTCGTAATCGGGTGAAAAAAATGGTTAGGGATGCGAAGAGGAAATTCTACGGCGAGGCGCTTTCGCGGGTTAAGGATCCAAAGGCGGCGTGGCAAAGATTGAGGCAGCTTGGGTTGCTAAAGTGCAGAAGGGAAGAGCAAGAGCTCGCGGTACCGGTTGAAGAGTTAAATGACTTCTTCGCTGCGGCCAGCTCCCCGGTTCGCAACCGGGTGGCGGCTGTTCGACCTCGAGAGTTTGACAGTTCGCGATTCTTTTTCTCTCTTGTTACGGAGGAGGAGCTGTCTAAGGCGATATTAGCGGCATCGTGTTGTTACCCGGGGGCGGACGGCATTTCCATGAAACTTATAAACATTGCGCTTCCAGTCATTTTTACTGCTACTCCATCTGATTAATTTCTCGCTGCAGTCGTCGTCGTTCCCGGAGGTGTGGAAGCACAGGCACTGATTAGGCCGATTCCGAAAAAGAAATCGCCTACGAGTTCTTCGGACTATAGACCAATTTCTTTATTATGTTCATTGTCGAAGACTCTGGAGAAAATTGTAACGGATCAACTGTGTATGTTTCTGGAGGGGGAAGACGCACTGGATCCTTATCAATCGGCGTACAGGAAAAATTATAGTACGCAGACGGCCTTACTCAGAATCGGGGAGTATATCAGTGAGGGAATAGACAATCGGCAGCTGACCGGGATGGTGCTCTTTGACTTTTAAAAGCATTTGATCGGGTGCAGCACGACATTCTGCTCCTCAAACTAGCTAATCTGCGGCTGTCGGATTCTGCGGTCGCATGGTTTCGATCGTATCTGAGCGGGCGCACACAGGCTGTATTAGGAGAGGGAGTCACGCGCTCGCGGTTTATTGAGAACTCCGCAGGTGTTCCGCAGGGCTCAGTGTTGAGACCGCTGCTTTTCTCCCTTTACATGTCGGACCTGAAGTATGCGCTTTCGAGTTGTAGCTATAATTTATATGCAGATGATCTGCAAATCTTCTGTAGGGAGACTCCTGTAAATATTGAGGAGATGGGTATTCGGTTGAACCGCGACATTCTCTTAATACGTATCTGGGCGGCGACAAACGGTCTGTTGCTGAATAGCGAGAAGACACACGCGATTTTGTTTGGGAGCGGATCTAGCGTTAGAAGGCTCGAAAAGGATGATTTGCCGGAGCTCGTGAATGGGAGCGTAGTGGTGCCATTTGAGCGCTCAGTCAAGGTCCTCGGTGTTATTCTCACGGATAATTTTCAGTGGCGGGAACAGGCGATAGCGGTAGCGAAGGCGATCAACGCGTCCCTGTATCGGCTGAAGGTGTGTCGGAGCTTGCTGCCAAGCTCAGCGAGAATTGCGCTTATTAGGGCTTTGGTCATTCCTGTTGTCGACTGCTGTAGCGTGCTTCTCTTCGGGATTTCAAAGGAGGGCAACAATATTATTGAAGTCGCGTTCAACTCGTGTGTGAGGTTCATTTTTGATGTGGACAGGTTCAGCCACATTACTCCCTACTATCGCCGGTTGGGGTGGTTGAGGGTGGAGGAGAGGAGAGAGCTGAGCTTAATGTGTCAGGTTCACTCGGTACTGGTAGAGGGGAGGCCTTGGTACCTACGGGTGCTTTTTGAGTGGGCCGAAATGCGGGGTATGGTTACGCGAGAGGGTGGGAGGTATAGGATGAAAATCGCTCATTTTAGGACGGAGGTTAGGAGGAAAGCGTTCAGTACGGCGGCGGCAGCGGGCTGGAATGCTCTGCCAGTTGAGGTGCTTGATGCCTCGAGGAGCGTGTTCAGGACGGTGTTATGAAAGATACTGGCGAGTGGTAGGCGCTTGGTGCCAGTGGCGTTATAACCTGCAGGAGAAACTCTTTGTTAAGTTTAACTTTATTTCTATTTTTATTTTTATTTTCTGCAAACTTATTTTCGTTATCCTATTTAGTACTTTAAGCGAGGAAGATTTTCTATTAAGTCATTTTGTAGTTTCAGCGAAGACTACTTATTTTGTAATGTAGTTTTAAGCGTTATCTGGTTTAAGTTTCTTCATTTTGTAAGATGTCTGTTAAGATGGAGGCTCCGGGCTGTGGTGCTCTCACATAACATCGGGTTTTTCCCATGGAAATGGGTTGCCTACAGGACCTACTGGTCCTAGCCGCAATAAATGATTCTATTCTGATTCTATTCCCCCTCTCCCTCTCCCTCCCCTCTATCCCTTCCTCTCCCCCATCCCTCTATTCCCCTCCCTCCCTCCCTCTCCCCCTGCCACTCTCTCTCTCCCTCCCCCTCCCCTCCCTCCCCCTTCCCACCCCCTCCCTCCCCCTTCTCTCTCTCGATACCATTTCCCATAGTAAACTCCTAGCTACTCTCGAGAGGCTTGGTTGCTCGCTCTCTGTGCTCTCTTGGTTTCGTTCATATCTTACTAATCGTTTTTAGGCTGTACTTGATCTTTCTGGTTCTACCTCTGGTTGGGGTTCTGCCACCTAGGGTGTTCCGCAGGGCTCTTTCCTTGGGCCAATTTTATTTTCTATTTATTTGCGTGACCTCCCGCAGGCTTTTCACTGCTGTAAGCATATGCTATATGCTGACGACCTGCAAATGTATTACACAGCTCCACAAAAAAAAATCGAAAAAATGCTTCCTCTGACCAGACCAGTATATCTTTATGTTCTTGGGGTCGCTGAATCCAAATCCGATGTTCGTTTGATCCGGCAAGGTCAAATTCAAGGTCATTTCAACATTCTGAAAGAACGGGAAATTTTACGTCTAGATATGTATTCAATTTTTTGATAACCCCCAAGCTCATTTCAAGGTCACTTCATGTTATTGCATGGAAGGTTCATATGACAATTGTAAAAATAAGAAAATGTGTCTTCACGGGAATAAACTATCACGTCAATATGTTTTCGAGGTTACTGAGTTAGAATTCGAGGTTCGTTTGCCCCCAGCATGTCAAGGTCAAGTTGATTTCAAGGTCAAATCCAGCAAAAATGTTCAAATCTAAAGTCTAAGCTGACCCCCCCCCCCCCATAGGAGTGCCGGTCGAGGTGTTTCCACTCATAGGACGCCGGGTCGCGCGTGGAGTGGATAGTGGAGCTTCGATCGCGCCGGCTCGGGTCTGCGGTAAGAGAGAGCGGAGCGGTCAGTCGGAAGGCTGTCGTCTATGGCGGTTTCCTAGCTCTCTCGTGTCTTCTATGCATTACCGCGGATCAGCGTTCATGACCGAATAATCCGTTGAGCGGTACACGTCTTTGACGTTTAAAAGACGCGGAGGTCTCTTTGGAGATCTGCCAAGTTTTTTTTCCAAGCATCAACTCACTTAGTTCCGAGCGAGAATAAATCTGTTGTCGTACCGCAAAATAAATTTTGAAATCCAGTCACGTAATCTCTCAATTCAAGTGAATTAGAGCTCATCGTTGTAAATTTGATACAGCGAATATATACGTGGTGTGCCTGCACCCGGGGTACCTCCACGTGGTGACGGCGGGCAACGCTTTTTTTGTTGTTTATTTTTCTGGCAAAATCCCTGGATGAAAGCGTCCAAGCCGTCATGGCAGGCACAAGGAAATGTGTTAAGATACAGGGGTTCTCACAAGGAACCCGAGTATCGGCGATTGGTCAGGGTGAGCAAGCGGGCCCGCAATCGTCGTCATCATGCGACCGCAGCTTCGTAGAAGTAGGTTCCTTGGCTTCTACGGAGTATAAAGCTACAAGACACATTCATGATGATAAAAACAAGCCGGACAGCTTTTGTAATGTCTGCGGTTTGTTTACCCCTCCAGAAACCAGAAAAAAAATCAACGATAAAGTTCATGATGCATACGAATATTGTCTTGGATCTAAAATTTCGAATCAAGATAAAGACAGGGTCCCTCACACTATCTGTGCCAACTGCTACAGAATTTTAAAGACATGTCACAGTACGAAGAACCTTTCTAATTTGAAATTTTCATCACCAGTCGTACGGAGCATACCAGACAGAAGAGACGATTGTTTCTTCTGTATGAGAGTTACAACGGGATATAATTCCAAAAACAGAAATGAAATCAAATATGTATACACAAACAAAATGAATCCAGCCATTACTATTCAACAGAATAGTGGCCGTCGGAAGAAACTTTTAGAAGACCCAGCTATTGATGTAAGTGAAGGAAGGTTTGATGAAGACAGTGACATAGAAGTGAGTGCAAGTGATCTGGAATCAAGTTCAAGTGATGAGGAATTCAAAAAAAGAAATGAAGCACCACAGAAATTTAGCCAAGCCGAATTGAGTGATTTAGGCAGAGAGCTGGGTCTATCAAAGGAAGCACATGAGTTTTTGGCGTCTAGGTTGAAAGAGAAAAATCTCTTGGATAAAGGCACTAAGATAACTGTATACCGCATGTCCTATGGCCAACCGCGCAGGTGAGCTGCGACCTGAATTCTTGACTTCAGCAGTATTTATGGTACAGTTAGAGTGGGCTTCAGACGAGTGCGCTACATAAGAACGAAAAGTGTCGACTGCTCTTCTAATAGCTGTCAATTCGGGAGATCGAAGCGTTTCGTGTAACCTCAAAATCGTAAAGTTTTGAATTAGTAGTGAATAATTTGTAGAAGTGATGAGAAATAATCATAAATAATCTTCCGAATTGACACCTTAGGTATCGCTCACGCCACTTCGTAAAACTACTTCCTAGACACGCGCGGTGCTAGCGCGGAAATAATTTCTGAAACAAATAGGCATGAGGCGTGTAATTCGGTTGGACATCGAAAAAACCCGAATGATTGTTAACTCTCACTTCTGAACATTACTTACCATTTATTCAAAGATTCACGATTTCGAGCTTAGACTTCGATCTCCCAAATTGATAGCCATCGGGAAATCAGACGTTTCACACTTTTCGTAAGAACGCAGCGTAAGAGCGAAAAGCGTCGTCTGATTTCCCGATGGCTGTGAATTCGGAAGATTATTTATGATTATTTCTCATCACTTTTCTACAAATTATTCACTACTAATTCAAAACTTTACGATTTTGAGGTTACACGAAACGCTTCGATCTCCCGAATTGACAGCTATTAGAAGAGCAGTCGACACTTTTCGTTCTTATGTAGCGTACTCGTCTGAAGCCCACTCTAACTGTACCATAAATACTGCCGAAGTCAAGAATTCAGGTCGCAGCTCACCTGCGCGGTTGGCCATGGGACATGCGGTATAGAAATCGTGAGAAAGAATTGAGAAAGTTCTTTATACAGGATAAGAAATTAGATTTAGTATATTGTGACAATGTCACCGGACTAATTAATAGTTTGGAGACTGGAGTATATAAGCCAGAAGAGTGGCGCTTTACATAGACTCCTCAATCCGTAGTCTAAAAGCTATACTACTCCACAACACGAACATTCTAGCTCCGATACCTATAGCTCATTCAACAGCCTTGAAAGAATCTTATGATAACGTGAGTATAGCTTTTGATAAAGTAAAATACTCTGATCACATAGCTGGCCTCTTTGTGGTGATTTAAAAATGATAGAGATCGTTCTCGGGATGCAGAGCGGAAACATCAAATATCCCTGCTTTTTATGTCTTTTTGACAGCAGAGATCGATCAAATCACTATAAAAAGAAGGAATGGCCAGAGCGCATGTCTTTAGAACCCGGATCACCAAATGTTTTGAAATCGCCTCTTGTGGATGTATCAAAAATTTTAATTCAACCTTTACATCTCAAACTTGGCCTAATGACTCAGTTCATCAAAGCTTTGGATAAGTCGGGCGAATGTTTTAAATATATTGCGCAGAAAATGCATACACTCTCTCAGTGACGCCAAATTAGAGGCAGGTATTTTTGACGGCCCGAAAATTCGGCAACTATTTAACAATGTCACTTTTACAGATCACATGACGAAAATGGAGCGAGCTCCATGCATAAGTTTTCGCAATGTACACCAGAATTTCCTTGGAAATAAGAGAAGTCCAAATTATAAGAAGCTGGTGAGTGACATGATACAACAATTTCAAGTTCTAGGTTGCAATATGACTATTAAAATGCATTTCTTAGATTCATATATCGATTTTTTTACAAAAAACTAGGTGACTTCAGTGAAGAACATGGAGAAAGGTGCCATCAAGACATGAAGGACATGGAAAAATGATATCAAGGGACGTGGGGTGTCAATTTGATGGCAGATTATTGCTGGAGTTTGAAACGAAATGTTGTGAAGGATAAGAAAAGTAATAAGCGACGTTCACTCCGTCGATCGTTTGAAGACAAGCAAGTTAGGTATCACACACGAAGTAAGGACTAATGAAATTTCCTTTTATTCCTTTTCCTTTTAGTATTTATTCAATTTTTATTATTTTTATTCGTTGTTATCGGTCTTATTATTAGTGAGAGGCAAGGGGAACTCACGTTAAAAAAGTACCCCAAGGGAACAGAAACCTACTACGTCCACGTCATTGTTCCCGGGTTAGGCTGATAGTAGGGGGGGGGGGGGTGTAGCATAAAATATCATTACCTCACACGACTACGGTGCCAATGAATTACTAGGTTATGCGGTCACGAGGTTGGAAGGTTATGGTGTTATGCAATTTATCATTTGAGTGGTTAAAGTACACATATGACTCGTACATGCTAAGTTTCGAGGTTAATGATATACAAGTCTCCTTCTTACAGCGTTATGGGGTAAAGGGTTTATGAGGTTTATGGGTTATGGAGTTTAAGAATTTAATGGCTTTGGGGTTTTTTGGGTTGAACAATTATTGCTGGATTTGACCTTGAAATGAACTTGTCCCTGACATACTAGAGGCAAACGAATCTCGGATTCTAACTCAGTGACCTCGAAAACATATTGACGTAGTAGTTTATTCCCGTGAAGACACATTTTCTTATTTTTGCAATTGTCATATAAACCTTCCGTACAATAACATGAAGTGACCTTGAAATAACGTTGGGGGTTATGTTATCAAAAAAATTGAATACATATCTAGACGTAAAATTTCCCGTTCTTTCAGAATCTGCAGTCAAACGTTCATTTTTGGCAGAATAAATACATTTGACCTTGAAATGACCGTGAATTTGACCCTTTCGGATCAAACGGACCTTGGATTTGGATTCAGCGACCTCAAAAATATAAAGGAATAATAATTTGAATCGATTTGACTATTTTTCCAGAATTTATCCTTGAAATGACCTTGAACGTGATGTGATGGAGACAAATTTTCGATTTTTTTTGTGGAGCTGTGTTATCAATGCTCTCCGGCGGAGCTTAATGAGGCCATTAAGCTTATTAGTTTAGATACTTCCTCTGTAATGTCTTGGGCCACTGATAATTCTCTTCAATTGAATGCTTCTAAGACTAAGGCCATTATTTTTGGTACAAGTAGATTCATCAATTCTCTTGATTTTGATTTGCTACCTAAAATTAAGGTTAGTGGTGTAGATCTCCCTTATTCCCAATTTGTGAGGAACCTTGGCATGCTGTTTTCCAGGACCTTGTCCTGGAACGATCACTTCTCTGAGGTAGTAAGGCGTATTCATGCTACTCTTTTTCAACTGAAGAAAAACCGTGATTTCTCCTTCCTTTCCATCTTCGGAAGAGGCTTGAAGTCGCTTTTATCTTCCTGCACGTGGACTACTGTGGTGCGCTGTTCGGAGATATTTCAGATGAACAGTGTATGAGGGTACAGAGGGCCGTGTATATGTGCATTCGATTTATCTTTGGTGTTCGTCGTGTCGAGCACATTACGCCTTATCGGCGTAACCTTCATTGGCTTGATTACAGAAGGCGGTGCACATATCTCATTGGCTCTCTGTTTTTCTCTGTACGCTCTTCTGGAGCGTCCGATTACTTAGCGGATATGTTTCACTCTAGAACTTCGCCTCTGCTCCACTATACTCGGGAGCCTGTCTCTAATCTGCATGCCCCGGTGTGTCGCACCACGGTTTGTCAGAAATCTTTTGCTGTCACTGCCTCCTCCCTTTGGAATTCGCTTCCGGCTGTTATTAGGGAGTCTACTTCTGTACCAATTTTCAGAAGTAGATTTTTGCACTGTCTGCTGTCCGAGGACTAGTTTAATTTTTTTCTATATGTCTAATCACTTATTCACTTGCTCATTTGCTTGCCTCTTTCTGGCTTACTTACTTGCTTGCAGACCTAATTACTTTATTTTTTTATTGACATCAATTATCGTCATTATTATTATCATTCCCTACATCATCATCATCATATTATTATTATTATTGTTCTCGTTACTTTATTATTATTGTTCATTATGATGATTCTTTATTATTATAATCCTTCTCGTAACTTTATTATTCTTGATTATTCCAGCTTCAATTCGCCCCCGGGCGCATTCTGCTTCTGTGTCCCGCTTGCTCTGAAATTGTAATCTTCCTGTATCGTAACTGTTGCTACGCTGTGCGGTGCCTGAGGCTCACGAAACTTGGATTTCTTTTCTGTAAATGCATTTGGAGGTTAGTTTGGCTGTCTATTTCTGGCCCTCCGCGTCCTTCTCTTGTGCATAGCTTGAGTGGAATCGACGAGTGCTGCCATCTAGTGTCTTCAGTTTCTGTACACCATTACCAACTAGATTGACTAAATTGGGTCATTGTGCTATCGACTGACGATCACTGCCATCTAGCGCCAAACATTAATAGCTCACTACCCACTAGCGGCGACGTTTTCCAAATTTGAACTTTAAAGTGTCCTACTACAATGTCTGGTTCTAAGGGCAAACTTCATTTAAACTCGCCTATTGGCTCTGAGTCCTCCGTCCCCTCGCGCACGTCTACAATATCTGCTGGTCATACCTCGCGTAATAGGAAAGGCGATGACGACGGCGCCTACCAGAAACCTCCTCCAAAAAGGACCACTCAGGGTAACATCACGCTGGAGTCCATCATGGAGGTACTGAAGGATATCAAAAATACTCAAGCCAGGCAGGAGGCACTCCTAGAGGAACTCCCGACTATCCGTGCCACTATCGACACTATGAATACTGACGTGGCTATACTCAAGACTAAAACTGGCTAGCTCTCACTCATCCCGGACACTCTTGCCACGATTACCGATAATCTAGCAAAGGAGAATTTGGAGCTGAAAAAGTCATTTACTGCTCTTGAAACCCGGGTCGGGCAATTGTCAGTAGCTGGTGGCTCTGGATCATATAATCCAGATGGTTTCACTAAACTCGCTGCAGCCAATAACGCCAATGCACTATGTATACAGCGGGCACTAACTGGTCGCCAACATGGTTGCGAACTCGCCATTTCTGGCCTCTTCTTCGCGAGTACCAGTGAGCAAGCATTGCTCCAGCTTGCCACAGCCATTGGTGCCGCTACTAAGGTTGTCGTCAGTCCTGGTAACCTGGTGAGTGCACGACTTCTGCGGAAAAAGCATATTGCCACTTCTGCTGATTCTCATCGGACAAATCCTGAAGACGAAGAGGCTGTTAAAACAACTTTTGCGGTGATATGTAAGGATCCGGCTACAGCTTCACGACTACTGATTGCCAAGTGCAGTTTCGGGGCCCTCAAGTATTCGCAACTAGATGCCTCAGTTCTTTCACATTCTGAACTCAGCACTGGACAACCTGGAGATCCCCACATCAATGTTAACGAGCTTCTACCCTCCAACGTAATTAAACTACTATACGCAGCAAAATCTGCTTTGAAGGAGGTGGGTTTTTAATACGTCTGGTGTAAAAACGCAACGGTATTTGCTAAAGCATCCGATGATGCTCTAGTACAAATCATTAACTCTCCAGCTGATATTCCAAGAATAGCACAGCTGTACTCCAGTCAACACGAATGACGTAGTGGACCTGCCCACTCTTTAAATGCTACGCCTCGGGCCAACTCTTTTCGATGCTGCTGCATTAATTCTAATTCACTTAGATCTCATCTGGACCCACTCAAAACTCACCTAGATATAAACTTACCCTACCGTGTCATTGCTGTGACTGAAACCTGGTTAGCACCTTTAATCCCGGACTCTATCGTCAACTTATCCGGATTCACTATTCTCAGGAACGATAGGAACGTTCATGGAGGTAGAGTTGCACTGTACATCCATGAGTCGCTATCGGGGTTGTGGAGATCTCCAGATCCAACACCACTGAGAAAGTGGAAATGATTGAGTATATCATGGGTGAACTTACCACCCCTGGAGGGCCACAAGTATTCGCATCAGTTGTCTATCGGCCACCACACGTCGCATTTACCACTCCAGTGAAGTTTGGCTCTGTACTTTCATCAGCTATGGAAAATTATGCTCACAAGGTGATAATGGATAGAACGCTAATGAATGACTTATCGCTCAAAATTATCGACCATGGTGTCACTCACGTGACTGGAAGCTCTGAAACTTGGCTTGATTTAATTATCATTGATGAATCTGACTCTGTCACCTCTTGGGGTAAATCAGCAACGCCGATGGGAGCTGGCCATCACCTCATCCATGCTGAATTTGAGATTCTGTACATTCGTCCGTCGCCCAAGACTATCAAAACACGTCGGCTTGGTAGGCTACTGCACCCTGAGGCTCAAGAACTATTCTCGAAAACTGATTGGACGGCTCTAATCACAAGTGCCTCCAATATAGATTCCGGCCTCGACAGTTTCTACGCGAACTTTTTTGCTACACTTGACTCCATTGCGCCTGTCACTTCACTAACTGTCAACACTGTAAAGTATATTCCATGGCTCACACCAGAACTCCTTCTTGCCCAACGTTCACTGCGTACCGTCTATCATCGTTACCAACGCAATAAGAGGAAAAGTGATCTTCAAGCCTATAGAGTGCAACGTGATGATCTACGAGCCTAAATGGCTGCTGCAAGAGTGGGCTACTATCGCCCTAGGTTTGTCCACCTGTCTCCCGCAGGGATGTGGAAGGAGTTACGTAACCTTGGGCTTCTCAAACCCTCCAGTTCACCTCCCCTGGCCATTCCTGCCGGAGATCTCAATTTAGCACTAGCTCAAGTGTCAATTAGTGCCTCTCCTTCTCCGGTCGTAGACTTTGTTCCGCTAGCTTTGGGAGGCCTGAGTTTGATTTCGTGCCTCTTGCGGCCCTAGCCGTGAAAAAAGCTGTAATGGATTCCAAATCGAACGCCACAGGAGCTGATGGTCTAAACATGAGGATACTTTTGCCAACCCTGGGTATCACCTTGGATTGTTTTGTCGTACTGTACAATCGAATAATAGCTGACTGTGACTTCCCGACTATCTGGAAAAGTGCTATCGTTATCCCTATTAATAAGATGGCATCGCCTAAATCAGCTAATGACTATCGTCCTATCTCTTTGCTCACCACTTTGAGCAAAGTGCTAGAACGGCTTATCTTTAACCAAACCTCAGCTTACACCAAGAGGTTCTCCATCTCGGACCCGTGGCAGTGCAGCTTTCGCCCTGGCTATAGCACGACAACGGCACTAGTCAAGCTTGTCAATGACGTCAGACTGGGTATGGATAGGCGACAGGTCACTGTACTTATTCTCTTTGACTTCTTTCGATAGAGTTCCCCACGATATTCTACTTTGTAAACTACGGAACATAGGATTCTTTACGCGAGCTTGTGAGTGGATGGCATCATACCTCATGGGCAGGCAACAAGCGGTCAAAATCGAAGGTGCAACTACCACCAGTTGGGTCTCAACAAATACTGGTGTCCGCCAGGGCTCGGTTCTGGGGCCTCTTCTGTTTTCACTATATATCAATGACATTGGGACAGCGTTAAAGTACGCCAAGCGATTGCTCTTTGCAGACGATCTCCAAATATACGCCTCATGCCCGCCATCAGATTTGGCTGGGTGCATATGGAAACTTAATGGTGACATCGCAGCTATTAGTGACTGGGCTTCAAGAAATCGTCTTCGCCTAAATCTTCTTAAAACTAAGGCGATCATTCTAGGCAATAACCGTCTCATCAATCAAATAAGCCTTGATGATCTCCCACCTTTAGGCGACGGTCAAAAAAAGATTCCATTTGTAACCTCAGCTAGGAATCTAGAAGTAATCTTGGATTTGAAACTGAATTTCCACAAACATATCGCCCACGTTACGTCTAAGGTCAACGTTGTTTACTACCAGCTGGAGCAGCTTCGTGATTACACCGACGTAATGTCTTAATGTTTTAATGTTTTATGCTTAGCTATGATTTTAATTGTCATCCTTCTCCATGCTCGATCACGTGAAGCTTATTATTTAATCCTAGGTACGTCGAATTGGTGGTTGTAACCGCTATCATCTCATAGTATATTATGGTGAGGGAGCCTAATTCATTATTTAATCCTATTCTATTAAGCTTGCTCGTTCAAATGTTTAATACTTAGTTATGATTTTAGTTGTAATCCTTCCATCCTCTATCTCGTGAAGCCTATCATTTAATCCTAGGCAGGTCTAGTTGGCGGTTATAACCGCTATCATTTTATATTATATCATATCGTATACTCTGGTGAGGGAACCTAACTTATTATTTAATCCTATTCTCTTAAGCTTGCTCGTTCTAATGTTTAAGGCATAACTATAATTTTAGTCGTATTCCTTTCATGCTTACTATGCTTATCGTGAAGCGCATTATTTAAACCTACTCTGTCAAGCTTGCTCGTTTCAATGCCTAATTGCTTTATTTTTATTTGTATTCCTACCATGTAGCTCGCTACAAACATTTGTTCCCGTAGCTCGCTACAAACATTTGTTTAACCCTGAACAATAAATGTTTTTATAAATCAATCAACCAATCAAATCTCTCTCTCTCTCTCTCTCTCTCTCTCTCTCTCTCTCTCTCTCCCTTCGACCGCAAAAAGCGGTTATAATGCCTATCAATAAGATTCCTGTGCCGTCCACCGTGAACGACTCTACCGTCCTATCTCTCTACTACCCACACAGCAAGATATTTGAAAAGGTTATTTACAACCAAGTAGTCACCTACTTGAACCAGAACTCACTCCTCGATCCTTACCAATGTGGTTTTCGGCCAGGGCACAGCTCTCAGTCAGCTCTTGTAAAACTTATAAACGATGTTAGGCATAATATGGAACGTCGTCAGGTCACTGTTTTAGTGCTGTTTGACTTTTCAAAAGCCTTCGACACTGTATCGCTCAGCATACTGGCCCTCAAACTCCAACGAGTGGGCTTTGCTCATCGGACTATTGAGCGGTTCATGTCTTATCTCCAGGGCAGATCTCAAGCCATTAAAATATCTGACAGCGCTCTCACTAGTTGGCAGCATACTAACGCTGGAGTCCCTCACGGTTCAGTGCTGGGGCCGCTCTTGTTCTCGCTATTTATTAATGATATAGGGAGCAGCATGAAAAACGCCAAGCGCCTGCTATACGCCGACGATCTACAAATCTATCTGAATTGTCCTCCTCACGAATTAAACTCATGTATAGTCAAACTCAACGGAGATATACTCCGTATTGACCGCTGAGCTCAAAATAACCTTCTCAAACTCAATCTTGGCAAGACTAAAGCGATCATCCTTGGCAATGTGCGCTACATTAACTCCATCAATTCCGACAGTCTTCCACCACTTGGATCCAATGGTATTAACACATCCCGTTCATCAACTCGGTCAGAAATCTCGGATTGATTATTGACTCCAAACTCAACTTCAAAGAGCATGTCCGCTTTGTCACTGCAAAAATAAATCGATCCTACTATCAACTGCATCGACTCCGACCTTACCACAACTTTAGTCTTCGGAAAATCTTGGTCAGCGCTTTAATCTTACCTCATTTAGACTACTGTACGGTTGCCCTAAATGGTGTTGGAACTGTTCTCAATCTCAAGCTCCAACGACTAGTTAATAAAGGGAGAGAGATTCGCTATATCTTTATATTACCGCGCGATACCCACATTAGTCAATACCGCCGTGAACTTGGTTGGCTTACTATCGAGTCTCGAAGGAAATTGTTCCTCGCCACGCTTACTTATAACACTATCACCACAAATCGGCCACTGTTCCTTACTGAACTACTATCATACAGCTCTCATAGATTCTCAAGTCGAACTGGACATCATCGCTCCCTCACCATACCCATGCATAGGACTGAGGCCTTTAAGTCGTCCTTCGCTGTATCTGCTCTATACTTATGGAACTCCTTACCGCCGGACATTATTGATGTCTTCACACCCGGCGCTTTTAAAGCAAGAACCAAACAGTGGCTATTCAACCTGGATAACTCTACTTGACAAAATTCACTGTCCGCGGCAAACATAATCACGCTAGCATTATTTTATATACGCGCTTAAGCTTGCTCCTGTTTACACTTAATCTCAATCTATATTATTATTATCATCTGCTTTACCTCACATGCTCGTGCTTAAATTGAATTTTATCTCATGCCCAACTATTATTAGTATTTTTTAGTATTTAGTAATTAGAATAGTTTAGTATTTAGTATTTATAGGACTTACTTATGCTTGTACACTGAACTCTGCCAAGAGCACATATTATTTGTTCTACTTTGAATAATAAACAACATCATCATCATCATCATTATTATCTTCTTTTCTCTTCCGCTTCAGTCCTAATATCGCACGAGCGATTTGCCTTTCGCGAGAAATATATACGCCTACTTAAGGCGGGCATTTTATTGTTAATTTTAATTTATAAATAAACAAAATCCGATACTAAGTCAATACTTATTTTTAAGTTCTGACTATGGATACCGGCCTTCACTCTAGAACGGTAATGATGAGTAAAATTTAGTCACATTTTTTAAAACTATGTACATCAGTAGAGAGGCACATACGCACGAGTAATCCTACTCCTCCTTCTAATAAAAGCCTTATATATTCACTGCCTTTTTTTCCTAAGTTTTAAAATATTACCTCTCATGAATAAAATTTACTCATCTTTATCGAGAAAGAGCTAAATGTTCATGTTACCATTCTGGCGTTAATATCCCGTTCTATTTTCCTTGCGATAAGTGCACCACGCTGACGCTAATGCCGTTGCGGCGCGAAAACGCCCATATTCGTTAATCGCAGCACGAATCTATTATTCACGGATGAAAGAGATAAATCAACTCAGCTTTTTCGAGAGACTCCACGTCTCTTCCGCAATATACATGGACACATAATAATAATAGGCACGGAACAGCAAGATCCCATCTAGATTTGGAGTATCCGCAGCGACGCAAATACATACGAGATCCTTTTCATTCGGGAATTGTGCCATTAGTTCTTCCCTCTCGATCATCAGACAGCAATTGTTCTCCTTTGGTTCTACCAAATAATCATCATTCTCTCGTATTCGGGGCGTATAGGAGATATAACGGGTGTTTAAGAATCTGCTCCGAAATTGGGCGTGGACTTTGTCGAAAGCGCGAACCAACAGTGCTTGACCAGAGTCGCTTTACTTACCCGCTGCAGTGTCCGGTGGCTCAACCGATGCAGTAGGTAGTAAGTAGGGAGTTTTGCCGATCCAATATTGGTTCGCACGTCTAGTAGTCTATGCCCAGTTTCGGAACAGATTCGTGAACATCTCGCACGCGGAGACAGATATAGAGCTGGTAGCGATTTACCACACACTATTCAAAGAAGTGAATTTAGTGACTTTATAGTCAGAAAAAGGTGACTGAAAAGTGAATACAATAAAGACCATCATCAGGTATGATTAGAATTTTAGCAAAGAATGAATTGCGAATTAGCGAACGAGGGTTTTATGACTTGTTGCATTGAAAATGAATATGATTCTACATAACTGGAATATGTTTATCCGAATGTGAATAGCAATAGATCTACGCATTCAAGCTGTATCCTACCCGAGTGGAAATGTGTCTTAGCGTACTGAGTTTGTGGCTAGTGGCTAACTCGTTTCAGCTAGATAAGACAGCTAGCTGCTATTAGGCTCATCACTGGGAAGCAAACTTGAATTACAGATGGCGCTATATGACACTTGAATTCATTAACTCATCACTACCTCACCACTGTCTAGTCAAAATTGGTCAAACAAAACCTGAGGTTATATCGCACTCTAGCTACTATTGTCTAGCCATTACCTCAGGGCTGGCTCAGAAAATTTAGATATAAATGACGCTTCATTTCGTCAACTTTTTACCCCATAGCCACCTCACCACTATCTAGACAATCTTCGCGAAAGACAAAGATTTCACTCTTGTGAACTTAAATTGTTCCATCTAGCCACTGCTGTCCAGCCACTACCTCATAGCTCGTCAAGAAATTGTAGATAAAGATGGCATTCCATCACGTCTAAATTTCTACGTTATAGCTATTTCACCACTATCTAGTCAATATTGGTAATAGACAAAAAAATAAGACATTGTTTCATCTAATCATCACTGTTCAGCTGAAGTCTCACGAAGGCGTGACAGAGAAATTCACAAGTATATAAAAATGGGTAAAATAAGTGAAGCATTTCGGTTCAATTCTCTTCTATTAAAATAAAAGTTTAAAATCTTTATTTAATGAACCGCAGCCTATATCTATAAAATGGCAAAACAGTAGTAAGATAACTATAAAAGAAACATTTAAATGTGATGGAGAGCGCTAACTTTGTATATTTCTTACCCAGCCCTAAGGCAGTAGTTGGACAATTAATGATACATTACTCATAAACTAACTTCTTGTAAACGCTCGAAATGTGTTATAAAATTAAGCACCTTTTTATGGAGTATTCAATTGAAGAATAATTGAATTTTATAAATGATCGTGTATAGACGCGTTTATAGTACATACCTATAAATAGACGAAACGAAAATTTATTCTCAAGTATCGTTGAATAGCGCAGTGAGCAGCGTGCAAGGCAGATCATTCCAAGGGGACCCAGGCTCCAATACACCTATCTCTCGTCGGGATTTTTTTTAACGTAATATTAATCAGTGCCAAAAAAATTGATACGTTAAATACTCTCCAAAAAAGCTTAGAA